>CM067074.1:8378344-8978344 GCA_033980235.1 Diadema setosum | reverse complement strand
GACATTGGCATGGTCGCATCCAAGCACATGCCCGCATATTACACCCACATAATAATCATTATGTGGGTATGTATGTATGTATGTATTATGTATTCAAGATATATATATATATATATATATATATATATATATATATATATATATTGAAACAAGGAAGGAAAAACTGACCAGAAACAATTGTAATAATAAATAGCGAGAACTTTGAGCAAAAAAAAAATGGGTTTTCATCGGGATTCGAACCCGAGACCTCCGGATTACTACACCGGTGCTCTACCGACTGAGCTATTGAAAGCCCTAGATCGGTGTTCGTCCCAAACCCTTAATTCTCTTTGCTCGTGTGGTCAGAAGCTATAGTGTGTGCATGTGTGCCACACACACACACATTAACCTGACATAAACCCAAATGATGTAAATCAACTTTGGAATAAATGTGAGGGATCGCCGAAGCGATGCAGCTTTTTTTTTTTTTTTGTAATATATTTTGAAACAAGGAAGGAAAAACTGACCAGAAACAATTGTAATAATAAATAGCGAAAATTATATATATATACAGCTGTATATATTAATGAAGAAAATAACTGGAAATGCATTTCTGCCCAATTAAGAATGAATTTAATCGACTCGAATTTCCGGCGTCCTACGGCTTTTTCTGGAGTCTTGTCAAGACTTTCTTCATTTCTTCGTGAAGCTAATAAGTGAATACTCAATTTATGTATATATTTATATATGTATAATAATATGTATATGTACAGTGTATATATATATATATATATGTATGTATATATATGTGAGATATGAGAAAGGAAGGAGAAAATCGGTGCGTAGCTTTGACATTATTATTCCTCTTACTGTTCCTCCTTTTTCGGAATGTATGTATGTATATATATATATATATATATATATAACATTTTCAGCCATAAGGGGAAATGTAGAATAAATGATATTTTTCATTGATATTGATAAGAAGCATAGTAATATTCAGAATAAATTCAAATAATCCTTCGTTGCAAAATTATGCGTTAATGGTTAACATGTACTTAATGAAGCATTCAATTGACAAGAGCATAAACTGCATCTTATACCACTAACTTCTGTCTGTTAATGAGAAAATACCCTTTTTTAAGAAAAAGCAGATACATTTTTATTCCCCCGAAGATCCGTTATCTTTGCACATCCAATATATACACCCTTTTTTTTTTTTTTTGGAAGGGGGGGGGGGGGGGGCATCGCTGATAATCTCCCCTACATTATATTGATGGTATACAGTCCTCAATCTACACATACTAAGACATCTGTGTTTTGCTGTGCAGCTTAATAGGACCCAGATCACTAATAAGGCATTGAAAAACATTGTCAAAACCTTAAGGGGAATCAAAAATTTCCCTTTGGAGCAAATTCTCCGTGAGATTTCGGACGTGTTCGCCCTATGTCCCGTTTAATATATGTTTATAATATATATATATATATATATATATATATATATATATATATATATATATATATATATATATTGTAGCCTTCTCTCCTTCTGTCTCTAGTGTATATGTTGTTATACGCTGTGTGCCATCCGGCCCCGGCAACTAGCCGGAGAAGGGTCAGGATGGTCCGAGCTAGGCTGGGGTCCGTTTGGTTGAAATATACAACCAGGCGTGGAGAACGGCGTTGAAATGTACCATATTGCTGGGTTACTTACTACCAGGCTATTCCCATTACTGCTTACTACCAAAATACTACCAGTCACAATTCATCCAATGAAGATACCAGTACCAGAGCAGCTCATCCAATCGCAAATACCAATACGAGTTCACTCGCATATCATTTCATCAGTCGTTTGCACTGCACTACTCACCAATACTTGTGTTATACTGCTGCAGACTTCAAAGGAAGCGGTCCAGGCAGTAGTATCCACTTCAATCAACGCTTTATTAACACAACACTAATCATGATTCACACCTTGGCCTGTACCCAGGCCCACCCAGCTGGCTTATCCACACTTTGGCCCGTATCTAGGCCCACCCAGCTGTTTCGATACATACTCGACCTCTTCTTATTCTCTGACTGCTATATTTCCGAAAGAGTTACGCCTTTTACTTCCTGACCTTTTCCTCAAATACTAACGCTTATCAACCCTCCTCATCATACGGAAATGATTAGATAACAAAGCAATAACTGTATGGAAGATTATTACTGAACATAATCGCATTTCCAACAATTATTACCCCTCTAAAATTTCTAACAAAACAATCCATAATTGTTAGTTTCCTAGAAACTGATCGATTCATGATCGATTGCTAAAATAATCGATCGATTATATATTCGACCACGGAACTTTCAATATTGGGCTAATTTTCACCGTTTTCTTACTGATACACTAATCTACCAATTCTTCATTGGTTACAATATATATATATATATATATATATATATATATATATATATATAATATAGTGCATGAGGCTGACCCAATGCACTATAACAATATAAGCACCGACAAATTCTGAATTTGCCCCGAAGGTCAGTTATATTCAATGAGGCCGCAGGCCGAACTGAATATCACTGCCTGAGGGCAAATTCAGAATTTGGAGGTGCTTGGTACTAATTGTTATAGTGCAATACGATGTCATGCACTATGTGTTATATGAAATAGCATACATACCCAGGCGAACCATGCGAAAGCCTAGATCACTTAAGGTTCTACACGTGCATGACGTGTCTAGACATTACCAGTTTCTTTGAACCTGTGACCTGTGTAGACAAAATTCTGAAAATCCAAATTCAACTATCGAGTCCAGCGTCCAGGGTCTATATCTAGATCTAGATCTAACAGTGCAAGTAACACTAACAGTACGATAGGTTAGGACCAACGTTAGATCTACGAGTTACAGAGTGACTAACGTTAGACCGAATAGGTCTATGGGTATGGATGTAACACGTTACAGTGACGCCCAAGGACGCCCTGCTTACTGCCCTGGGTCCAGGACCAGGACTAGATGATGTATTGTAGGATTAGGGATCTACTGGATTTAAAAACAAGGCTCATGCCAGGTATTGTAGTCACCATTGCTGAAAATGTGAATGCCTTGATGCCGAGAGTGTGTTGTAGAAGTTCATAGCGTAGCGTGATCAAAGAGCGCTTAGCGTGTACCGTACATACGCTGCCCATCTACGGGGCACTTCCGCGTAGAATGTACGGAGAAAGCAGCACAAATCTTGGGTTGACTTGCTTAATACCCGTCGGATTGATTCCTTTTTTTAGAACAGTAGGAGTCCAAAATTCGTAGGGCGTATTTGATGACATCCTTTGTTTTCTTTGTGTCCTTATCTATAGATCAGTCTCTGTAAAAGTAGCGAACCTGCTGTTGTTTTCAGCTTCCATGTTTAAATCTACCGCTGAAAGTCTAGTCCCACACAGATAAGTTGCTGGCATAGCCAGCGAGAATCGAGAATAACGATAATATCGAGCAAAGCATAGGCCTATTGTGGCGCAATCGCGTCGATGAGGTGCGGGATTCAAGTACTCGATGATTAAAGTGAGGGAGCAAAAACCGATAGTCACATCGATAGTGGGTTATCGTTTGCAATCGTTATATTTTGCGTGCACTCTAACTTTTGTCATGCACTGCCGGCCTGTATCATAAGTATGTATGCTATTTTATATATAGATATATTGGTATGAAATATACAATCATACAAACATGAAGAAGCTACTTGATACAGAAGGCATTTGACGTGCATTGTTAAGCACTGATTTATTATTTTTTTTTATTTCTTCTGTCTTAATTGTGACAGTATTGGGAAAGGGAATTATGTGGAATGCATGTGTACTTTATCTTCATTTTTTTTTTCTGTTTGCCCTTCATTAACTTCAAAATAGTAATCACAAACAAGGCATGCTTATCATCAGGGCAAATTGTATCCCTTTTATAATTATGTATCAATTTGATCTTTCCTGAGAAAACCTTGACTTTCTCGAATTACAGAATATAATTTTATCAGGGCTGATTGTAATGAGCGCCCCCAAGAGATTGTGTGAGAAGACATTTACACATTCAAACAGTGAAACCTTCTGATGCGAATACCTTTCTTTACACTGAATATTAGATTTTCATGTGTAAACGCAGTATGGGCAACTTTCACGACTTGCTTAAAACGAAAAAAAAAAAAAAAGATGGTGAACAATAGGACTTTTTTTTTTACCCACAATCGTAATTCTGAAGCATAACTCTTCAATATTATATATATATTTTTCAATTAAGGTAGTTGGTGTCAAAGTACTCTCGAATTTCTTCTGATAAACTGCATTTTATATTGTTACCGCTATCTAAACTCGTGATAATGCATAAAGCCACATTAATATTAAATGCGGCTATGCAACACTAGTGCCTGACACCATGGCTAAAACTAATTCGGAGAAACGAGAAAGAGTTGGAAAGAGAATTATGAATGGATGTAAGTGAAGAAGAATTGGGAGACGGTAATTGTCTCCTAGATGACAGAGTTTAATGAAATATCTTATAAGAAGCCTAAGGAATGAGCAGAAAAGACAGATAGATATCACGTACATAGACAGGTGACAAAAGAACAGATTTCGTAGTTCTTTCAAAGTTCCCCTCTTAAAGTTACACTTCTTATACACAAACTGTTGATAACATTCTATTCAAGTTCATAGATTTGTGTAATTTTTTATTGATTAATTTTTCTTTCTCTCTGTTATGGTCTCCGTTTTCAACCACTGAAAGTTTTTGCAGATTAAGGTACGGAAAAGTTATCAATATTAATAATATTTTTTGCATTCATGATGATGACGATGATGATAATAATAATAATAATAATTATATAACAGTAGTAATAGATATTGTTGTTATAACCATTATTATTATCATTACTATTGTCATCATTATCAATATTATTATTAACATTAATTATCATAATCATATCATAATAATGATAATGATAATACTATTATTATTGTTATTATTATTATTATTATTTTATTATTATTATTATTATTATTATTACTACTACTACTACTACTGTTAATAATATTAGTTTTATTGATATTATTGATCTACAAAATTAACAGAAAGAAACAATAAGAGACAGCAAAAAAAAAAAAAAAAAAAAAGAGAGATAGAGACTACGATCCGTATCTCCCATCCTCCCCCAGCGAGTAAGCGGCTGACTGTACCAGGTAAGTCACGATAGAAAGTTCTTTCTCGACCAGTTGCCACTTGTTGGGATCGGGGTTGGTGTCGATGTCGAACATGGCATCGACAATGCTGGCAAACTTTTCACCAGCGTAGGCGTTTTTGCTGCTGGGTGCAAATACCACGTGTCTGCGGAAGGAATAAGAATGCACACAGGCAATAACACACCGAGGAATGTCTGACAATTAAATACTCGGACATATTATAATAGAGAGAGAGAGGGTTTTTATTTCAATTGTTTCCTTTCCGATATACGTAATTGCACGAAATCAATACAACATTGTAATCAAGGAAAATACCATCAATTGAAATACAATAACAAAACTGATTGGAAATGGAGGAGACTGCAAAAAAAGCAGAGCTTGAATTTTGCTTTCTCATAAACAATAACTAATAACGGAAATAGGAAATAGGAAATTACAAACCAAACCACCGAATGTGATATGTATATTTTATTAACATTGAAGTCATATTAATAACATAATCAGTGATATAACGAAGCAGAGATTCAGTTTCAGCTGCATTCAGCATACTTAGTAGTTGGCCGTCCCGTGAGGCCCATTGGATCGATAAATGATCGTTCGAGAAACATCAGTTGATCGTTTATTCTCCTGACGGCCAGCACACTGTTGGAGAAGGAGAAAAAGGGAAGCTTGTAGAATGTAATGAACCTTCATAATTTCACCTATGGTAATTTGACTTAAAAAACTGGAACATTATGCATTATGTCTATCGCCCAATAACCACATGCCAATGCAACTGATTGACAAATTGCCCTACATTGACGTAAATAAGCACTGAATTGATCAGTGTTTTTTAGTAGTAGCCATGATAAAAAATCATGGGCGTACATACTCGAGCAGGATTCGACGCCCATGATTTTTTATCATGGCTACTACTAAAAAACACTGATCAATTCAGTGCTTATTTACGTCGATGTAGGGCAATTTGTCAATCAGTTGCAATGAAAACATCTCGACGGAAGAAATTCATGAATTTGAACACATGCCAATGGTTTACAGTGAAAGGCAGCACCACAACAAAGCCCTCTCTTTGAACGGCTCGCTGAGTTCCAATAAATGAATGAATAAATAAATAAAGATAATGGTATGACAAGCCATTCGGATATCTACATGCCATGCTATCATTTAACAAAGAATTTATTCGGTCTCGGAGATTTGTACATCCAAGAGCAAAATAATGGATGAGCGAATGCATGAAAACAAGGTGAACAGCAATACTGGATTTATGCCTGATAACAGCCACTAAAGTCAGCTCTGCAATGTTAATTGATATTGACACTTACCCGTTCGCATCCTAATTCGTTAAATCTAAACTAAAGCACTAGCACAAATAATATTTGCTCACATGGAAAAAAAAAAGGAGAAGAAGTCAATTTTGAAAGGGAGAAAATAATCATATCAATATATCCGTTCACCCGTCCACTGTTTAGATAACGGTTTCGTGGACAATGCAAAGTCTGACCGACCGGTTGTAAGTTTGAACATTTTGGTTCCAGTAATGGGCATTTTTTTTTCAGCGTCTGTGCTATAGCTGTAGTCCATTATGCGAGGTGAAATCATTATGTCATTCAGCAAGCCCTACAAATCAATTTCATGAAATAAAACGAACGCTGGAAATATATGCTAACGTGCATAAGATAGAATCAAGTAAAAGCAGCAATATTAGTAGAACGCGTCAATGAAATTTTGAGGAAAATCTTACAACTTTTGTGACTTTTTAAAGTTTCATTGCCATCATCAATAGATCAGGAGACTAGTGCACTTCTTTGCACATTATGGAGAACAACATAGGAAAAGTATAAAGCAACTTCAACAAATTTTCAACTTTCTTTACAACAATGAATCTGCACTTGAATCTATTACGCTGTCATAACCCAGGGGGAAGAATATTATCTTGTATAAATTTATACTGATATCAAGTCGACGGAATGTCTATTTTCAATAAAAAAAAGAAATATTGTGTAACATTCCGTCCATAATAACTTCATGAAGTGAAACATTCTTCTCAACCAGCGAGGACGGCACCGAAACTTAAACTATTCATATATATGTGACCCGCTACACCAAAAGGATCCTGAAGTCGCTGACGGGTGAGCCGAGAAAATTGAGTTTGAAGTCACATCATCAAAATCCGTCAAAACGTTCGGATTTCTGTTTTTTTTTTATTAATTATTTAATCTAATGTATCTTCTGTCATCTGCCGAAATTTCGAAGCTAAATGATCAACGGAAAGGCAAGAAAATAGCGTTTTTCTGGGCCTTGATTTTCCTACTTTCAACGGAACAGAAACGTGTCCGAAGATTTGGATTTAGAGCCGCAGCTAGACTCCGCCCCTAGCAACGAGGGAGTGATCTCATTGGTCAGTGCGTGGCATCCTGGTTACTTGAAGCACCATGCTTTTGTATAAATACGCTTTCATGGCAAGGTTAGTCCCTGATAAGGTTCGCTCTCATTAATTTGAGCTTTGGTCATTCTAAACTGCTCGTATATAGGCCTACCACTTAAATTGCTTAAAGGTTTCTCTGCCTTGCTCGTCCAAATGCCTGTCTTCTATTGCGTCTTGCGCTAACACGATAGAAAGTAAATAAACACTATGAACGTATTATCCATTCATTTGTAACTTCGCCCTTTGATAGAAATCTGAGTAACACAGAGAACAAAAACAGTCGATATGATAATAAATAATGTAAACACGTTGTACTCACTCGTTTGTATCCAATCCCTCTAAACGTTCGCTGAAAGCATCGGCAGCAGAGCTGAAGTTGGCAACGGCAGAATTCATGTAGTCTGTGTACGTGGTTGAGTGAACCCACAAGGGATAAAAGGAGATTAAAACAACCCAATGTTGTCAAAACTCCAGAGTGTATACTGGGGCGTAACTGGAGTGTAACTAGCAGGTACGATCGAGATTGAAATAAATGCATGTAGGTGCTGTTGATAGTTCACGGTATAATAGTGTGAGAAGGAATTCTACTGGTTAGCATGGTTAGGGGCTAAAGTGAAATTGACATAGTTATGCCGTCTTATTTTTTTTTCCCAGTTGGTTGTATTTTGTTTCCATTGTTAAAAGAATATTTGCAATTGTTTGCATATTAATGTGTCTGATTATTAACTGCGTTTCTAGAAAGTCATTAGGACCTCTCCTTTATTAACTTTGCATGAAATTTCAAAGTTCTTTCCATCTCTCTCTCCCATTTTTTCACACACACACACACACGCACACCCCCATTCACGCTCAGCTTTTCTACGAATAGAATGCATCAGTTTGCATCTGCGTATAAACAAAGATTGAACAATACGTAATGGAGAATAGACGCCAATTTTTAATGATATTTTATGTCATTTTACGTCATTCTCGAATACCATGATTGTCTCCGTTAATTTTCATATACCTCTTTGTTTACATCTGTGCAGAGGTTTCATATTATTGGCAGTTATAAAATATGCAACGGATAATTCAGGTATATGCAACATTTGCCATAGCCTGTAGCTCGTCACATATTTTCATACTCACCGTTGCCTCTCTGTTAGACTACAATATCTACCTTTGGGGAATATCTCATTTCAATATTGCCATGGGAACTATTATTATGTTTTTGTTGTTTTTTGTGTTTGTGTTTGTGATGTAATGTATTTTGTAAGGCAGCTCACCACAAGCTCTGCTTTTTTGAGGTTCTGCCTTCCTGTACAATAATTTCATGCATGTGATTTCCTACATGAAAAAGATGGAAAATAAACTTGAACTTGAAACTTGAAACACATACACAAACATACACACACCAAAAAAAAAAATACAAACAAACAAGCACACATCGGAATCGGCGATTCGTTTGAGTTAATGGAGAATTGTCTTTATACTTTATTTTATTCATTGTCCTGCAGTGATGTCACATACTGTCCTAGTCTCCTTAACCAGTTTAAGGAAGTTTAAGAATTCATTACTTTTGAACAACTTGTCTAACTTTCCTTGTTTGAAACCTCACTGATGTGTTCTACAGATATTGCTTCATTCACTACAATTGCTGTAATCGAAACATAACATGATAGATACTATTTGATAAACTTGTCCTAAAATATCTCAACATCTGCTCACCGAACTTAATTCCTCCTGTTCTCATTTGGTCTCCTATGGTGCCGTCCCGAAGGCTCTCCCAGTAGCCATCAACGGCCTTGGCGTAGCTTACCACGTTCAACGGCAGGACGATGTCGTCCGCTAATCTGCGGAGGATCTCGGCGTAAAGACGGCCTGCGGCCAGGATGTACTTGAAGGCGTTTGGGTAGAGTTTGTCCACGAGGTAAAACGTCTCGTACACCGAGTGATACGTCGGATATGACGCGACGGGTGTTTCTTCCTTGTATTGAAAGAAACCATTAAAAAAATGACAAAAAAAAAAGGTCGAATAAAAAATGCGGCCAACAAAAGATGTTATAGTACACTAAAATGTAAGCAGGAGTACATGGGTAGGCCTTCGCAGGTTGAGATCTGTCATTTTCTTCTACTCATCCTACTCAACAGCACCATCCATTTTTGCAATAGACTGATAATTGATTCTTCGAAATTCACAAGTATCATAAAGTCATATATTACCACATGTCGATTTTTAAAAATTCAATCATGAGTAACAGTCAAATTAGATTTTCATGTTTTGTTTTGTTTTGTTTTTTAAAAAGAAAGGCCCGAAATCACAACATTCCATTTTCTATGCTATTGACTCTCTCCGTGTTCATTGCTTTCCATACATTACCGTGATCCTTATAGATATTTCCCTCCATGACACGTTCACTCATAGTACTTAAGACCAATCAACGCGCGGTAGTTCTATTCAATCTATAGCGAAGAATATGAATAACAGCGCAGACATTGACGTCACACTGTGGCAGTATGTGACCCGCTACACCAAAAGGATCCTGAAGTCGCTGACGGGTGAGCCGAGAAAATTGAGTTTGAAGTCATATCATCAAAATCTGTCAAAACGTTCGGATTACTGTTTTTTACATATTTTTTTTAATCTAATGTATCTTCTATCATCTGCCGAAATTTCGAAGCTAAATGATCAACGGAAAGGCAAGAAAATAGCGTTTTTTCTGGGCCATGATTTTCCTACTTTCAACGGAACAGAAACGTGTCCGAAGATTTTGGATTTAGAGCCGCGGCTGGACTCCGCCCCTAGCAACGAGGGAGTGATCTCATTGGTCAGTGCGTGACATCCTGGTTACTGAGTGGTCGTGCGTGCGCGTTGATGTAAGCTTGAATAAACATCGCGGAGGTTGCTAGGAACGTACCTTCTGTTGTCCAAAGGTGGAAACTGTCTTGCTTCCCCTTGATCATAATAGTAGCGTTAGAACGAAAACTTTGAAGGCCGTTTTCTCGAAATGCTGATTTCCTAAACCACTCGACATGCTCTGATAAAATCATCGATATCTCCGCAACCGAGTACTTTTATAAGTCATGTTATATATGAACTTAAACATTTTCAGAAAATTGTCCTCCCCCGACTTACGGATCCTTTTGTTGCAGTGGGTCACATATGTTGATAAAGTGCTTTTTTAACGTCAAGGTCGCACCAATTTCAGCTGCCTCAATGATTTCTACTATCCCCCTTAGTATCAGACAATGTTGCTACAGACAAAGCATCTCTATGTGCTACTTGCGGATATATGAATACTATCAGTATCATTTATTTCTCACATCATCGTAGGTGTAAGTGAAATCCATGGCCGAGATCCCGGCGATCTGCAGGAACGGTGCGTAATCCGAACCGGATCCAAGCGTTCCGATTCTGCCTCGAGATGGGACAGAAAATTAAAAATATCTTTTAAAAGAAATACATGTACAGTTTCATGCACTTTTGAATGCATCAGGCAATAAACTGAATTCTTCGAGGGTGAGGGTGAGTTCATGGACAAGATGTAAACAATAATGTACCGTACTCACAATTCGTAACTGTGTTTGCAAATTCGATTGTAAAATTTCCTCATGCATTTTCTTTGAGATATTTTACTTGTCGAAAACAGGATGCATTAGTAAGTACATGTATGCCTTTCCACGGATACATTTTCTTCAGGTCCATGCATGGTAAAATTGTTTATGGAACTAATATCGATAGATTTGCTTTACGCGTGGCTGCTATTACATTTGAAATAAAAGAAAATACAATGCAATACAAAAACACGAATCTACAAATACAAGACATTATGTCATCTTTACAGGGGATCTCCCTCCGGTAGCGGCCTCTGCCTCGCCTTCCATGTGTCGTAGAGGGTGTCCTCCCCTTCGTCAGGTGTCGGATCTGGGTTTGGAATCTGAGGGATAGTAAATGCATACGAGTAGTAATGTCAGTTAGTAGAACGAAGAGAGTACCTGAATACACTTAAATATGAGACTACACGCACTTTGTATACGCAAAAGTGATTGAATTCAGTCTTATTTGGCCTGGCAAATTAATGACATCCCTGATACAATAGCATCAATGTGGTCCATCCATTGAAATACAAGAAGCAGAATAGGACAAAAAGAGGAGGAAAAAGAGGATTAGGAGGAGGAGGAAGAAGAACAGGGAGAAAAACAATTCCACAAAAACTTTTTAGAAGAAAGACAGGGGGGAAAGAGGAAACGCCATATAGTGCATTTGGTTTGGGAAGAACTTAAGCTCAGTGCAGCAATGCCTTATAATACCTATCTCTCTTCTCCAGAGATTCAATTCTCTCCAACCCAAAGTTGCAGTGTGAATTATGTAACACCTAAATAGATCCTTGTCATTTTATTGGTTGTTTCATATTGACATTTTTTTTTTCAATTTCACTATTGCGTCATCATTCTTGGAGTTGTGTAGCTCCATTTACTTAAAGTGTACAGTGCTCAGCACTCTCTCGATCTCAGATCTCTCAAAGTCTATCTTGTGTCTAAATTCATAAAACAGAAGTTACAAGGATCTACTCTTAGTTGTTATATAAAACAGATAATACACGGTTTGTTTTTTTTTCATTCGTGCAATGCGTAGAATATTCATTCGAGGTAAGATTAGTTAATCCATTCAACTCTACTTCGCCTCTTTCAATGGATCATTTATTTTCATCTTTCAACTCATGAAATAATTATCCTGTCCATTACACTAAAAAAAAAAATAATTACTTGTACAATATATGAAGCGTGTGTGAGTTAAACGAGACAGTCATCAGCTATAGAATATTTGCATTGACGTTTCAGTAGCGATTGTCATGATTTTAATGGTAATGCTTACCTAGAGAGATATATAATATTGTTTGAACTTACGCGCACACACAAACATAATAATATAGGCCTTCATCGACAACACTATAAAATGGTAACGAGAACAAACATTGATTTTTCACCTAATCTAATTCTAAGTGTTCGTATGCATCGATTTTATGTCCCATGGAAGTACACTCTATAAAATGAAAATGTCATGTTGTGTCACGGCATACAGAAAATGTTCTTAGGAAAGAATCTCACCTTCAAGACAGATTTTAACAAAGATATGTTTTTAAGAGGATTTTGTGAATTTACACTTATTGGAGAAAAATGTGACAATAGTAATAGAACACGTCATAAATGTTATTGATAGTGACCAGTGTCTGTGACTTTACGTATGTTTATATACTTCTATTTTGGAGATTATTTGCTTTATCTGCACATTGAATGAATTCAATACAAACCTTTTTAGCTGATTCGTATATCAAGGTTTCCATGTTTGGCGTGGCTGAGATGCTAGGGACGTATGTTCCTGGAAGGTAGGACGTTATATAATTTAAAGGTTGGATAAATTTGCATAAACATGGCTAAGTTGTAACAGTTGTCAAAAATCTTACTTTTCGAGGGGAAGACAAAGTTTGTTAGCGATCTCCCGGTTGAACCTGTAATATATTGGAAACACGACAGGCCTACAATGACAGTGATGGACACAAAGAGAGAGTGAGATAGAAAAACAGAACGTGAAGGGAATTTTTCAATTCTAAAGGTATTGTTTACCATTGGGCTCAGTGACAATAACAAAGAAGTTTTAGTTGTCACCTTTGATGCATATGGTTAGGTCAAATGTATCACAAAACATCATACCATATAAACATTTCACAATAAAGCCTTTATGTGAAATGTAAGGAGATATCACTATTTTTCTCGATAAACCATAACTGTAGACGTTTTATTTTAGAAAAAAAGTCATAGCTATTGTTAACATTTTGGTACGTTTAACAGTATGTCACATTTACTAAACTGATTGATGTTCGAACATTAGTTGTATCTATCCCTAACTCACTTATTAGAACTATTTTGCGGCACTAAAGCTGAGTTTTTGTGTCATGTGCAAATGGTAGATAATGCCTATGAAAGTAGCGACATGTGAATCCTTCTTACCATCCATTGCAACGTCTAAGTTCAGATAAGCCACTGCTCGTACTCCAAGGTTCTTGGCAAATTCCTACCAAAATGATAATTGGTACCATTGTATGACATCATTACAAACGTCTGTTTGTTACGAAAAAAAAAAATAATTAGAACGTACACATTTGTCAGCATTCAATACACGCCAGTGGAGTACAACAGACAACTCAAGAAATCCCAAAGATTTTCAGGGAATAGTAAGGGGAAAAATAGGAACACAGAAGTCATAACATTCATCTATTTTCACTGCCAGTCAAAACGTTGCATATTTCTCATTGGCGACCGACGGCGGCGATTAGGCTCAGTCGGTACATGGCGCGCTTGCTTCCAGACGCAAAGGAATCGTGCTCCTGCAGTGTTTAATTGAGCTATGTTGTGTTTGATTACTACACCTGATTACTGTATACTAGTACCCCTTGAGGGACAAAGAACTCTATCCCTCGTCATAACATCGAAGTCGCGAATGTGAGAGAGTCACAACTAACAGACGTAAAACGATCCGCCTCATTCATACATCGAAAAGAGCTAGGTGCATAAATCCCGTAATATCGCCTCACATTCGATTGGACCCCATTGAAAACTATGTGCAGCTGTATGTGGGCTATCCAGCCATCATGTTAGATGAAAAATGAAACAAACAACAAACAAATATTGTTATGTTCCCCTTTCCCTCATTTTGCTCACCTCGACCCATTCAGTCGATCCGATCAACCCCTGCTCTTCGGCTCCCCAGCTGCAAAACATGATGCTCCTCCGGGGCGTCCAACCTAAACAAACAAAATAAACAAATACTATGTGCGATCGGAGTTGTGTATTCGACAAATATTAAAGATAATAAAAAGTTTTGGTACCTCAAAAGTTTCCCTGAATTTCCTTTTCTTAGTTTGTGTTTCAGGTTAAAGTACCTTTCATATTACTAACACTGTGAGACTTACTCGCCCCAAAGTGCTCTCTTGTCTTAGTAATCATGCAATTAACTGCGACCAGCAGCCCCATACGCATAGCGTAATCGGGCTTCATTGTAGCATTCAGGATCATGACAGATTAAGTATCGCGGGTACATGTCAAGTTAAAGTCCCAAAATTTCTTCAATTTGAAGACTTACCAATTAAGTTGAAGTAGTGAAAACAGGCTTAGGGCAACGTTTGGTTCTGCCAATAGTCCCTTTCTATTCGAATTGATGAATGAATGTGACTCGGTCGAGAGGACCTTGTGAGAACTACGTACACTGAATACTACAGCCAGTGTATGAGAACACATCACATGCATGCACACAGATTTCAAATCCATGAACGGATAAGATGTTTGTGTGCGCATGCGCTAGTATTCAGTGTATGTAGCTCTCCCAAGGTCCTCTCGACCGAGTCACATTCAGTCATCAATTCAAACAGAAAGGGACTATTGGCAGAACCAAACGTTGTCCGAAGCCTGTTTTCAATACTTCAACTTAGTTGGTAAGTCTTCAAATTGAAGAAATTTTTGGATTTTGAATTGACTGTTACCCGCGATACTAATTCTTTCATGATCCTGAATGCTATAATGCGAAGCCCCATTACGCTATGCGTATGGGCTGCACGGTGCTGGTCGCAGTCGGTGGTTTCGTACAATACACATACATTGTACTACTGTATAATTTTCGCCGCGGTACCACGACGGCTCTTGGCGACTGGTACGAAACCATTATTGCATGATTACTAAGACATGAGAGCACTTTGGGGCGAGTAATTCTCACAGACAACGTACTTTAACCTGAAACACAAACCAAGACAAGGAAATTCAGGGAAACTTTTGAGGTACCAAAACTTTTTTTATTATCTCTAAAAGCTAGCTCCAAAATCAATTTAAAGCAATTTATGTCTGTTTCTTTCACAGTTTTAAGAATAAAATATCCAAATTTACGATCTGCCAGAAAATATTTTAAAAAAAGAAGAAAGAGTATGACAAATTGGCAAAATTCCGATGCAACCACACGATATATTTATGAAGGGTTATACTTGATCAAAAGAAAAGAAAATCTTTTAAAGAAACATAGCACCTGGGGTTGAAAACTACTCTTCATGTAAACATAAGAATTATGTTTAAAGAAAGGACGTCTCTAAAGCAAGGACAAACAAAATATTGCACTGGTCAGTAATCATTCTTTTTTACTTTTCATTTAGGTTGTTGTCATTGTAAGAAAATCATTGGATAACATGAACAAGTAACCATATGGGGGTAGATTTAGATTTTGTACGGAAGAAAACGCGAAAAGCAAAATTCAGTTTACGGACGTTGAGTTGAGGATGATCTGCATTTGGAAAAGCAAACGAGCATGCCAGTAAATCGATTTTAAAAACGGCAAAATACTAACATCATGGCACGGAAAGTTTCCATTTTGGTTGTTTGTTTGTTTTTTTTTTTTTTGTTATAATCGAAAAAAAAAAAACGCACCGTAAAAACATAGTTTTAATGGAGCAAACGAGCATGCCAGCAAATCGATTTTAAAAACGGCAAAATACTAACATCATGGCACGGAAAGTTTCCATTTTGGTTGCTTGTTTTTATTGTTATAATCGAAAAAAAAAACGCACCGTAAAAAAACATTATAGTTTTAATGGAGTTACCTCGTTGAAGCTGTTCTCCCATCGCCCTACTTATTTCAAGCATGGCCGTTGTTCCCGACCCGGCATCGATGGCACCAAATCCCCAGGCGTCCCGATGGTTACCAATCATTATGTAACGATCTGTTTTTAGAAAGTAAACAAAATATTAAAAAATGGAACCAATATTGTTATGATGTAATGATTATGGCAATCATTAATTTCTGAGATATTTATTTTGAAAGAGAACACTGTTTTTTTAAGTATTCCTCTCTGTAAGATATACTGTAGACAAAATCATAGCACTTTTACAATCTGTTAAAAGAAAGAAAAAAGAAATGACATCACAAGGAAGAGATAAAATGTAAAACGCCCGCAGTAGCTCATGACAGTTTTGATTTATGGAATATCCGCATCAATTCACACGATTTTATTTCTTTCTTTATGGAATATCTACGCAGGTTTTAAGAAGATTTTGATAAGAGCTCGAAACCGTTGAAATTATAGCAGTCAAATTATAACAATGAAACTTTGATTCATATATATATATATATATATATATAAAACATTATGTTATATATAATATAATAATATGTGATAAAAACCTAAAATGACACTATATATATAATTTATATATATATATATATACATATATATATATATATATATAGTTGAAAGAAATTGGACTGAGGCGGGACGTTGCTCTCGATCTTAGTCTCCCTTTTATTTGTCAAGCTTTCGGCCCGTCATTGGGCCTTCGTCAGGACCTATCAACAGAACGATTATTATATGAAAAACCTGATGTGTCATATAATATGTAATGCAATTTCACATATTACAGATCTTCTAAATCATTTCCATTATATATAATTATAGAATTATAGAATTATAGAATTATATAATTATATAATTATAGAATTATAGAATTATAGAATTATAGAATGACAATATGATTATTATATGGCAGCATTATGATATAAGAATTTATGTATGTGTGCGTATGCGGATGTATACATATACGCAATGCAAATAGACATATGAATATGATATGTATAATGATTCTGTTTGTGATCATTATGCTAAGAATTATAAGACAATATGATTATTATATGACAGCATTATGATATAAGAATTTATTTACATATTTTTGGGACATATGATGTTATTCTGATGATGATTTGAGGTTAGATTGGATATTTGTATTGAATTGAATGATTGATTTGTGTATATAAAGGAAATGATTTAGAAGATTGGTAATATGTGAAATTGCATTATATATTATATGACACATCAGGTTTTTCATATAATAATCGTTCTGTTTGTAGGTCCTGACGAAGGCCCAATGACGGGCCGAAAGCTTGACAAATAAAAGGGAGACTAAGATCGAAAGCAACGTCCCGCCTCAGTCCAATTTCTTTCAACTATATGCATCCAACAATGCGGCACCGCGTACGTTCGGGACCCAGGGAACTATTTCTCACATTATATATATTATATATATATATGTGTGTGTGTGTGTGTGTGTGTGTGTGTTCAATATACATATCAAACGTCAAACGAAACACAAGCAAAAATAACTCCGAATGTTCTGCCTTGCCACGCAGCAGCAATCACACACTCTATCTCAGACAAATTGATACACTTGAGCGCTTACCAGGCTCGACTGCACCCGGTATCACGCCGATCACATCCCATCCATTAGCCATCTCGTTTTTCGTGTAGATCGCCATTTTTACTGTCCTGTGATAAAAACATGACACAGACGAATACAGAATCCAATATGTTACACACATGTTGTTATGAAGGAAATAACAGGGAAGTGGGAGAGGGAGACAAGAAGCAAATGAGTTAAGGCAAAACATTATTGATTTAATTAATGCCTGTCATATTGATACACTTTATATAATATGACATACGCACAGGTATAGACTTTTTTTTTTTAATTCTTTATTCGAATTTCGTTCAATTTCATTATCACAAAATTCACGTTCACAAAAAACAAACACATTATACAAAGACAAACTGCATTGTACACAAACATTGTGCAAAATAATGTCAAACTTACATTGTGACTTTTTTTAACCTATTTTTTAACGCACATAATTACGTATATTCTCGCAAAATGCGCGCCAAACGGGGACATGATAGTTTGCTTAAAACAAACTATCATGACCCTGTTCGGCGTGGACATGATAGATGCACACACAACGCACACAGGCACACACACATTCTCTCTCTCTCTCACACACACACACACACACACACACACACAAACAAAACACCTTTATCATAACTCAGAATTATGACTTGATCTGTTGCCAGATCCATGTATGGGAAATACAAAGATTTGATACAAAACGTCCAAATTTGGACTTACATGTTCTCGTACGAATCGTTGAAGCCAGGCCCGTATCTGTAGGTTAGCTCTAGGTCACCTCTCCACTCAGAGACAACCTGTGGTCCGCCCATTTTACTACAATAATCAAAATAATAATATAAAAAACAAACAAGCAAAAGAAAATGTAAGTCGAACGGTTTTAATGTTCCCGTCCTGGCAAAATCATGCCCAGATGATAAGATAGAAGGTCAATAACCGTTGCATGGACACAAAAAGAGTGCAGCTATGTTCCCATGACTTATAATTCTCAGAGATTAGCAAATTGTACCTAAAGGTGTTGTTTACCATTGGGAGCAGTCATTAAAAAAAAAATGATCGAGTTATCACGTAGGATGCATTTATAATGAAGGTCAGTTGTATCACCAAAACACCCTACCATCAGAAATTTCGCAATAAATTCTAAAATAAAAGAAGATGTATCATTACTTTTGTCACCAAACCTGTAGACGGTTTATTTTATTTAAAGTGAAGCAGTTTCATTATAACTATTATTCACATTTTGTGTATTTAACAATACTTCACATTATTTCTTCTGGCATGACGAGATTCGAGAGTCCGTACCTCAAGAGCTGAGCGGCGTCGTCGTAACCAATAGGATGGATGGGGATCGTAGGAAGCATGGTAGAATCCTCCACGGGTAGACGGTAGGCACTTGCTGGAAAGGGAACCAAACGTTATCCAATGTCATGGCTTCTCAATAGGAAATAGATGAACAACAGAAGCTTACAAAAATTGTAGGGTTTTTATGATTACTCGTTCTTTAATCACCACGACATTCGAATGGAGATGCAGACAACAACGTAGTTGTTCGTTGTCATTTTCCACCTGTAAAAGCCGTCTCGATAGCCAATATCCAGCTGCACTAGCTCGTCTTCTATTGGGTCCAGTCTTAGTGAACTTTGGGCGGGCAACAATAATCATTGTGATTGATGAATGAAGCAGGATCGTTTACGTAAACGATCTGTATATCTCCATCTGTATAATTATCCTATTTGGGGACACAGTGTTTTGCCTCTAATAGAGGGACGGCGCATGCTAAGATATTGCTCAGCAAGACCCAAATGGGATTCCATGACCCCGCTTCCGAATCCGAGCAATTCAACTGCAAGGGGCAGCAATACGTCTCCTAATGACCCTTCTAAATGGATCAAATGGCTCCTATGAATCTTCCACAGCGTGTTTGATGTTTTGAATAAAAAAAAAAAAAATCAGCTGCTTTACTTTTGAGATTTAATTTTTTAAACAAAACAAAACAAAACACCAACTCCATAATATACTATTGAGGAACTACAGTAAGAGTTCCCCAATATATCCCTCGACATATTAAATGTATACTTCTTTGACTGATCAAGGCAGGCGCCATCTTCTTAACCTTACCTACAGCTGGGTAACTCTGGGTGAGCGGGTCTCCGTTGCCGTCCAGACAGCTTCCCCGCTGCGTCCCCGAGCCCGGGAGGAAGATACCGTCGGGATACGTCTGTATCGGACCAGTAGTCGACTTGGCATAGTCTGCAGGATCGGAATACAGGATCAAGCCCAGAGCTCCGTACTGTGCTGCGAACTTTGCCTTGGAAGACATTCGTAAAGACAATTCAATTTACTCCAAGCCTTTCTTTACAACGAAATTCGGACATCTACAGTACAACGCTATGGGATCTTCTGTAGCAAATCGCCACGTAAAGGATACATTGTGCCAACAGGGTTCAGCTTGCAATGATGAATTCCAGCTCTTACGAAAACATTGTCATGAAAGAAAGCTTTCAGCAATTCGTGCATTTTCTGCTTTCTTCTCCCTGTTTGTATCTTATTGTTTAACCCTTTGCATGCCATATTCATTTACCTTCCATAGGCTTGCACATCAGACTCATCGGCACAGAAAGAGTTAGATCCTCTAAGGAGTTTTATGTACCCATAAAAACAGGCGCATGAAGTTAGGTTAGTCTTACTAGTCTTGTATCTACCGCATTCTGACAATCATGACATTGTTGCCGCAATTCGAGGTAATTCAGCGGAAACAGTGCCCGCTATTCCAAGTAGGTAATATCCCTGATAAAGTTGTATTCATTGGAGTCGATAATCGCACTGTTTGAGAGAATTTGACTGATTGTTATCATTATAATTGTTATTATAATCATTATTATTACCATTGTTATCATTATTGTTAAAGGGAAGATAAACCCCAAGAGCAATGTGGATTGAGTGAAAGCAGCAACATTAGTAGAACACATCAGTGAAAGTTTGAAGAAAATCGAACAATCGATGCAAAAGTTATGAATTTTTAAAGTTTTTGTGTTGGAACGGCTGGATGAGGAGACTACTAGAGGTTATGACGTATGAGTGGACAACAATACCAAGAAAATATAAAGAAAATTCTACAAAAATCCATTTTTCATGAAAATTACCAATTCCATCAACTTGATATTGACATATGTTAAGGGTAGCAATTATTCCCCCTGCTTTCTGAAAGAGGTTGGTCCATTGCTCTTTCATGATTTTAGAAAAGTGAGTTTCTGTTGAATTTCCTTTATATTTTCTTTGTATTGTTGTCCACTCATACGTCATATCCTCTAGTAGTCTCCTCATCCAGCGGTTCCAACACCAAAACTTTAAAAATTCATAACTTTTGCATCGATTGTCCGATTTTCCTCAAACTTTCACTGATGTGTTCTACTAATGTTGCTGCTTTCACTCAATCCACATTGCTCTTGGGGTTTATCTTCCCTTAAAGATTATTATCATTATCATCAGCAGCAGCAGCAGCAGCAGTAGCAGCATCATAGTTATCAAAATTTTTCAATTATACTTCAAAATCTCGGCTTGATATTTTGATTAACTTCTTTCCCGAATCCTAAAGCCTAGTAGCGTTTTAAAAAGGGGAAACTGTGATTTTTTTTTTCTTTCGCTTTGTTGTTTGGAAATTAGTGGGCAGCTGAAAGACAAATAGTATATAGGCTGGAATGGAATTCTGATAATTCTGAACTTGCTTTTAAAGGATTCGGACAATCGTCCGCAATGATTTATCCCAGATGCTGGAAATGGAACATCTCCAGATTTCGCTCAATTATCCATGAGCAATCTACATTAAACCGGAGTAAGTGAAACTGAGTAGTCAGATCTTACTGCTTGTGATTCATTGGAAATCTCGTAGCGCCATCTGTTCTTACCTAAGGATTTAATAACCCATAAAAAGTATTACTGTACATTACCTTCATGGCCGATAAATATAGAAAATATAAAGAAAGTGTAAAAGAGCTCAAGAAAAATTGCACAAATTAAGTCCACATTTGTAAAGATGTCGTTATCACAAGTCAGTCTTAGTTTGAACAATCATAATCTTCAAATACAACACAAGGTGATCGAGAGGATAAATGCTGTGACCGAAAATAAAAAGCGAGTTCAATATTGTGCGTTTTTCCTTTGATCTTGTATTTACCTTATCGCCCCGGTATATCTTGCCATATCGTGCAATAGCTATACGTCCAGAGACGTTGTACCCAAGGTCTTCCAACTCTTGAAAGTCCTCTATCCTGGCGTAGTTGACATACATCAAATCGCCCTGTCGGAAAAAAAAAAGAAGAAGTTATATTTAAAGTTAATATGAACAAAATGCGACGCTATCATTACAGATACGGGACAAAAACCAATCAGGAGTAGAGAGAAGTTACTTTCAAGGGGGAGTTTTCCACAATAGCGTGCGTTGATTCGGCAAAATTAATAAGCATAAAGAAAACGCTCAGTACTGATTTCAGGGAAACCAAAAAGTAAATCCAAAAACTTGCAGCATTACATCTGTTTCTATCAAAGGCTTTCCTCTAAGGAAGGGAATTTGACAACGTATTTGTTGTCATGACTGTAAAACTATATGAATGTACATAGCTTACATATGTGACCATGCACCACAAAACCAACAAAAAGTCGCCAGACATGGATTTTCAGTTAAGGGCAGATTCTGAAAGAGCAGACTCTAAGCTTTAAGATGATGTATAACTCAATTCAAATGGACTCCCCTAATCTACCTAAATACTGGAAAGAAAGCACACACTCTGGAAAAGTGTGAACTGAGAAAAGAGGCTCTGAAGTAGGCCTACACGGTCTATTCTGGCGCTTAATCTTTACCAAGCCGTGCTAACTGTGTCATGAAAGGGACAAGACACAGGATGTAAACCACCGGACCAACGACAATGAAGGGATTATCAGATTAAGTTGAAATTTAAAATGTTCTATAAGCACATTCTACCTATGATGAATGCTAACTTTCAAAGCAGTAGCGTCATCTTTTCAAAAGTTATCAGACGTGAAAGTGAAGAGTGTGCAAAGGATGCAAGACATGAAAAGCGGCCTCTAGGACATACCTGATCATTCTACTCTTCCTCAAAAAGGGTCGTAGAAAAACTGCTAAAAACACACTTTTCCATTCATGTTAAGATACCAAACTGAAGAATAATATAGAAGAAGGATAGCTCTTTCAGAAAATATGAAAAACTCAAGATTGACTTGGTTGAACCATTTCACCTTTTTTGAGTCCTCACATGAAGTTAAGGAGTGCGACTTTTTGTTTGTTTTGTGGTGCATGGTCACATACATACCTGGTTTCGTATCATTGTGGAAAAAGTTCATCTGTGATAATAAAATAAAACAAACAAACAAACAAGGGGGCCAAAACCAACACTCCTATTCAGTTTCAGTCTCAGTAAGTTTTATTTATCGTCTTGTATTAGAAAAAAAAAATAGTATGACAATAAATAATCATAAAAAAATGTCGCTACGGCGACTGGTGTATGCCTCCGCCATAAAGCATGGTTCTCCTAATAGGTCTATAGTACAATGTCTTGACAATGTGTGATGACAGTTTCACACAATTGGCAAAACATCAAAATGACAGGTTTGCCACAAATGTGCTGAATGTTCACTTTCCTAGAACTAGGTTCAACTGGATGAATGATTAAAACGTCAGAGTGCAGGTATTTGGGGGAACTGATGATTTTCACATGACTTTTGTCCCTTTTATAAGTTTATGCAAGGAGTAATTTTCAAGGTATTGAGAAAAAGTATAATTTCAGTATCAAATGGTAAAATAGTATTATCTAAACCTGGCCTTTGACCTTTGACCTCACAGTTCTAAAGAGAATCACTGTTAGGTAGAACATGCATAAATATGTAAGTTTCATGATAATACCTTGAGTTACTTTTGAGATATGAAGGAAGAAGTGCAATTCAGCACTTTCACTTGACCTTTGACCTTTTGACCTTTGACCTTTTGGCAAGAAACTTCCCACAGAATATATATTGGGTTATACATGCATACATCAAGTTAAAAAAAATCCTTCAGGCATTGCATAAATATAAGGAAAGTAGTGATATTTTGAGGAGTTGACCTTGACCTTTGACAGCTGACCTGTGACTCATGACCCCCAACTTCCCTAGATAATCACTGCCCATCGGTACATGCATATAAGTTCCATGAAGATACCTTGAACCATTTGCGAGATATGGAGAAAAACATGAAATTTCAACCTTTTTGTCACAAAATAACCTGTGACCTTTGACCTTTGACCCCATGACCCTAAAATGCAAACAAAGTATTATCCTCTCAGGTATATACCCTCATACCAAGTTTGATGCAAAACCACCTCACGGTTGTTGAGGTATCGACAAAAACAAAACGGGACGGACGTACGGACGGACGTACGGACGGACGTACGGACGGACGGACGGACGGACGGACGGACGGACGGACGACCCGAAAACATAATGCCTCCGGCCACTTCGTTGGTGGAGGCATAAAAAAGATATTCTCAAGTCATGATAATATAAATAAGAGTTATCATTACAAATATATAATAATGTGAATACCACATATATTTCATGACAGATCTTTTAGTATACAAAGGGAGGAGACCGTTATCGATAAGCATGTCCCTTGACTTGGACAACGGTCTCTAGACACATTGTAACTCAAGACAATTTTTTTTTTTTTTTTTGTTATTTCTTTAACTAAAGGAACACATAAGCATTGATGACATGAAACTCTAAAGTACAATCTTTTCCATGCCATTTGACAGAAAAGGACAACACAGGGTGGATATAAAAGGACAGACCAAAAAAAAAAAAAAAAAAGAAATAAGGGATTAGAATAAGGGGCTACCCGAATAGGAAAATAGAAAAAAGTAAAAGGAAGAGAAGAAAAGGGATGAAAAGCAATAGCACACAGTGTTCAGGGGATAGGAGCTAATACGAGCATAATTTTTAATTCTATGATTCGTCACTGACCATCGAGTGCTGAGAGGTGGTAGCACCATAGAGGTGCGCCAAACTTACAGTGAATATTCCGTTCGCCGAGTAAGCATTGAAAGGAGGGAGGATTTCATCCGACTTCTCCTTTGATATATCGTCCAGCCTCTCCTCGTAAAGCTGACTGGTGAACACGGCAGTGCCGTTCGGTGCAAGTATCTCAATCTGTTAAAAGACCAAAAAAAAAAAAAAAAAGAAGAAGAAGAAAAAAAAAAAAACCCAGTCTGTATAGTAGTTTCGTTGATGGGTTGCCGGAAGCGATAAACTTTGCTTCCGAGGAGTGACCGATGAGAGAAAATCTCTGTGGGATGGGGGTATTAGTTTGTCGCTAATTCTGATACACCCTCACACCTCCTGCGACATTGTGTCCATCATGTACTATTCTCCTTACAGCTTTTTGCCCTTCCACAAAATGTTTTGTACAACATTTTTTCCCCAAAATCTTATAGGCTAACTGTCAAGTTTTCGGAACGTCAAATGATGTGTTCATGTGAAAGCGCCGGAAGAAAATGATAATACATATTAATAGAGAAAAGGAAAGTCCGTTTTTTCAACGCATCATGCTTTGTTCAAAATGATTTAGTGGTAAAGTTAGAGAGCGTCCGCGGTGTAAGGGGCCCGACCCCCAAACATTTTACCTTTCTGTGGAATCAAAACCACTTGATGTCTTTAGACCAAACGTTTTTCTCCAACAAAGTCCAATGAGCGCAAGCATTTCTAAAGTTCCCAGATTTCTTCTTGACAATCCCACAAGCAATCTCACATTATCTTATCTGTCTGCTGGAGGTCATTGCAGCATTAGATTTACAGAGAATTTGCTGCAATTAATAGCAAAAAACGACGAATCATTGCTGTAAAATCAGAAGAGACGGACATTAGAGCTCGACTCGATTTGCGCCTATCAAAAGTTCATCAACCGAGGTGTTGAGGCACCAGCGATAATTCCTGGTAAACCCCCATCGGAGATTTTTTCTTTCCTTATCGGTCACCAGTCACTCATCTCAAGCAAAATTCATAGTTTCCGGCCACCCACCGAAATGTATCGAATCGCAGTCCGATGGATCCGTCTCGTGTTGGTCGACTATCAGGTCAGTGTCAGGCATGTCGAGCGGTGATCCGATGAGGCAAGATCGTCTGATGACGATCACGGGCACGACATGTCTGACACTCATATGAAAGTCGCCCAACCAAGTTGGAATCATCAGACTGCGATCTGATTTACTTCTGTGGGTGGACGTAAGCAACGAAACTTTGCTTCCGATGAGTGACCGATGACAACAAATCTCTGTGGAATGGGGGTATTACGCAGATGCAATTCTTTTGCTTACCGTGTTGTTTTCACCTTGAACCGTGGAGGGAAACGACAGTAGAACATTGTAAGTGTGAATAGTCGCTTCAAATCCATAGTTGCTCCACAACTCCTGGATGTCTACGGCAAGTTTGTAGTTCTGTGGTGTTCCTGCCACGTGCGGATCTCGTGTGAGCTCCCTGTTCGTGAATAGACATCGATTTACGTTACTTCATTCACACAACTGGCAAGTGCACTTAAAGAGTACACGTAGAAAGTAAAATAACCAATAGCACCCTTAAAATAGGACCAATGTAAAATAACATGAATTGAAATGAGGGATGTCATCTATTTTCATGATTTCATTCCCTATTACCTACCAAACATGTTTTACTCAAATTAAATTCCGCAATGATCACCATTTACTACAATATGGTATTTGATGTTCATATGTTTCCCATTAACGGTAAATGAAAGAATTAATGATCAACATAATGACCCTTGTAAAACATGGGCGGCAGAAAAGTGACGGTAAGTTTTCTGTTTAATGTTTTGTTCTTGTTGTTCATCTTCTGAGAGAGTGGGGTTCTACCTTCCCATTGCACCTCAAATGAATATTTGTTGACATGTATTTGTGTATTATGGGGTTTTTAAACCGACTCTGACACTGTTTCCCCTGTAGAAGATGTTAGTGAGCACTGCCTTTATATTGCTCTAGGATGCAGGCCTACTCAAAATAGACAACATTATGTAATAAAAAGGGTACAGACGAATTCTTTGTTTGTTTGTTTATTTTGTCTGGTGGCCCATTCGAGTCACCTAAAGTCTCCAAATTCGAAGTTTTGTTGGCCAGAAATAAAAGTGAAAATAACATTCTACTATCAATCCTAATCTATTAACCGGGAAACCAAAATAAACATTTTGTGGCCCGACGCCAATTCTTTGGTAGTGGGGGCGGCCACCCGGCCACCCGGCTAATGTCGAAAACTTGTACAAATTATACAGATTGTCCTATGTATTAATACATACACTTACATTAGTGTGTTTCTCACGCTTTCCTCGTTCATCTCGTTCATGATAGATGTCGAGACGCTCTCGTCTGGCGGCCTTCGTGCCATTTCGTACGAGCTCGGCACCCGATCGGGACCAGAAAACCAGCCGATGAGAACGCCGACTCCGATGCCCACGGCAAGAGCCGTGCTGACTCCCACGGCGATGATCACACGCTGGTCTGGCATGACTGGACGCAGATCTTACTTTTCTTGAAAACAAAACAAAACAAAAAAGCTAACAAAGCAATAAAAACGTACCAGGAAGATGAAAATGAAATCTATTCAACTGGGAGAATGTTGCACAGCAAGGGGATATATACAGCAGTATACAGAACAAAAAAGATCTTGCTTACATTCATAAGTTCAACTGCTGAAGTATACAGTATTTATGTGTAGATTTTGATGCACTCAGGTAGTACACTGTATGGTATACATGCAAAACATGTAATCAAATCTCTCTGATGGGAGTTACAGGTGAAAGTCAAGGAGAGAACAGTTTCGTGACTCGCCTGAGTCACCTCGGTCCAGACCTGTTCAGCTTTATCTATAGCTGAGGAACATTCACTCGTGATACGTGCACGGGCGATGATATACTACCTTTATTTTGTTTGTCGACAAAATTACTCCGCAGAGGAGTCTTGATTTTCACTAGTAAGTCCACTCGAACTGAACTGAATGCTCTTATCCGTCAAAATGACAGGGAAAAGGGGTGAGTTTGTACCATATCAACATTTGACTATTATTCAATATGCGCGGATACGCAGAAGATAGTGTTAACAGGTCATACGATCAGAGTTAGAGCACCATAACAGTTTACCTTGGTTGTGTTTATGAATGTATACGTTTTTTCTTTCTTAATCTATTTTAATCTAACATAACCCAGGGGCAAATTTGCAAGAAAACATGGTGTGTACTCCTTGAAACTTCCACT
The DNA here is from genome assembly GCA_033980235.1 of Diadema setosum. Lineage (NCBI taxonomy): Eukaryota > Metazoa > Echinodermata > Echinoidea > Diadematoida > Diadematidae > Diadema > Diadema setosum. The sequence goes on along the minus strand of CM067074.1, from coordinate 8,950,174 downwards.
GCAACATATTTTCATTTCTATCATTACGTAAATTACGATTCATGCAAATGATAAGGTGCTAATCATGGTGGCAACAATACTATTGTGTGAGGTATCATGCCTGATGAGGACATGTTAATGGATGTATGTACATTGTATAATTTCCTAACATACAACTGGTGGTAAGAAGGTGAATGAAATCAAGTCAATATGAATATTCATTAATAATCTATACACTCGCCTGCTGGTTATGCTATAAAACTGGTATGAACGACTTGCCTCCTTAAGTATGGTAAAGACACTTAGAATGGGACGATAAAAAGGGGGGGGGGATTCCCTACACCGGAAGAACGTGCTAACAGCACAGACTCGCAGTTAGTTCCTTGCTTGTGGAGGCCCTGAGCTTCTTTTGTTTCTTTCTAATCTCACAAAGTATACAATCATAGTTACAAACTTGTCAGTTAGGAGACGTGAAGGAGTCTCATCAGGAAAGAAATAAGGAACCACGTGCCTCTTCGTTTCCATGACATTTGCTTCCATGAAATATCTGCAGCTGAGGCAAACATAAAAACTACCCACAAACTTAACCCTAACCTTAATCCTAATCCTATCATCAACTACATATAAAACCCCTTTCAAAACCATAACCCCAATCCTATGATTATTATTATAGTCCTTGACGAAAATAAGACCAGAACATCTGTTGCAGGAGCAAATGTCGTGTCACCTCCTCCATGTGTTTGACGAGCTTTCTGATAACCTATGATACTTCAAACTAATCAAACACACTATGTGTTACATCAAAGTCCCCTTTAACACTGCCTCTTGATTTCTGATGGGCCCGATCTCAAGGTTTAAGAGTCTACAAATATTTGAGAGATAATGATAAGACAACAAAAGGGAAGCAGGACTGGATTAATTGATACCAGTATTACGACGCGACATCTCAGTATACCTCATTAGCGAAATCAAACACCCCATACTGGCTACATACTGTGAAGCAGGGATGCGACAGAACAAGATATAGGCCTTTATACAGTATGTAAACATTCTACAATTTCAATAAATGATATCACGATTTTGCTATCTTTTGTACTTTAAAGGCGTTGTTTGCCATTTGTACATAGATGAATGAAGCACTCAGCTTTAGTGCTTCCAAATAGTCCTAAAATGTGGGTTAGGGATAGAACTAATGTTAAAATGTTTATCAGTAGGCCTATAATCAATGTTAGTATTGTTAACTACATGTATATAAAATGTGAACAATAGTTAAAATAAAATTGTTGCTAGTATAAGCCGTCTACAGTTAAATGCATGGTTTATTGAGAAAAATAGTGATGTCTCCTTATATTTTAGGCTTTATTGCGATTTTTTTTATATGATCGGATGTTTTGTAATACAACTGACCTATATGCCTATACATATGCACTAAATGTAATAACTCGAACATTTCTAAATTACTGCTCCCAATGGTAAACCAAACCTTTATGAAGACAAAAAGAGACAAACCAGTGCAGACGTCGACCAGATAAAACATTTTTCTTTTCAAGCTTCACGTCATCACCTGTAATATCCACACCCTAGACATCGATTTCACGTGACGTCACATAGTTCTATAGAATTAGCACACTCGTCACCGTATTCACAAGCATGTCCAAATTGAGAATTGTGTCTCCAGAAAGTATAGGCATGTTAAAAAAAGACTTGCTTTTGAACAATTCCTATTGTTCATGTGCGACTCATTTCATATAAAATACAATTGATGAAAAAAACATTGCAAAAGTAAAAGCATTTGGTTGCTTCTTCATGTTTCATCTGTGTTCTGTTGTAACAAATTTATTATCCATCTTGTTCTCCCCAACACTTTTCGAAGGCTTACCCATACATCTCATAGCTTCTCGAAGGGTCATGCATGACAATGTGACAGGGGGGGGGGGTGCTATATACCAACAATCAAATATTGACTACTCTACCAACTATGGTAAAGGTGTATGGTCTAAAATAGACCATGAGCTGTATTCTTTGAAGCAAAGTGTTTATTCAAACGCCCTAGGTTTACCTTTGTTGTGAGGGGAATACCAAAGGGGATTTGATACTCCCAGGAACTATTGACAGGGGAAAATAAGATTAATCTTAAAACTTGATTGGTACATAGCCAATGTTTGTCATTCAAATAAACTATGTGGCGGTATAAAGGATATTGCCGACAGTTTTAAAGTTTTTGTGTTAAGTATTTCATGCACTTTTTCACACGATCATGTCATGGGCTTTTTAAATGGAGACAGCTAAAATGTAGAAAGAGAGTCATTCAAATCACTTCAAAAAGCACCACTTGCGCGTAATTCTGTGTTTTCAATGTTAAGATTTAGAAATAGAGTACAGTATATGATATGAGGAAACACAATAAAGATTTGATTTGAAACACGTCTTCACGACCAAATCCGCTGTGTGAATGCCTTTCTCTATGTTAGTCCAGCCAACTTGACCATGGTGTTTTATTTTGTTTTGTTTTATTTATTTTCCGTATAAAAACAACAACAAAAAATAATCGTACAATCAACAGAATGATATTTAAAATACGGCTGGATTGCCCTACTCAGCTGTGCCTACACGACACAGCTGTTCTATCGAGGGGTCCAGGAACAGAGTGAAGTTTGACTATACGAAAAACCAAAAACAAAAACAAAATAAACGCACTATGAAAGAATCATACTCTCAAAAAACCCCAGAACATTACATTCGGGCGATATATTGATATTTGGTGAAACAGGGAAAAATCACTATTGCTTATGGGGGTATTCTTAAGGAAAAGCCCTCTCCGTTTATAATTTCTTAAAATAAAAATGGCAGAGTAAAAGTGATTAGAGGACACAACCTGTCATGGCCTGGTTATGTTTTCCTTTTTTTCCATTCAATTCCTGAAATGTTTCTGTTTCCTGCTTGTTTGTATTTATTTGTTGTAGAACATTCAAGGCAATTTGCATACCGGGAAGCTTGGCTGCCTTGCAAAGGGTATCGCTGTATTCACCTTCAGGCAAGTATTGACGAGACAGCATCGCTCTTAGAGAGATGTCTTGATAAAAACAAACATGGAGCTAGCTCCATTATAAAAATGATAACCTAGCTAAACTATATGGCAGGTCCAGATTAATGCACAGTTACATTGATGGTGCAAACGAAGGGTAGCATGTTGTGACACGCTCTATGTTACATATAACTTATCATAATATCCAATGGAACACCATGATATTGTTTGAAACCCTCGGTAATTAAGTAAAGACGTTGGACTGTCTATGTGCATTGCATAGGTTGTTATATAAAGCTAGTATGATAAAGAACATCGTGACTAAACTAAGGACCTTTGATACAATACGACTATATATCTCGGTAGACAGAAGTTATGCTCACTACTGGAAGAGTCACATAAAATGAAATGCAAGAAATGTTCATTTAAAATTTGACAGATTTTGAAACCATGATGTAAGTAATTCACGTGATCAAGCAGAATAATGTTCGGAAGTTTAAAACGGTTCAAACTTGCCTTCTCGGAACGTCCAATTTGGTACAATTTTGTTTTCTGTAGGTCACTAAATGGCCGTTTCGAAGGTACTAAAATTATAAACATGTAACGCAAATAATATGTTAACACCATATTTGACGTTATTTGCATCGTTACTGTATACTAATAACGTTGCTATCAAGACTGATGTATTTTCATTTTACATAGCTAGCAACGTTAGTACTATTTCACGGCGATGTTGATTTGCCCTCATGTTTAAGCCATAATAGCAATATCATTAAAGTATGATCTAACAGGTCATGCTTATATGTAGAACTAGAGTCTACTCTTTTCCATTTATCTTCTTCTCTGTCCCGTGATCAGCAATACGTAACTTATCTTCGAGATGAATGGTTAATCATCTATGGGTCATACTTGCCAGTCTTGGTGTACAGAAGAGCTACAGCTGTATGCTAGCGTCAGCATAATAAATCACTATTATGCTTCAGTCGCGTGTCAGTGAAAAAGATGCGGACATCGCGAGCGAGGTTTGACGTCTTCGAGCGCATTAGTTTAACAATAATGATTCCCCCAGCTCAAAGTATAAAGTTCAAGTATTAGCACGAGCTACAGAGAACTGATAAGCCCCACACCTGCTTAAGGAATAAAGGAGAAAATTGAAGATATGTCTTGTATATTGATTATAGAATCATGGGAGTATGTCTATAGTGACAACACACAACTCTAACATTTCTGATAATCAAAACACTGAACACATTGTATTTATGCAATGTGGTAAAGTGCGAAGAGGGGCGAAGATTAAAAGTAACAGAGATTAGAGGAACACTGATTTAAGAAATCAAAATGCCTGAGGTAAAGATAACCAATTTTTGTGAAAGGGAAACGTCTTGAAAACCCGTAGATAAGTGGTTTGTTTTGTTTTTTGTTTTTGTTTTTGTTTTTTTTTTAACCAAAGAGACACACTCGCGTGTACGTGTTCAATAGCTGTTTTCCATTGCTGTTTTCCATAGATTAGAGAAATTCCGTGTTTATCTGATTTTGATAATTACCGTAGAAAGACAATCATACCCATAAAACTGTGTTTTTCAAAATGTCATTTATTAAAAAGAAGCAAAAATACAAAATCAACAATATAACAAAAACCCGCCAGTTATGAATTATTCTTAATAAAGTTATTCTAAAATTATTCTAATGAAGAAACGACGAATTTTGAGCAAGGCAATATTCATTATTATGTCCTGGAATGGTCAGTCAGTACGCATGTCATCAGTGATGACTACACAATATGAATATACCTACTATCACACTGACCTCTGTTTAAAAATAGGAAAAACGATTGCAGTGGAGCTTCACTAAAGATCTCAGCGTTTCATGCCGTCTATTCTGATTAAAACTTTTGAGCTTCATGCAATGAAAATACGATGAAAATACAAAACAATTACGTCTATTTCAATACTAAGTAATAACGGTTCTCCTAACCAACTTCATTTCCTTCTTTGTTATGTAGTGCCTACATACGTGGCAAAAATGTACGAAGCATTTACAGGAAAATGCCTACTTTTTTTTTCTTGAACAGGAACCAAAATAAGCAAACCAACAAACGAAAATTAGACAATAAGTTTACTATGAAAATGTGTTGTGTTGCTGTGACAATAATCGTTCTTCATGAGAATTACAATAATCGTCAGTTTCAAGATGATATTTATGGCATGCCGTGAATCAGACTAATCACTAATCACAAACATCGCAATGTACAATACAAAGTGGGCCCTTACAGTTACATGATAACAAGTATTATTATCAGGATGTTGTTCAGAACTCGTGACGTGTGTTAGCTCAGTGATTGATTATGGCAGCAAACAACGATAAGGTTTGACGCAACGGGTTGGACATTGTGCATGATATCGCAATTACGTCTTTCGGATAATGTACTAGATGGGTAATAAATTTTTATGAGATGTATTACAAGGTCCTGCACAGTGTTTCTACTTCATTATCCCACCCCCCCCCCCTCCTTAATCACCCCCACCCCCCCCCCCCCCCAACTGCGTGCCTTGATAAATTACGCTTTGTCATGAAAGTGCAAGCAGAGGTGAATAAATTTTTTTGTGAACATTACCAAGGTTCGAATGTTATCAAAGTCTACAAGTACAAGTTACATTATCAATTGTATAGTCTAATCTAGTGTGTCTTTTTACCAATTTTGTTAAAGCAAAGCAAGGTACTAACTTCAAAAAAGCTATAGAAATTTCCTTTGGTTTGATCTAAAAACACGGGACTTGATAATTCAAAACGGACAAGATGGTTGTCGGCGTGATCATTATCATGAATTACAGTGGATAGAAAAATGTACTGTAAATCTTGAAAAGCATTATTATGAAGACTGTACAAGAACATTACATAAAGACCAGAGTAATACATAGGCTTTTTAATCCATGCTATTGGTGTATATGCGCTACATGGGATATTTTGCTCTACTACTGACTTGACATGGTGTGTCCTCAAGAGTCCCGTAAGCTTACTCACGCATTGTATCAACGCCACTGAGCACTTTTGGTATGACCCCTGTGAATGACCATCAACCTGCCCTTGATTCATCCGACACAGCTGCCCACATCAAGGAAAATTTGCCCAATTGTTAGCGTTACTAAGGTATTTTGTTGTTGTTGTTGTTGCTGCTGCTGCTGCTGATATTTGGCAAGCTTTATCGCTCTTTTCCATCCCAGGAAGCTGCTAATTTTTGCATTATCAGAGTGAACGGAACGTCCGACAGATACCGAATGAATACAGACCTTGTAATAGGAGGCCATGATCAGTCACACTGGCCTATCAAAATACGCATGAGGGACTCATTCACTTTTACTTTGTGTTCGTGTGCGTCTGTGTGCATTGTTTACAGAATTAGAGAGTTGTTCTTCTTCTCAAAGGGGAAAAAGGGATATTATACTATAGGGCCTATACCAATCTAAAACAAACCTTACACACTAAAGAGTCGCTTTTAAGAAAGTTCCGTGGCACACGCTTGTTCTCGGGGGGGGGGGGGGGATGTGAAGGCGATTGATGTATATACGAATAATTTTGTTCCTTTCGGTTAATGGAGTAGCCTCACGTGAAAACAGGGTGATCACAAGTTTCCTTAAACAGTGAATGTACGACGTGATAATACAAGTAATTGTGCACAATAATGATAATAGTAATAATAACAACAACACTAAAAATAATAATAATAATAGTAATAATAATAATAATGATAATAATGATAATGCAATAACAATAATAATAAGTTTCAAGTTTTCAAGTTTTATTAAACCAATTCATTAAACATTTGACATTTTACAAAAGGATACAGCATTACGAATAATGAATGGTTTGGGACCCCAAAAGAAGCAGAGCTTGTAAAAAAGGGGTCCCGGATAAACATATATTAACATACTAAAGTTTAAGCATATTAACAAGAAGTATAATAGTAACATATTTACATAGGACAGATGCAACACAAGCACACATACACACGCACACACATTCAATCACACAAACACGTGTCACAAAAACGCTCATGCACATACATGTAGTTCACAGGAAATTGCAGAAAGATACTTATATAGCGCATAATCAATTCAAAACTGCTAGATACGTTTAACGTACAACTCTCCAATATCGTTACATCACCAATTACAATGGTGAAGTTTCATATAAATTCAGGTGCAAGTTTAGAAATAGTAGCAGTTGTAACGTACACATGAGGTAGAGACTATAGTGACGAATATTACTACATGTAGTTATGACGTATTGTTACTGCATTCGATAACTTACATGTGTAGGCCTTTTTCATGTGAAAAAAAAATTGTGAAACTTTATAACTCCTTTCTATTTCTTTTTCTTTTTTGAAGTAAGTTCTACCATTGCGATAATATGATGTTGATTGTAATAGTATTTATGTATAGTTACAGTAACCTTTATATCACGGATTTGATTTGCGATATAACCACGGTCTTCATTCGGCATCTTTTTACAAGTCAACCTTCAGATTGTTTTTTCTCAGAAGATGGTACAAAACATGTCAATATCCTCAGCTCCTTTATAGGCAAACTTGATACAGAAATGTCCACTTGAAAGTCATGGGATGAATTTAAAGGAAGCATGCACCATACCCAGGGGAAGTGTTGTCGACTTTCCTACTGTTGAAGCATGGAATTAACATTCAAGAGCAGAGCGTACAAAAGACCCCAATATACCACGTTACACTAAGAAGAAAAGAGCTAACAAGAACTTATACAAATAAACCTTTCCTAATATTTGAACATGTTCTAGCGGCAATAGCACTGACGCAGTGCGAAGAGGAAGAAGTCTAACTTCTATTTAATTGAAATTTTACTGGAGAGGGAACTAAAACAGATACCATTAAAAAAAAGATTAAAGAGGGCTGAGTGGCATACACTTACCTGGTGTTGTAATCAGCTACGAAAGTAAAAGTCCGTGTAAAATGCGATACACACTTAAAATGCAGTGAGCTACACATGCAGCGCGGAACTGTCAGCGCTCCGCAAAATTATCAATTTCGCGAATGAAAAACACAACAAGAAAAAAAAAATCAAATCAAAGCATAAATCAAGCGTAAGCACACCAAAACAAAAAAGGAATCCGGGAGCATACCTTCAACAGCACTGCGGCTTGTCAGAATGCTCAAAACTCTCACGCTCTGAATCCCACAACACACTTGGCAGCCAGTCACCTGTCCTGTCCAAAGAAGAGACAGCAGCGGTATAGCCTTTATTCTTCGCAGAAAAAAAAAAAATCGACCTGTCGTTCTTAGCAAAGAGGTGTAATATACCATGCAGTAGTCTATATCCCTGTTAAACTTGTAATCACACTCGCGCCGGTAGTGTAAACCTTTGCACTCATTCTAAAATCCTGTCTTCGCGCAACCACCGATCCAAATGCTCTGTAATGAATGTGTTATCGTTTTGCACACAATAAAACCAATTAAGAAACGGCAAACGTTGGATGGAACACTTGCGAGTTTGCCAGGTTTGATAACGACGTGACTGAGGTTCAATTAGGAAGCAATCGTTTCTTCGTGAATGATGCAAGTTCGAAGGAGTCTGGAAGGGCGAGGGCCAATGTATATATACAGGGTAGAATATATCGTCCAAAGTACGATAGATCGCATTAAGTCACTAATCACCATCACTACATACATGGCATACATTGCCGCCTGCTAGATATACCTTCAAACAGGTCTGGATTCGGGAAGGGCTGAACGTTTTACCTTGTTAAAGTGTCCACTCTCTTCGCAACTTTTCATTTTTTTTGTTCTTTGAAATATGTATCGGTAGCTTTTTCCCGAGATTTTTTTTTTTTTTTTGGGGGGGGAGGGGGAGGGGCATGTACACTTGTGTATCACTCGGTCCTTCCCTGTAAAAGCATTTGCAATGTACGTACATAAATGAGAGCAATGTACACAAATCAAAGCAATGAATGACATTTTTGTCTTGCACGTAAAAAGGACAGAGAGATTTTTAATGTAGCAATATGACTCAGAACAGGTTAGTGAACTGAGTCAAATGAATCTTCGTGATTTCGGCCTGTGGTAGCACTGAGATGTTGCTAACGTAGCATCATTTTTCTTGTCCTTTCTTGTCCTTTCTTGGAAGGGAAACCTTTTTATCGAAAAAAAAAAGAACCAATACAAACAAGAAAAACAACAAAAAACCAAAACAAAATAAAACTAGAAGCCCTCTTATTGCACATCTGAAGGCAAGCTTGTCGAAGACCCAAGAAACAAAAGGCGCATTATTTACCTAAGAAAGGGAAGCGTTGACGATACACGTAACGACATACCAATATACAGTCGACATAGAAACACGCGCATAATTTATATGAATTTATGTAGATATTTCAATGAAATGCCATAACGCAAAATTGTGGATGAATTCATATCTTTGTCAAACTTCTGACAATCAATAATATTGAAAATAGCCCGACCAGCATATACCAGTAGTATTAGAAATACGGTACATGATTTTGCGATCGAACCAACCCATTGTTTTTCTTTCGCTGTTTGAGGCTAATGACTAGACCAGATGTCTTTTGCAGGATATGAAAGGTGGGGAGGTAATGTTATGTGGGTTCATCGTTTCGGAAAGCAAAACAGAGCAAAAGAAAACAGAGCCAAGACATACGTGCAAGCTGCCATTGAAAGTTTCCGTTATTTTCAAGGAATTGCTTGATGGTCTACCCGTCTGTCTGCTCACGCATGCGCAGTATAGTAAAGTTCAATCAGATCATAATTAAGCACTAGCAGCTGTGTGTACGCAGCTGCTTCCGGAGAAATGGTGCAATACTCAATTTCCACTTGCACAGTTTGTCTTGTACTTACTGTACACAATATAAAAAAAATAAGGAGACTGTAGTAGTTTTAAGTAAAAGACACTTCTTGACAAGTTCAATGTATCAATGAATTAAACTCAGCAACAAAAGGTCTTACAGATCCCATCATAGGTGGTCTTGGAGTATGAAAAGAAACCAATAAAATGTTAAAGCTTCACATTATATTTCACCAAATAAGTTTACACGGTGACTAGAACACTCCAAGTTGTTAAATCATAGTGGAAAAACAGTACTGTAGGATTTTTTTTTCTCCATGAATCCCCCCCCCCCCATGAATTATCTCATTTCTCATGAAAGATGGTTGATGCTACATTGTTACAACAGTTCAGTTATTTCATCGCAAAGATTACATTTCATTGTTATTGATTAGACTACAAAGAAAAAAAATAATGAAGTGAGGTTTTTGTACAGTGACATTTATTTTGTAAAGTATGGAACAACACTGTCATCTCAATAGTCAGTGGTATACTAGAGTGTGTGTTTACCTCAAATACCATAGATTTGTCAAGAATGAAATATCAAAGCAGAGTTGTCGTTAAAGTCAAATTTTGACAAATCTGTCCTCATGATCGTCTGTTTTCTATTTAGTAGTTGCAGCAGACTTAAACAAAGTGTGAGATTTCATTTCTAACCTCGTCTGCAAATTTGGTATTTGGGCCTGCTTCGCCTGTACATTCTATCATCGGCAAGTTTTCACTTTATCTTTTCAAAATATCAATTTCGTCGGACAATAGCATAATCCATACTGACCTATATGAGACCTAATAAGGGGGTCCGAGTGAGATCATGATCCATAACAATAGCTATTCATTATGCTGTAGTTTTCATCTCGACTCAGCAGTCACACAGTCAACCATCATTCTTTAATTCAATTACTCGCTAAAATTTATTCTTACCTTTTTACAGATGAGTACGCATGTGATCCTTGATTGCCGCGGAGATGCCAATGACCTGTAGGAACTATACACCAGAAGAAAGGTATGAGCTATCTACACAGTGGACGGGGAATTTAATCGCCTTTGATATACAATCCGTCGTGATAACCTCGATTGTAAATATAACCTTTGTACGGGATTTCTGAACAGACCAATGACACCACGCGCGTTTGCTTATGGGTATACGAACAGAACCCAATAGGAGAATAGATACATCGATGAGAGTCCGCGATAAAACAAATTTTACGCACTCCCTTTTGAGCAACTTTAGTGTAATCGAGCTTCATAAAGACCGGACACAGACTGATAAGTTAACAATCACCACAAGATCTTGTTTGAACACTTTAGAATAGGACAAACATGGCCTAGATAACTTCATCGTAATGGTCAGCATTTACAAGGCGTAAAATAGGCCTATCCATTCACTTACAAAAAAGAAGAAAAACACAATTATGTTCAAATCCATTACATTTCCTTAACATCGGGGAAATCATGGTAATAATAGCAATGGAATAGTAGTAATAATGCATTTATGTGGAGCTTAAACGGGTGTTTTTAAGCGCAAGGTCAGTAGGCCTACTTTCATAGAGTTTGTGCACGTGCATGCGCATGCACACAAGGTTGCTTTATTTCTTATAGACTACATAAGGCGACATGACTGATGATATTGATCAGATTATTGTTTAGTAACTGTAAGATTGTAAGTAACTATTACCTTTTATTTGATGATTTCATTCAACAAAACCCTTACTAAATCTTTGATGTTGATAAACAAACACGACACAAAGGGCTCTCTTCTTTTTATTTCATTTCTGTCTATCTCAGTCTCTAGCTCTGCGTTTTTAGATTCTGGTGAGTTCAAATGAAAAGTGACCGAGTAAACTGCAATTTTGAAGCAGTGGGGTTTATAACTAGGTTCGAAATCCATCGACGTGCCAAACAATATACATATTCTATTTATAGTCACTCCGGTCAAAGCTCTGCAATAATGTCCGCAATATATACTGACCCCCGAGAGAGTTTTATTTGTTTCTCATGCACTTGCTTGAAAGTCTTTTGAAAACAATTTACTTAAAAAAAAATAATAAATGGAGGTCAATGCATGCGTTTATAAATAACTGTATTTCTCTACATGTGAACTGGGTTCACAAAGTAACTGGGTTCTTTTTATTCAGTTTGTGTTTATTCGTCACGTACGGTGTGTTGAATGCAGTGAATGCTATACAGCGTGTCCCAGAAAAAAAAACGAAACCGGGTTTCCATGCAACTTTTTACCAACGAAATCACACATTTTCTTTATGAGATATACATCAATGGAAAGATAAACTTTTCTTCTTTCATTTGATGTACAACTTCATGTGCATCGTTCATGCATGGCTGAGTTAGAACAATGAACAGTGGTACTACCAAATTTCACTTTAAGTGAATTTTTCAGACTTTTAACGTTACGTTTTCGAAAAACAAAGTTCGTAACCCAAATATTTAAATGTTCTTCTTTCATATGGGACCGTACCCGCAAATATGAATAACGCATGCTTGAGAAATATTTGCATGAAAACATGCTTGAGAAAAATTTGCATGAAAACATGCTTCATCGATTTCTACCGATTCTACGGATAGTCGAAAAACAAGCATTTAGCTCTCCCGACTTAGCATTAGACAATGGGCTCATCTGCACCATTGAATTCACACAAAACAACCGCAGTGCTACAGTGAATGCTGTTCGGGGGGGGGGGGGGAGGTTTTTACAGAGAATGCTGTATGAGACGGAAATCCCTTTGTTGTCATTTATTTAGAATAAGCTATGAGACATAACCAATAATCGTGAGTATTCTCAGGCTGCACGCAGTCCAATGGCTATGGGAAATCCACATTACAACTTAAATGATACACATTTTGATGATTTCACTGTTTTCATCCTCTCTACATTTCCCTCACCCGTGGTTCATCCTTCATCACTGACAGGGTTTTGAATTTTTTGAAGGAGGAGGTGAAGCAGAAAGGTACATCACTTTATTTATCACTGAACTTGCGCTCCTAACATTTCAAAGGTGCAAGTGCAGGGCAGAAAGTCGTCTTTTTTTTGGGGGGGGGGGGGGGGGGGGGCTCGGAAGGTTTTTTTTTTCGGTCCGTTACTCCCACCCCACAATCCCAAACATTCTGCTGATGAACACCCTTTGCTCTGTAGTTAGCTGCATGGTCAGGCAAACTCATGATCATGTGCTAATTTACGACCCTATTCACAACCGAACCGTCTGTAACAATCCCTTTTACCCCCCCCCCCCCCTTCATGTTTGTGTAAATTCATTGAAGCATGAAGGCCATTGCTATCTGCCAAGTTGGGCAGGACACTGGTGTCGAGAAAGCTAACTGGCTCCTTATTTACTATCTGATATCTATCTGGGTAAAATGGAAGCATATTTTCAAATTAAGTTTTCTCGAGCAGGCGTTGATCATTCTTTACGCATGGGATATCATATGAAAGGAAAAAGAATGAATATTAAGGCCATGACTTTATGTTTTGCAAAAGATTTCTGAAAAAGTCTGAAAAACTCATTCAAAGTCGCCATTTGCTCGTGTAAATGAAAATTTAGTAGCACTACTGTCTATTGTTCTTACTCAGTCATGCACGAATTTTGAACAATGAGTTGTGCATCAAATGAAAGAAGAGAAGTTTATCTTTCAATCCATGTACATCTCATAAAGCAAATATATGATTATGATCGCAAAGAATTGCAATGAAACTCGGTTTCGTTTTTTCTGGAACAAGAGTTTATAATGACTTTAATGATTTTAAATCAAATTTGTATTGTAGTGTTATGTTTTTGTGAGCAAATGTTGCAATTCAGCCATTTGGCTGCGAGAACATTTAACCTTTATCTTATAAATCATACCATACCATACCATACCATATGAAAAAGTCATCAACGAAAAGGAAATAAACTTTTAGAAACTTTTAGAAACTATAGTAATACTATAGTAGATACTATCTACTATTAGTAGATACTATCTACTAATAGTCAAAAGATTTTATTCAAATGGATCTAAAGTCCTAGACTGATTCCCGTCATAACATATTCTTGAGAAATTGTTATCAATTTTGAGTATTTCGCCCTCCCCTTAATCATACTCATGTAATCGCCCAAAGAAAATGCATAAACGATTCTGCTATGAATGATGAAAAGGCCTTGAAGAGAGTTCACGAAAATCATGAAATTATTCGTAATTTGAACAGCATTTCTACTATCGAGTACATATACAGGGCCGGCGCAGCCGTGGGGGCCGTGGGGGCCCGGGCCCCCACACTTTTTGTGCACCATACAAAGGAATACATAAGGTGTCATTACTTTGAGCCCCCACACTTTTTTTCAACCCGGAAGTACGTAAGTGGCACTAAAATAGAAATACATGTAGATAGAGATCTTGAAGTACGGCGGCGGTAAGGTTATGTGTTTTCTCTGGTCTCTGAAGACCTTTTTTTTTATAACACCCGGAAATGGGAGGGGAGAGAATGAGCTGAGGCCCTTTTTTTTTTTTTTTTTTTTTTTTTGCTTGTCAGATGAAGAGACCCGGAAGTGGACGGGGAGAGATGAGCTGAGGACCTTTTTTTTTTTTTTTTTTGCTTGTTAGATCATGAAACCCGGAAGTGGGCCCCCACATTTTTGAAAACACTGCGCCGGCCCTGATATAGACGTGAACACTTCAGGGAGTAATCATTTGATGATTTCTTGTTATATGAAGTGACTACCTCATTATTCAAATTGATTAATTTCTTACATCTCTTCTCACTCATTTCTCTGCTCAAACCTAAATGCTACCATTCTGTCATTCATAGTGATTTTTGACGAAAAAAACCCCTTTATTTATAATCCAGGAGGTTTTGTTTGTATGCTTATTTTCTCCATATTCTGCCAAGAACATCAAATTTGACCCAAATGTTACAATTTCTATGCCACACTTTTTAACTTTTTTCACTTTTCATTTTTGGACCGCGAAAGAAGGGCGCCCCCTGCTGCCATCCTATGGATTGATCCTCCCCTCTGAGCTTATAACCAACCATTGAATGATTTAAACAAAACAATTCAAGAAATGAAAAGATTACACCTAAAGTACTTTCAGAGTAAGAGATTCTGAATCTGTTTTTTTTTTCCCAGCGGTTTGATGATAATGACTTGCTTGTCTCATGCTTTCACATTGTACAGATTGTAAACCAAATCTACAGATGTATAATATATTCCACAAGCCAACACACATAAATTGCACTTTAGCTTTGGTATCACTCATTATCGTTTATCCCTATCATAGGACACTTCAATATTTTTTTTTTCTTTTATAGCCCGGTTGGGAGAGCATAATTTTAAGGGTGAAATTGCGGCTATGGTCTACCCTGAAACTATTATTCAGTTTATAAAAAAAAAAAAATAAATAACACTAGACATTGTTACCAACATGTAAGTAACAACACGTGTGGTACATGAACGTAAGAGGGAGTCATTGTGAAATAATTTATCAGAGGTCTCCTCGCAAACATTTTCACTTTCGCTTAAAAAAAATTAAACAGATAAAACAACAACAACAACAACAACAACAACAACAAAACAACAACAACAACAACAACATCATCATCATCATCATCATCATCATCATCATCATAACTATCCAAATTTCAAAGGAAAGATGGGGGATACTTTACCCACAAAAGGAGAAAATGGAAAGAAAGGGGGAAAAATATTTCGATTTAAAAAGTAGGGGGGTGGAGAGGCAGTTACTTTTTGGTCGTGTGCCAAAACGCGTACCACTGGGAAGATAAATAAATATTATATTATGTGTGTATGTGTGTACGTGTGTGTGTGCGTGTATGTGTGTGTGTGTGTGTGTGTGTGTGTGTGTGTACTTGTATGGTTATATACACTGTATAAACCAAAGACATGAATGAAAAGAGCAGGATCGTTTGTGGATGTGAGTGCACTTGTGTAGAGTCTCAAAGCTCTCGATCAAAAGTAAATTAAGAAACATAGCTAGGCCTATAAATCATTATTAGGTCATAGTAACCCACCGATACACGAATGCATAAATACACACCCATACACACACACACATACACACACACACACACACACACACACACACACACACAAAGAAATCATAATAAAATCATAACGGAAGCAGTGCTGCTTAAGCATACTATCCGATCTATTTAACGCAAAATGAACCAAAATGTGTAAGAGGCGTCTTGGTATTGTATGAAAATGCGACTAGGTTCCTACATCGATAGCCCTATGAAGTTTCATTGAAAAAAACACACTCACAATACTGTTATCATCGTGGTACCATCAGCGAGAGTTCGTTGTTGCTGTTGTTCATTACTTGACCGATGCATTAAGAAAAGCTGATTGGCTATCATTCGCTTTGGAATAGAAAGGGATATAATTTTTTTGACAGGTAATCGATTTTGAGCGAAATTGTGCCTGAGAAAATATCTGGGTTACCATGAAAAGCAAGCCATAACACACTGTGCAGTTAAAAGAAGAAAAGTTGAAAAAGTCTCAGATGTCACAATTTTTCCACGCAAAGTAAGTCCGCTATAACGTTTATCATTGTTATAGTTTGTAGAACACAAACAAAGCCGAAAATTGAAAGGATTTATGGCAACTTCATCTCCTGCAACAAGCGTATAGGTTTTTAGAGCATACCGGTAAGCTGCTTTAAGATGAAGATAGCTTTAAAGTAGAAAATGCCATCTGGAACCAAGTGAATATTGAAATGATAGGAAGTAGGAAGACAGACTAGAAAACCAAGTATGACATGGCTGTGTGTGCGTCGGTTTCTGTATCATTTGTTATGTAGCTGTGAAAAGTCGATGGATCTATAAAATTTGTAGCAACTCTCCTGATAATGACAACTATATTGTGAACTGGTCAGGAAAGCTGCTTGTGTGGCAACTGGGCTGCAGTGTAATGTCGCATGTACATTGTATAAAGAACACCTATTATAACTTTTGAAAAGGTTTCGATCAGTAAACGTCAGTCCGTCGCTATGATTTCGGCGAGATTCTTATCCTGGTCGACATTGCTGATACCGTGGTAATTGACCACTGCACGGCAGCGGCAAATATTGTCGCTTTCTGCAGTCAAAGTACTGGGTCGCGCATCGACATGCCGATACCAAGTGCGAATCCTGATCTAAGTTCCAGCAATGGGCCTTGGCACCCTGTAACATTTGCGTCTATCATTAACCTCACCCTCACTCTTCCAGTCGCTGTACTAATGTTCTCTATTCTGAGAAAGCAACGGATAATCGAAGATGCCACGAAATGGCTTTACAAAACTTTCGCATGGTTTAACATGATACTGAATGTCGTGTGGTGTCTGTGGCTAGTATTCTGGTACGAGACGCGAAGTGAAAAGATGTGTGCCATCACTAACAGCTTTCTGCCTTCTATGCATCGAGTATCATTCATCGGCACGATGTTTTCTCTTTTGCTGATATGCCTCGATAAATACATTCAAGTCTCTCGTCCACTCAGATATCATAATCTGATTTCGGTTGGCAAGATGAAGTTGAGTTTTGGAATCATGTTGGCAGCGTGGACGCCCTTTGGTTTGGTCCAACTCCCGTGGCCCCATTTACCGTTTTATCCATTTTTCAAGGATCGGTGCTCGGGAGTGCGGTCCGTTCACGATTATCCCGTCTGGGTGCCCGTCTTTGAACGAACATCTGTCGGTGTTACGGCTTTTGTCACAGGGACGACCATGCTGGGAATCAACGGGGCCCTCCTGCGCATCGCCCACCGCCATGCTCGAATCGACGTCGCAGAAATGCCAGCCGTACCTCCAGGAAGTTGCAACCGCCATTCTGAGACACCAGTTGAAGGTCCTCGAAATCCATTTAGATCACTGTCTCGCAAGATGCGGCGTCGATTTCAGACGAAAGGCGTCACCACGATGCTACTGATGACTTGCTCGTTCTGCCTTTGCTGGGCCCTCTACAGCTTTTATGACCTCTTACCGGATTTCTTAGTCAAGGATCTGTCTCTGGTTCTTGGTGGTATGAATGGATGGCTTCAACCAGCTTTGTATATTGCATCGACCAGAGAGGCAAAAGACATCATATCACGATACATGGCAAATCAGTTGCACCGTCGGGTTTAAGAAATATCCATGAATTGTCTTTTACTTTTATCTGAAGCACAAACCAAGGATATAACTTGAACGACTTGAAATCTATAGTATCACATTGTACAACCAGTCCTGGTACTGGAAGTCAAAGTTAAAGATTGAAAAAAAAATAGGAGATACACGATGCGGATTTTATAAGCATCGTCAAGTATGAGATGAAGGGGATTAATACATTCCTTTACATTGCTTTATATCAATGTTTTCTATTCTAATCGTTATTATGGTTATGGGAGAATAAAAGCAGACAAGAAAAAAAAAAACACGGTAGCCGGGATTAAGATATCCCGAGTGGCAAGTGGTTCTGGACATCTCTGACTAATTTCAGTAATCACAGAAACAGGCGACTTCTTTTTCTCTAGGATTGAACCACCAGTCGGGGGCAGGCAAATGTTAACGTTCTTGCTAAATTCAGTACATTTGCCTAGCACCCTGGCTGTATTAATGATTATGAGAACAATTATGATTCAATTAGCTCGATACGTGTAGCCTCGAGGGCAAAGGGGTCGAACTCTGTGCCCATATGCTGCCGAGACTCCATCTTCTTTCCACATCTAAGAGATTGTGAGATCTTGCAGCAACCTGTATTCGGCTGTGGAAGGAGGGGTAGCATCAGGGTTATTGAAACACAAAGATTGAAGTAAATGACATGAACTTGAATGTCGTCGTAATGTTGCTCACTGTGTACTAGAAGCATTCACCGAAGAGTTCAGGACTTTGCTGAACGTCTACCCTCGCAAAGTAAAGCGGACATGCGTATGTAAGTAACTGCTACAAGCTGAACGTTTGACTGCTTACTTTAGCCAACGAAGCAACCTTTTACACATTCGTGTTTTGGATCGAGGTGTCCATCAATGTAGGTATGTCTTGATATTACTTTATCAGTAAATCAGAATTCGTTCGTGCATTGTTATATGTCTATGAATTATGTAAAACGTAGATGAGACATTATCACGTGATAGTTCGTGGGCAATCGACTTGTATCTTTCCTTCTTTCAATGGAATTTCTGTTGCCTGCCCGTATTCCATCCCTCGATTGGTATTCCAACACAGTCAGTGAAAGCCTCTGTAAAAGGAAATCAGTGTAACAGAATTTTGGTCCAAAAGCATTGTGCTAACAATACTCTATGTGCTATTTGAGCATTAATAGAATGTCGCTAGTTACTTTAAAAATCCGTGTATTTCTCTTTAAAGTTACATAACGATGTATTTCAAGATAAAAACGGATGCCATGTTGTTGTGTTTCACTTGTCTTGTTCCGTCCTGTCTTTGAAAACGTATTTTTATAAAGTATGTATTTTCATAAGAATCCTTTGAGTGGCCCAGGGTATACAAACATGCTTTTTAGTGGACCTTTCAATTCTTAGTATTTTGCTGGCATGCATGTATATCTTCATTTGTTAACTGATATTTATCTTTTGCACAGTTTAATGTATGCCTAAGTTATATTTACAATTTCTGATTTATTCTGTGTTATGCTTTGCTGGAAAAAACGAAATGAAAATAAAGGAATTGATTTGAATATCTAAACTACTAAGAAGCTGCGATGACAATTGTAGTTGTAATGTTTTAAAGTGACGTACCAGATGCTTGGAATCACTGCGTCTACTACGGAACCTTGGTCAGTTAATCATGCAATTGAAGCACTGGTAGCTTCATGGGTCGAAGTACACACTCAACAATGCTCAATAAAGCAATATTTTACTCGGGTCAACTTGTTCTTATCATCCTCTTATCTTGCGTTCTAACTTTTCCAATAAAGGAATAAAAACGAGTTTTATCGACAATGATTTTTTTTTCTATAACACGATTATGCCATTACAACTGCATGTTTATTTTTTTTTTTTGACGATGCGAAATGGAACGGCTCTTTTTCGTACGGATTTATCCCTTTGGTAATCAATGTTTTATCAGTTATCTTCTTTTTTTAATACCCAGAACTGGAGAAATGATGTCTTCTAAAAAAAAAAAACCATAAAGTGAGGATGTGGCCTACAACCTCTTTACAAGTCATTACGTGCTAAAATTTTAACGATTTTACTACAAATGAACCGCATTGCAAGGCAGAATAGGAAAGATAGCCCTTTAAGTTGCAGTTTAAATCTGTCCAAACGAGTCGCATAAAACGAAGATCTGGTGTGACCTAGATAATTATAAACAGCACATTCGTAACACAGTAGCACACATATGTTTGGTCTATGACATCCCAGACTGAGATCTAAATGGAATCACTCCAACCATAAACTTTATCCTGCTAAACTATCACATTTTTTTTTAAAGTTTCCCCCGACACTCTCGGTTGCAAGTTTCGGAAGTGTCAGGAACGTTCGACCAAGCATGACAATAAGCATAACACTCACACACACACACACACACACACACTCACGCACATAAAACAATACCTCTCTCGTTTACACACAAACACATACACATTTGAATAAGATAATACTTAAACTTGTTGATCCTTGGGCATAATTAAACACCGCAGAGAATTAGGCGAAATTACGTGATATGAAACCTTATGCGAGGCTCATGATTTTTATGTACAAAATGTAATATCTGTGGACTTGCTTGTACATGTGTCTGTATGCGTGTGTTTATGTGTCCTAATGTGCAATTACTGAGTGCGTAAGGTGAACGAAAAAAAGAAAAGTACAGAGGAAATGAATACATTGTATAGGATATTATTTGAAAGTACATTTTCTCTTCCACGTTTTTTAATTCCAGTATATTTTCTTATTTTCTGTTTGTTTGTTTGTTTGTTTTTATTATCATTGATTATGGTGCACCCGAACACTAAGAAACGAGCCATGTCCACCCAACGACTGCTGATTTCAATAGCAGCGAGTTTATCTCTTTTCATTGGCATCGAATTCGGCGTTCTCATGGGCTGGTACTCGGGTCCCTATCGGGTGCCGAACTCTTACGACAGGGCACGAAATGCTCCCGACGAGAGGGTCTCGACGGCCCTATTGAACGAGATGAATGAAGAAAGAAATTTTGTGGTATGCTATCACAGATGTATCCTTTAATGTACGTTTCATGTTGTTTGTTCAATAAAACATAAAGGGTATTCAATCCTTTAAACCCATTATTTACCATTTGCAGATGAAATAAAAACCCAGCTTTAGTACTTCAAAATGGATCTAAAATGCGAGTTAGAGATAGAAACAATCAATGTAAAAATTTGAATCAGTATAATCAGTGTTAGTATTGTTAGATATTCAAAGTGTGAACAGTAATTATAATAGAAATGTTTCTATGGAGTTAGACTAAACCGTCTACAGACATGATTTAGTGAGAAAAATAATTATAACTCCTTATATTTGAGGTTATATATATATATATATATATATATATATATATAAGTGACAGTGCACCTCAAAACGAACATAAAGTCGCACACAGTGATTTTGCGTGAGGACCGGAAATAAGTGAAATGGGTCAACCTAGCCGAATTTGACTTTTTCATATTTTCTGAAAGAGCGGATCTTCTTTTACATTATGCTAAAATTTGGTATCATAAAATGGGCGGGAAAGTGTGTTTTTTTAGCAGTTTATCTCGAACATTTTTGGTAGGATAGTGTGATTAGGTGTGTCTTTAGAATCCCTTTTTCATTTCTGAAAAACCTTGTCCACACCTTCACTTTCAACTTTTGAAAGGATAGGGCTTCTGCTTTGAAAATTGGCATTGATTATAGACAGAATGTGTTAATGAGGCATGCTTAATTTCAATTTAATCTGATAATCTCTTCATTGTTGTTACTCTGGTGGTTTACTTCCTGTTTTTTGTCCCATTCATCGCACAGCCAGCACGGTGTGGTAAAGATTAAGCGCTTGAATAGACACCGTACTTTAGAGCCTCTTTTCTCAGTTCCCACTTTTCCTGAGTTTGTGATTTCTTTCCAATATTAAGATAGGTTAGGAGAGTCCATTTGATTTGGATTATACATCATTTTAAAGCTTAAAGTCTGCTCTTTCAGAATATGGTCTTAACTAAAAATTCATGTCAGGCGACTTTTTGTTTGTTTTGAGGTGCAGGGTCACATATATATATAATGTGTATCATGGTCGTGATGGTAGATTGTTTTGTGATACAACTGACCTTCACAAAGTTATGCATCAAATTTGATTTCTTTGAATTTTTTTAAATCACTGGTCCCATGGGTAAACAATACCTGCATGATCTATAAGCCCGGGTTTATGCTCGGAAGAAAACAGTGTGCAGGAAAGCTAAAGACACAAATAAATTAAAAATGAAGCAGATATATGACAATTAAAAAAGTTTGGTCTCTAATTAAACAGATAAGAAAGCATGGAACATTTGGAAATTAGCTTGGTATGTTGTTTGCTTGCGGTTGTTGAAAAATACTGTCGTTATTGTTAGAGAAACTTCGTTTTAAAGGGATGGTTTACTATCGGTAAAAAAGAGAATTCAGGTATTAACTTTTTGCGAGATATTTATTAGAAACCACTTCATAAAATGTTAAGAAACCTACAATTCCAAGAGGAATCAAACGTTTCTTTGACGAAAATCAGTTCTGAAATGGCTGAGATATCCAAAAACAGAGTAAAACAAAGGGATCCTTATTATAATGTGGGTCCAACCTTTTCTTAGGATCCCTTTCCCTCGAATATCTCAGCCACTTCAAAACCAATTTTCATCAAAGAAACTTTGAATTCTTCTTATAAAAATATTGTTCTTTCATATTTCATGAGAGATTTCTCAACCGATGCTGTGTCATTCCTTTAAGGTATACTTCTTTTCCGTGCGAAAACTACTTATTCTTTTGTCATGGTTTGTGTCATTGCTCCTGGATTGTAATTATATGAAAAAAAGTATTAAGTAAGTCTCTCTCATTACCATAATTAAATGGCGGATGTGAATGAGAAGAGAGACTGTTTTTTTTTTTCTTGAGCGGACTGAGAGGATATATATTACAAAGAATCTAAATAAATCAGTTGTTTCTCACAAAATTTGTCATAGTAGGCGTTGAAGTCCCAATTTCTTCTTCTTTGAGACAACAAAGCCTCCATGAACTCGAAGAACTGCAAAAACGTTACTGAAAATAACCTTATTCTTGACTTTGTCCTTCATCTTTTCTTCTAGGCAACTCACGAGAGATCCGCACGTTGCGGGAACACCGCAGAACTTTAAATTAGCAAAGGATATTGAGGCCGATTGGAAGGCATACGGCTTTGAAACGACAGTGCACACTTACAATGTTCTGTCGTCCTTTCCCTCAATGAAAGAAGGCGAAAACAACACGGTATGTACAACCCCTAACTGCGATTTGGCGATAGCAACGCCAAATGTAATAATTTTTAACCCTAAGATAATATCTTGAGAAAATCATAAATTTAATAACTTTTAATCCTCAATTTGATATCTATCCTTAATGTAATGACTTTTAACCCTGAATCTCAAATTGACCCCAAAGTTTATAACTTTTAACCATAAAATAACTAGAATATCTACTTTTTTTTTAGAGCGTCAGCGTTTAACCCTAAATGTAAAACAGACCATCCATCTATAATAACTATGAACCCGCAATGCAATCTATACCTAAAAACAATTTTGACCTAAATTGTTATGACTTCTTCCCTGAGTGTATTATTAACCCAAAATGCAATAGCTTTTAAGCTACATAGTTATGATACCGACTTTAGATGAAATGTAATATAAAAATGCATCACACTGAGAAATGAAGAAAAATAAGCCGATTCATTTACTGCATTAAATGAGATCGCTAGCACAGGACATGATATACGACAAACTAATAATAACAATGAAAACATCGACCGAGCATGAATGAGCTGCTGCCTTAATTGAACAAAGTCATATTCAATGGCATTAAAATTGATTCAATGCCATAGGCATACAACGTAAAATGGCGATATTTTACAAGTTTTTATTTTCATTTTTATTTTTTTTTTTGCATTTTAGTTTATTGAATTGAATTTAAATTGAATAACTGAAATAGCACTGGTCTTACACTCGAGACAAAGTGAACAGTTCAGCGCGTTTATTTCCATATTTCACTTGACATCGAGATACATCAAGCAAGATACAAAATATAATATGAATCGGGGCATGAACAGAAAGTGTGCAGCATACATAATGTACATAAGAGAGTTCTCTATAACGTGTGAAGTATGATGGAACCGCAAAAGCAAAGCTTGTAAACGCAAGTTCGGGGAAAAATACCAATGTAAATTTGCTGTGCAATCAATGGAGATATAAAGTAATAATGGCGAAACTATATGAAAGCTAAAATATCAACATACAAAGGGAGAAGAAATAAAAGAGAGGAAAAAGAAAAAGGAAAACAAGAACCCAAAGAATAAGAACTGAGTGAAAAAAAAAAATAGCATATAGATACACAAGTATACGAGCACATATATCTAGAATCAAGTTCATAACGAGTTAAAAATGAAAATACTGATGTATTGAATACCTAACAGAAGCATAAACCAGAGGTGAATCTATCATACACTGCAGGTCATTATTTCTTTGCATACTGAAATTGACATAAGACTCAAATTCAAAGAGCCAACATAGCTTCTGGTCAAATGTTACGTTATAAAATGATTCATCTGACATTGTCGAAATTAGAGCAAAATGTAAGAGCAGTAGGACATGCGGTACACAAAATAGCATCGAATGAATATTTGGCATTTGATCCTCATTAATTTTGCATAGGGAAAATGGTGCTTGGGATCATTGTATGAAATGATTTCTTGATTTGGTATAAATGTATGCAGAAAATGGAGATGATAGGGCATGTGTTTCTTAAAGATTCAGATTTCAATCTTTTTTTAACATTTGAGCCTTTCATCATAACCAAGACGATGTTTGAACAAGAAGTTATTTCAAGAAATGATTTATTTGTTACAATACATGTATAGTTGGTTGCAAAATACAGAGGTTGCTCAGAGTTGACCTCTGACCCTGATTTGATATTGATATTTAGTTTTAAAAGTCATTGCGTTTAGGGTCGAGCATACCATACCGAATAACATTGTTACTTTTTGCGTCGATATAACATTTTGGGAAAACATTTATTACATTTAGGTTCGTCTATAGTTATTGCTTTAAGATTGAATTGCTCAGATATGCTCAGTCTAGGGGAAACTGAATTCCGATGTCTTACATTACAAACAATCGTACTTGAGCAATGGTTGACAGAGAATGTTAATAACAGAATCTAGGTTTGAAGGGCTTTTTTTTTCTTCTTTTCTAAGGCGTATCAAAATAATCTGAGGAAAGAAGTAGAAAAAAAAAGGATTACAAAATCTTTGGCACATATTTACCAATTCTTTTGTCTACATGATTGCAGATCATGGTCTTATTGCATGTATTAATACATGTCCATGTGCATTTGTGATGTAAAGGTATTCTAGTAAGATGTATAGTAGTATATTCGTCGCTGGTCTGAATTGCATAAAATTTTTACCAGGTCCAGATATTATCACCGAACGGCACTGCCGTGTTTTCCAGTCAGCTTTACGAGGAGCGGTTGGACGAGATATCAAGAGAGAAGTCGGCGGACATCCTCCCTCCTTTTAATGCTTACTCAGCTGCGGGAATCTTCACCGTAAGTTCGGTGTTTAATCTTCTGTGTGCAACATAGTTTTCTAGTACGTATAATGTAATTAGCATATGAAATATGTGTTCATTTGACTCATTGGGGCAGAAAGGGTTAACTATTCACCTGACTGCAACGAACACGAGGAATAAGCACTATCCGTTCTCATACTGAATGACGTATGCGTCTCATATTTAACGATTTATTTTCCAAAAGGTGGTAAATTCATTTCATATCATTTTTAATGTATTTATTATTAGGCGTATACTTTAGTAAACTCCTTAAATCATTGAATTATTTCCAGACAATAAAAAACAAAATCACACAATCAAAAAAAAAAAATATGCCAAAGGTTAACATCAATAAGAAACCTGTGTGCATGCTTGAATGTACTGAAACATCTCAGTTAGGCCAGGCTGGATAGCTGTCCTGTAGTTCTGTAGCTTTCCAGATAACCCATATATTACTTGATTATTACCTGAGGAATTTGTAATTTCTTATCCTAAAACAGGCGAGAATAAGAAGAGATGCCAAACCCTCTCAAAAAAAAAAAGAGCCAATAATGAAAAGAATTGGCAAAATCAAACGAAAAGCTTCTCTGGAACATCTGATAAAGTATGTACAAGCTGTTTCAGTAAATCCGTTTTAAGGCCCCCTCACACTTGAGCGAATTGCCTAAAATATGACTTGCTAGCTTAATGCTACGGCTGGCGAAAGGCATTTTTTTGAAAAATCGTTTTCAATGGTAATTGATAGTAAATCATATTAAACCTTCGTGTTTGTGTTCGCACCTTCTGAACTAACAGTTGCGATTATTCAAATTCGCACGGGATTTTTGAAAATGTTTAAAATTTCCCGACGAACTGAAAAATCGCCTGTCATTACTTTTGCTTGAATTTGCATCTCTTATTTAGTCTGCGGTAATCGTTTGTTTATCGTTCGTGTGCTATTGTCACGCATAGTCCCTCATCGCGCTTTTGCCAAGGTGGACCGATCTCGAAAGAACCCTAAACGAAGCAACACGATGACTAAATATGACTTGCGCATAGAAACGAAGATGCTATGACAAACGTATTTTCGCTTGCCATCTTGTATGCGAATGGAAACCAAGATTGACTTTTACTAAATTTTAATAGCGATGCATACACGAAGACAAGTCTAAGAGATACTATGACAAACTATGGATTGCGAAGTGATACGAATACGAGCGAATGACCTGACGAAAAAATTGGTGAATGCTGAGCTGCTCTCTATGACCAGCCACTCACCTCGCTACTCATATATAAACATTTTAGAAAAATGGAAGATGCAGCCCGCCTTGCGATAGTTGGACCGCCCGCTGCCATCCTTCCTCTTTCTGCCACCAGACTTGGGCCCACCATCACCGGTTTTCTTCTCGCCACCACACATTGACTGTAAAAGACATGAAGAGAAACACTTATTATTATAATATAACAGTATTATAATAAATTATTGTAATAAATACATCACAAGTTTTCAATAATTGTTAACCGAATTGTAATATTACCTTGTGCTGGTGCCTGGTTGTGGAGTAGCATCTCCATCCTCATCATCATCGCTGGCATTACCGACAGCATCCTCTTGATGTTGGCGTAGAGGCGGCGTTGGAGACCATGCGGGCGTAGGAGACCGTGACTGTGGACTGGCAGACTGTGATTGTGCCTCTGCGGGACTGTCAGGAGGAGGCTGCACTTCAGACTGTGGTTGTGAGCATTCCGAGGTTGTGGATTTCTTCCCGCTTGATGCAGTCTTTCGTGCGGTCCCTCTGCCTTTGCCTCTATTCGTGTTGCGTGGATGATTTCTCTAGCCGCACTGAAATCTGGACGGACCTGGTCGCTCTTGGCATACTCGCCGAGGAGCGCACACACACACGTACGAGAACGCATGATCTATTCTTTCGTCTTCGTTTCCAATCGCACGCCATATCAAATCATTTCTCATTGTTCGTTCGTCTTATCGGGTCATATCAACCCTTCGCTCGCCTTCGGCCGCAATTTACTCAAAGAAGTGAATCGAAAAATCGTTATCCTTCGCATGCCATATTTATCCTTCGCTTGCCGTTCGTTAATCGTATTTGACTTTAGTTTATAATCGGATGATTTGAAGGCAATTCTATATAAAATCGTTGAATTCGCGCGTATTTTCCCATTCGTCCCCCTTCGTCCCCCTACATTCGCCAGGTGTGAGGGGACTTCTACAGAAATACATGTATTTCTACGATATGAGCGTCCTTTTTCTAGGAACTGTTCCTTGTGGTTATGCCTTTACGAGCTGAAAGAGATCGAGCATTACTATAATGATTAAATGTGCGATACCTTTTGCAAAGTGATCAAACTTGGATCAGACTAATAGATAGTTTGAAGTTGTGATACCTGTAACTTTCTACCTGAAAGTTAGAGGCAAGCGTTTTTTTTTTTTTGCGTATGTTTTTATGGACGCAATTAATACTACTCCTTTGACGTTCGCGTCCGTATTCCAAACATAATTTTACTTCCGTATTAAAAGAATAATAGCAGGTCATCATTTCACAACAGGGAGACTTGATGTATGTCAACTATGCCAGAGTAGAGGATTTTCAAGAGTTGGAAAGCCTTGGCTACAATTTGACTGGCCGTATTGCAATTGCACGGTATGGCAAGATCTTTCGAGGTGATAAGGTAAATGTCTGCTTCATAATCAGTAGGCTATTTTTCCCTCCCTGATGATCAGCATGATAATGTATAATATCATAACGATTAATAGGGTTAAGGTACTCAGAAAATATACATGCATTCAGTGTTTTGGAAAATATGAATTTTGTCATTCATATGATCACAAAATAGAATAAAGATTATAGATATGATTTGGGACTATGGGCAGTAAAGTTGAAGAACAGCCCTAAGAAAGAACTTAAAAAAAATATTTTAATAAAATGGCGTGTAAGTACAGGGATCTCCATGGATGAATCAGTTCTGTGCACGGACGATTTTGATGGACACGTTGGGAAATGAATCCAGGGTTTTGAGGGTGTGCATTGAGGAAACGGAATGTGGGAGAGAAATAAGAAAGGGGGTTGCGATGAATAGGAGTTGTATGGCGAATGCAATCATGGCTAAGAAAAAAAAAACAATCTCTGAGAAGCGGAAGGTAACGTTCAGTGCAGGAGGAAATGAGTCGGAGATAATATATATATATTTTTTTTTATTTTTGTGTTGACTGGTAAGGAAAGCAGAAAGTATATGAGTAAAGAAGACAATACTCGGGGACAGTACAGGTTGGTGGCCGTTGGTTTGAATGAGAAAACACACCAGAGTTGTTGTTGTTGTTGTTGTTGTTGTTGTTGTTTTTTTTTTTTTTGAGAAACAGTTCTGCCGAGAGAAAAAAGGTGTGGCAACCTAAGGAAGAGAAGACAAAGAGAAGAGATTTGAGAAAAGCGAGGATAGATTGAAGAGATAGCTGGTGATGTGACGAGGAGGTGATCGAACGGTGCATTAGAAAGGAATAAGTAGGCTGGCAAATTTGTATTCAATAATGTATAGCACTATTAAAGGAAATGAGAACATGAAGAATTGTGCATAGAAGGTGGTTGTGAAATCTATGAGGAAAGATGCTATGGATGGGTTGAGGAAGTTGAATGACAACCCACAGAGATTTTTTGTTTGTTTGTTTTGTATATGAAGTCAATGGAAAAGGATGCGGAAGGTGTTGAAGGAGGAAGGTGTATGCGAGAGAGTGATGGAAGATGGACTGATAGATACAGTGTTCAATCCTGTGCTTCGTTGACCTGGAGAAGGCATTTGGTAGGCCGGATCCGAGGAAGGTAGTTGGGTGGGCTCTGAAAAAAAAAAAGAGAGTTGTACCAAAGAAAATAATGAGAGCAGTGATGAGATTGTGTGCATGATCGAAGACAACAGTTGGCGGTCATCAAAGATCCAAGTTGTCAGCCGTTTGTGGGAACACAATGAATAGATATCGATGTTGTGACGAAGGATGCAAGGGAAGAATTGCTATCTAATGGAGATAATTACTGTATGCAGGTGACCTGCTTCTGATGAAAGTGATGATGTCGGAATTTAGTGAGGAGTTTCGGAAATGAGAGGAGGCATTTGAGAGGAGAGGACAAGAGTTGACGATAAACCCTAGAGAATGAATGAGGTGGTGAGTAGGTTGGACGGAGAAGTGTCTGAGGAAAGAAAATTCCTGTGGTGTATGCGGGAAAGAGGGTAATGGCAAATTCGGTGTTGCGTACGTCTGTATGAAAAGTGGGAGATGGATTTATGACAGAATTATGTGGGAATGAGAAGACACTTTTACGGGACTCCAAGAAGGACCAAGATTTTGCATCATTGCTGAATATCTGAGAAGATAGAAAGCTTGTCGAATCTGTCGAAACGTTCGTAATGGGTTTAGCTATTCACGGGCATTGACGGGATAGGGATAATGTAAGAGATTGATGTGAAAGAGCTGTGTTAAGGCCCGGTCCCACTGGCCGACGGACACAAAGCGTATGCAGAAAGGACACAGCGGACGAGCAAAATTTCGGGGATGGCTTCATCCGCTTTCATCCGCTCCAGAAATTGACAAAATTGGCGAAAATTGGCGGTAACAGAACGGAAATAGAACGGACGTGGGTAGTATGTAGCGGGGATGTTAAACGGATGTTCATCGGAAGCCTAGCGGATGAAAGCGGATGGAAGGGGATGACAGCTCCGAAGGGGTTACCGGAGATAATTGCGAAACGGACGCACAGCAGAAAAAGCGGATGCAGAGTGGATGCAGAGCGGATGCAGAGCGGATGCAGGGGGGATGCTTTCGAAATGCTTTATATACGAGATGCATACGCTTACATCCTTTCTATTAACGTGCTATTAACGATGTAAAGACGTTCCACGTACCATATCTTTCCTCCCTCTTTCCGTTTTTAGCTGCAGCGGATGTGAGTTGCGAGGATGCCCAGAGGATGCAGAGAGGATGCAGCGGACGTTTAAGGGATGCCGCACGGACATACAACGTTTGTTGCTCGTATGTCGCGGATTTACATCGTGCACAGCGGAAAGTTCATCCGTTCTAAAAGTTTTAAGCAGCTTAAAACTTTTTGCGCGGATGAAATCACAGTGGACGGATGCTCAATGGATAGAGCGGATGAAACACGTATGCGATGGGTACACAGCGGATTCGTAGCGTTTTCCAACGGATGGCAAGATTTTTTTGTACGCTTTACATCCTCTCTGCATCCGTAAGTGCAGTGGGACCGGGCCTTAAGCAAGAGCAAGACTTACTTGAAAATATAGGATTCAGCGAACGCAGAGGTTTTTTGTGGGATAAGCTTCTCCTTAAAGATGATAGGAAGGACTTATTGAAGTTGTTTGAAACCTGCAATATTGTGTTTGCGTGGTGTGTGAGGGAAAGGGAATGACAACTTTCAGGAGGAGATGAGGGCGGTGCTCCCCGGACTTGTTTATGCTGAAGGAATCAGTGGAACAGCCGACAAGGGCGAATGGAGAGTGAGTGGTACGGGTATGGAATGTGTTGACGAAGGCTGGTGATCAGGTTTTGAAGGATGTGCTGGAGTTTAAAGTGAATAAACCAAGAACATGAAGATTATCGAAGTAGAAGCGAAAGACACGTGTAGAGGTATAATAGGGCTTCGAAAGGAGGAGGATCTAAATCGTACAAGATAGTGAGAGGATCTGAGAGCGATTGATGTTTAATACAGCAAGGTAAATCCGACCATCCCTGTTACCAGGGGTGAATTCTTGGTCAACACTAGATGACAATGAAGCTCTGGGTATTTGTAGTTTGTCTCGATAGTCACAATTTGTATCTAGATAATATAGAGGGCTTGCTTCATTTGATGACGTGACAGAAGTAATCACACAAAGCTTTTTCTTTCAGCATGCATGAGGATGCAACAGAGAGAGATTCCAGGGAAACAAATAAAATACTCTTCTTTTCTCACGTTGAGTAATATACTTGACGTGGGTTGTAGTAATTAGCCGTACGCCAATGTGACTGTTTAATGATTATAGCGCACATTTATGCTAAAGTGTATCTATTCTTCTATATTTGGAAAAAGTAAATGGATATAAGGTAAATTTGGTTTGAAATTCTCTGACAAACCTTTCTGTTCAGGTTGACGTAATCTCATTCTCTTGTACGTCGCAATAATGTTGTCGTGTTCCGTTAATATATTATTTGCTGTTTTTTCCTCTCTCTCAGTCTCCCCTCTCTGGTTCCACTTTCCTGATTTGCAGTGACATGGAAGGAGACGAAGTACCACGCGCTTGGAGAGGCGATTTGGAATTAACCTACAGATACGGTCCTGGCTTCGGCGATACCTTCAAAAACATGTAAGCTGCTTGGAAGTAGTTCCGTTCAGCAGGAAACAAGAACACAAGCACCACCACGCCTTATTATATAGCGACTTTTCTCTTTGTGCGGCAACGAACAAATACGTTTTCATGATATTTTAGGGAAACTGATTTAAAGACGCAGCAGGGTAGGGATTAATGGAGCTGAAATGTATCCGAACCGGACCAGCCCTAAGGCTAGGCCAGTTAGATATTTCTGAGAAATTGTGCATAAAGATTTATCACTGAAACTTGATACTTAATCATTGTTAATTGAGACTTCATTGAGTCGAAAGTTATACGAATGAGCGTTCGCTTCGAAAGACATATTCACTGACACATGGTTCTCGGGCGTCATTCGCGGTTTCGAATGTATCCGGGCAGAGAGTGCATGAAAACCGATTCAATCAGATCCTTCATGTTTTCCCAGAGTTATGTTTACTATTGTTCATTCATTTCTTTTTTATCCCCCGGACACATTTCTTGTATCCTGCAGGACGGTGAAAATGGCAGTATACACGAAAAACCAGATGGCAGACATATGGAATGTTATTGGGGTGATAAGAGGAGCAATCGAGCCGGGTATGCATGAATTTTCAAGAGTTAATGTTAATTTGAATATTCACTTGTCTTTTCTGTCATCCTCGAACTTAAATTTAATCCATCTTATTGGCTTGCGAGATGTTAATGCTTGTAATAATGATGTTTGTTATTAACCGAAAATCACAAAAAATAAAAACACGATTTGGAAAAACGGTGTCGAAAATAAAAGCGGGACATGTGTAGTCGCAGTTTAGATGTCTGGAGATGTAGCATCCTTGGCAGTGTATTCTAAGTCTTGTAAATTTTTCTCGTTTGTTCACTTTGAGCTTCATGAAAGTCAGCATATGCATATGAAATAATCATGGTTTTTCGGTCCGAGTTAACTTAGTCAAATTAATGGTGTGACAATCCGTCCATAATGGCTTACTGGGTACACATAATTATGTAGCAAGTTACGTGTCTTCCCATAAGCCCACATTGGAATGCCCCTTTCAAAGTGTAAAAACTCAGCTTGAGGTTTGGCTTTGTATAAGTTACTCCTTTACAGAACAGGCAGTTGCATTTTTTTTAATTGTCATATCTCGAGGATGTTTTCTTTCTGAATTTTGCAGAAACTACAACTGTCATACGAGAGCATAGCAGTCCAAATGTCTGAGATCATTCTTTTGAAATCGATTTAGTGTAACATGCATCAAAAAACAATAGATCCATACGGAATCAAATGAATTGTAGAGGTAGATATGCTATAGGGTCATTATGTACATATGTGACAGTGCACCTCAAAACAAACAAAAAGTCGCCAGACATGAATTTTTAGTTAAGTCCATGTTCTGAAATAGCAGACTTTAAGCTTTAAAATGATATATAACTCAAATCAAATGGACTCTCGTAACCTATCTAAATATTGGAAAGAAAGCACAAACTCAGGAAAAGTGTGAACTGAGAAAAGAGGCTCTGAAGTACAGTGTCTATTCAAGCGTTTAATCTTTACTAAACCGTGCTGGCTGTGCGATGAATGGGACAAAAAAAAAAAAAAAAAAACAGGAAGTAAACCAGCAGAGTAACAACAATGAAGGGATTATCAGATTAAACTGAAATTGAGTATGCCTCATTAACACTTTCTGTCCATAATCAATGCCAACTTTCAAAGCAGTAGCACTATCCTTTCAAAAGTTACTAGAGTTGAAAGTGAAGAGTGTGGACAAGGTTTTTCAGAAATGAAAAAAGGATTCTAAAGACACACATAATCACACTATTCTACCAAAAAGGTTCGACATAATATACTGCTAAAAAAACACACTTACCTGCCCGTTTTATGATACCAAATTTTAGCATAATGTAAAAGAAGACCCGCTCTTTCAGAAAATATGAAAAAGTCAAGTTCGGCTAGGTTGACCCATTTCACTTATTTTCAGTCCTCACGCAAAATCAGTGTGTGCGACTTTATGTTCGTTTTGAGGTGCACGGTCACATATGATACACACATACACATACGATAATAAACAGAAACGAAACTATACTTTAAAGCGTCTTGTCACTATGAAATTACATGAGAAAGACACTTAAAAAAAATTACATGTACAATAACTTTAGCGAAATATTAAACGTGACTACGTAAAGTGTTCACATATATTTGCTATACATATATACATATTCATAGACAATACATTTCTAAATTAGTTCGCAATTCATAATTTTTGTCTCAACTCTTCACTTCTTCCCATCTTGTAACAGACCGCTATGTTCTGATCGGAAACCATCGGGACGCCTGGGCTTTCGGGGCCATGGATCCTGGCTCGGGGACGGCGGCCATGCTGGAAATCAGCAGGTCTATGTCTGTGCAGATGACGAGTGGTACTCTTTTCAAATTTCATATCATATTTCTATTACCTTAGTCGCATTTAACCCGTCTCCATATTAGATGCTTCAGCAATCAGTTTAAACCTACAAGTTGATATAGGTGAGATATTTTACGAAGACACAAACAGTCTCCTTAATCTCCTTAATCAAATAATGTTATTGTTTTACGCATGCTCTATGTCATACAAATATCACCATTTTTATTTCCTTCTTTGTTGGATGGAAAATATAAACTGACTTGAATTGAAATGAATTGAATGTTTTGCAGATAATTCTATTACGCGTGGGGTCAACGTCACCAAAAGAAAAGTTCATTGACATGATAAATCTCAATGTCAATGGTCTTCAATTAAATGGAAAGAAAGACATCTCTAGTATAATTTTTATAATTTTGATGATTTTGCATATCACGATTCACCAAATTTAGAATCGTATAGTAGAAAATAAAGAAAAAAAATATTCTGAGACGCCGCACTAATGGTGAAACATATGTTAAATCGTACGATGATGATTATGATTATGCTTTGATTAGAAACTAGTATTGATAAAAGTGAGAAGTGTTTGCAACTAACATGAATGCGTTTTTATTTATTAGTTAGGTGATGACAGAAAGCTACAGAAAAACCTTTCCAGCGAAATGAAATGAATGGAAAAATTTACGTCTTAAAACTAATCGTATCAGATGATCATAGCTTGTTATGTATCAATCTGATGAAGGATACAGAAAAAAAGTTGTGTTATCTTCAACCTTTGTCTCTTTGTTTTCACCACTGGAAACCATGTTCCAATTTAGGCTGGCGGCCGCGGCGAAGCATCATGTTTTGTAGCTGGGGAGGTGAAGAGCACGGATTGATTGGATCAACTGAATGGGTCGAGGTGAGACTTCTCTCATTTTTAAGTCACTGTACCACAACCACTTGGGGATGAACTTCATTAGTCTTTTGTAAGATGTGACGCTCTTACAATATTATCCTCCCAGTTATCCAGATCCTGAATGCAACGATTGATTTTACATTCTATATTGACCTTTCTTTCTTTCTTTTTTCTACAGGTCACTATTAATAAGTGTATTTGACACACCATTCGTCGTGAATGCACCTGGCATTTCTTTTTCTTTAATTGTTGATCCATACAATGATTTCAATATATATCACGTATATAGTCGTTTCTTGTATTCTGTTGAATATTCAGTTCTGTTGAAATGACTGAGCAAGATTCTTTTAAAATAACGGGAGGAATTACATGTCATACTCTTCAAGTCAACTACTCCTGGTTTTTTTTTTGTGCCACTAAGAGAAATATCTGTGTATATTTGAATCGAAAATTACTTTTGAATGATAAGTTCAATTCATATTTCATTATATGCATATAATAATAACCTTCTACGTTGTTCAATATATCATAAAAGGAATTTGCAAAGATACTCGGAGTTCGGGCCATAGCGTATCTCAATTTAGATAGTGCAATTTATTGTGAGTTGCAATTCAGATGAGGTTTGAATTTCGTTCTCAGTAAATCTCGAAATGCAATACATACATTACACACAAAAACTATGTTTATCTATCTCTCTCTCCCTCCCCTTCTCTCCATGTGTGTGTATGTGTATGTATGCCTGTGTTTGTGAGTGTTGTGTGAGTATATGTGTGTGTTTGTGTCACCACTTCGAAAGCTTTAATAAGACTAAGAACATTGATATTCTCATTATTACATCATCAGTTATACTTTTACACCTTTCAAGCATCCAACTTGTGTCCCAATAACATTCATCAAAAATAACTATGTAATTAAGATCACAAAACTCTGTAACGTGATAAGAGCAGAAAAAACGCACATTTCAGAATTTCAAGGCAGTGTAAATGACCATAAAATCAATTTACAATCACGATTTTATTGAAATTTGAATTACAAACTAATATAAACTGAAAAAAATGTAATTCCTGCGCCCTTATCAGCACACTGAAAAATGAACGAATTATCTTCCCTTTCATTTATTAATATTTTCTTTCAGGGATTTGAAACGATGTTTTTCCTCTAGGTACTAACGTCCCAGATGTTGGAGCCACACCTAATTTGAACACACTCATTTACGACGCAGCCAAAAAGGTAATCACTATGATAGATGCTATGTGATCAGATAATCATGATACTTAAACTATTGCTTTGATCTTATTAGTTGATAAATGCAGATAGTCATATCGGCTTTTAACACTGTTTACAGAAATATTCACACTAATGGGAAAGAACAAATCTTTACAAAGTGAAACTATTGGCGTAAACTTTCTGGAAATACATCATATTCTATTCATGCGTGTCAATGGCATACCATTCAATGCCTTCAAGTAAATTGAGCTTGGAAAACAATGGCCCCTCACCGGTCAAACCTAGCGAGACTTGCAAATGCTTTACATTAACTTGAGTTACGATATAAAGGAAATGATCTGAAATTTACTGTTAATTCATCTGTGTGTACCTTCCGATAGACAGACAATAAATCAATGAAAGCAAGAAAGTAATGCTCAAAGTATTGATAAGGCATATAAATCTGATTATAATATTACACCTAGATCCCTAACCCGGATCCGACACATGAAAATGGGGAAGAAACTCTCTACGATACGTGGAAGGCCCGGCAGAGACCCACCGTCCCGGCTGAAGAAGATCCAACGTAAATTGAAAATTACTGTTTGACTGCCGTGCACTGAAAGCTCGGCATCTTACGCGCACTGGTCCATGAGACTGATGTAGCATAGACTCATCATAGAGCATTTTCGTGTAGAATTCATTTCCACAAGATAAACAAAATTCATCTCGTAATAAAAACATTAAAAAACATCAACAAATTGTGTTGTACTGGATATTTGATTACGTTTATATCACATGTCTTTCTGTAAAGAGTTTCATTGTTGTAACTTTTAAAACACTCCACTCAATATACCAGACGTAAAAAAGAAAAAGAAAAAGAAAATCTGCAACTTAAAATGAGAAAGCAGAAGGTCCAACAACAAACTAATGCTATAATAATTATTATGTTGGAAACAGGAATATTTAGGGACTGCAAGAGACAAAGAAGAGAGAGAGAGAGAGAGGGAGAGAGAGAGAGAGAAATGAGAGAGATGCTACTTGAACAATTGGATATTTTGTTCTCTCCTCAAATGCTTTAGAGCAGTCGTTAAAGGTTAATGCCCTTATTTGCAAAAGCTCTCTTTCATTTTGTCGGATTGCTAGGAAATAAGGAGGATGTGTATGCCCTGTTGAGTTACTGTACAGCTGACGACTGTTTACTCCTATATAGTCTTTACAAAAATCAAATGAAACTACGCCAAAGCGACACTCCTTTGAAATTAAGGATCTATATGATATTATTATATATCATTTCTTATCCTTGAAAGATTACTGAAAAAATGCGTCATTGAAGGAGTATACTGATAACGTAAAATTATATGTTGTAAAATCTTTAAAATTCCAGTGAAATAAGGGAGAAACCTAACAATATTTGGGTTTGTTTTCTTTCCCTCAATGCAGAATTGTCACCCTTGGGTCGGGTTCGGACTTCCGGCCATTTTTACAGATTGCGGGGATTTCCGTCATCGATTTTGTGTACACATACGACAACGTAAGGCAATTCATTATGTTTACAACTTGCTGCTCTGCACTTCACCTTTATAGACATGTTGATTGGGTGAATGCAGCAATATTAATGGGACACATTAGTGAAAATTTAAGGAAATTCAGACAATCCGTTCAAAAGTTATAAATTTTTGAAGTTCTGCTCAGTCACTGCTGGATGAGAAGACTACCACACCTGGTAAGGCCAGTCATGTGGAACAACATATTAGAAAAGGAAATATGAAGAAAATCCAACATATTTTCATTTTTCTCGCAGAATGAAAGAACACTTTACTTTCCTCTTTCAGAAGGGAGGGAGAATAAGTCGATGAAATGTGCACTTTTTAAAAAAGAATAAAATTTTGTGAAATTCTCGTTACATTTCCCGTATGTCGTTCTACGCATATGACATCATACACTGAAGTAGTCTTATCATCCAACAGTGACTGCGCAAATGCTTGAAAAATTAATGAATTTCGAACAAATTGACCGATTTTCCCCAAAACTTTAAATGATGTGTTCTACTAATGTTGCAGCATTCACTCAATCGAAATGTATATGAAGGTGGACTCGTCCTTTTTAGTGTTACCGTACTTTATGAAGTGGCTTCGGTATTTTGCTGGTGGTGATGGGGGGGGGGGGGGGGTGCTGATGACGGAAGGGAACCCCTTTAATTTTTTTGTTTTTTATTTATTTATTTATTTTTTGTTTTTATTTTATTTCATTTTTGTATTTTTTATTCATTTATGTATATATATATATATATATTTCTCTTAACTGCTTTCTCTTAACCACTCGCCAAAGCGTGCGTTTTGGCATCACGTATCCTCCCCTTCATGAATATATATATATATATATATATATATATATATATATATATATATAAATATTCCCTGCATACATTTCTCAAACATATTAGGGACAATAGCAGAGACATTTGTACCACTTCAGCTGTTACGCCTAAAAGCCAACATATCTCGAAATGCTATGTTGCTGGAGACCGTATGCAACAACTGAAACCATACACCACGTGTAAAATTGATAACAATACGATTAAGCACATTAAAGATAGCGGTATTGTTTGTCTGCTTGTTTTTTTTTTTTTTTTATTCCAGAAGTTAAAAATACATTTATATATAATAGAAAAGTAGCCCATAACTTTTTGGAATAATTATTATGTTTAATATATATAGTGTATGTATGTATAGTGTATGTGTGTATGTGTTTATATTATAAACACATACACACATACACTGTATGTAATATATATTACTTTATGGTATGCATGTACATTGTACATGCATACAATAAAGTAATGATAATAATGATGATAATAGTGATAATAATAATAATAATAACAATATATATGTATATATATATATATATATATATATATATATATACATACATATGTGACCGTGCACCTCAAAACGAACATAAAGTCGCACACACTGATTTTGCGTGAGGACTGAAAATAAGTGAAATGGGTCAACCTAGCCGAACTTGACTTTTTCATATTTTCTGAAAGAGCGGGTCTTCTTTTACATTATGTTAAAATTTGGTGTCCTAAAACGGGCAAGAAAGTGTGTTTTTTTAGCAGTTTATCTCGAACATTTTTGGTTGAATAGTGTGATTAGATGTGTCTTTAGAATCCCTTTTTTATTTCTGAAAAACCTTGTCCACACTCTTCACTTTCAACTCTAATAACTTTTGAAAGGACAATGCTACTGCTTTGAAAGTTGGCATTGATTATTGACAGAATGTGTTAATGAGGCATGCTCAATTTCAGTTTAATCTGATAATCCCTTCATTGTTGTTACTCTGGTGGTTTACTTCCTGTTTTTTGTCCCATTCATCGCACAGCCAGCACGGTTTGGTAAAGATTAAGCGCTTGAGTAGACACTGTACTTCAGAGCCTCTTTTCTCAGTTCACGCTTTTCCTGAGTCTGTGCTTTCTTTCCAATATTTAGATAGGTTAGGAGAGTCCATTTGATTTGAGTTATACATCATTTTAAAGCTAAAAGTCTGCTCTTTCAGAATATGGTCTTAACTAAAAATTCATGTCTGGCGACTTTTTGTTTGTTTTGAGGTGCAGTGTCACATATACACATATAAATGCATATCTTATAATGTGTGTATTATATCAAAGGACACCGCAAATTCGATGATATTGCTCAGCTTGTCAGTGAAGTATAGGGTTCATATTTGGTATCGCGATGATCCCCTTTATGCGCCAATATTCAGCAAGATTTTCTTCACTTCAGTGCTTTTGTAGAAGTATTATCACTGACAATTTTTCTTTTTTTTACGTGCCATTAATTTTCATTGTTTGATATTTGAATGTTGCTATTGTTTTTATTACATCCGACAATGATACCATAATGTAACGTGCTGACATTTGCACAATATTTACGTTATCATAAAGGTAGACCATGGAGCTACTAACAGAGATGGAGTAACCATGGAGCTACTTAGCTCCATGGGTAGACCTACCATGACTCTGCTGATATATCACAGACCGAGTGCATAAACACAAATAGAACGTTGACTTCGACTTTTCTCTCATACACTCGTAGACTATATGGATTCTGCAGTTGCCAACTTCAGCTCTGCCGCTGAAAAGTTTAGCGTACGATTAGAACAACTGGATGCAAACGAGTGAGTACTGAATGCTTTCCGTTCTTCCTTTTTTTCTTTTTGAATATAAGAATAACTGAAGTTGATGTTCAAACTCTTGTTTTTACAATCAGGACAGAAAGAGTGCATTACATTTGTATGTCATTTTGGACTTAAATTTCGATCAGATAAACTATCCTCATTTGCGTTTTACATAAATCCCAAATTGTGTTACCTCCTAACGAGCTATGTTAGCTATTATGAAAGGTTTTCCCCTTAAGTAGGATTTGAACAAGAATAAAATTGATTTATTCCCCTGATGTAATCATACATGTGGCTTTCACATATTTCTCATTGTCATTACAAATGGTCACAGGAGAAGAAGAGTTATGAGAAATATTCAATGATTGTAAGCGTATGTATGTTTGAACCCTCCCCCTCAAAATAAAAGATATATATATATATATATATATATATATATATATATATTTATATACAGGACCTACATGTATATAATATATCAATTTAGAAAAGACATAAAAAGGTAGATACTTCTAATGAATTTCACCTTTGCAAATGAATTAGATTGTCATTTAATACATATTTGCGTAGCTTCTAAACGAGCATCGGAATTTATATAATTAGTGACAAAACTTTTAATTTCTTTACACTGATATTATTTCAATGGTGACAGAGTGGAATTACTACTTTGAGGTTCACTGATACCCAAAAGGAAATTATAAAAAAAAAAAAGTTGCCAGATACTTTAGAACATATCTCACCAAAGTGAATGTATGGAGTGTTATTATCTGTTCCCTCAACTGATCAACTGATGTATCTTGAGAGATCATTCATCGATCCCATGGGACTTACAGGACGACCAAGTACCAAGTATGTCAAATCTTGAAATAGCATCGTAGCTTGTATAAACTCTCACGCACACACACATACATATTATAAACATATATATATATATATATATATATATATATATACATATATATCACATGTTAATTTTAATATATATATATATACATACATACACACATACGTTTCCTACTTTTGATCCTTATTATTTTGAAAATTAATATATGAAGAGTTTGTTTACAAAAACCGATAAGTCCAAATTTGCAAAATGGAGATATTTGCGATTAAAGGTCAAGATAAATGAAGAGAATAAGAAATTTTTTGCTACTTTTGACCATAACTTCAAAAATGTACCGTTATATGTAGTGACCAATGTATCATTTAAAAGGTATTATTTTGTACTTTATGACAGACATCGTACTTGAAAATCTTCAAAAATGGACTTATCGGTTTTTGCAAACAAACTCTTCATATATATATATATATATATATATATATATATATATGAAGAGTTTGTTTACAAAAACCGATAAGTCCATATTTGCCAAATGGAGATATTTCGGTTAAAGATCAAGAAAAATAAAGAGAATAATAAGAAAATGTTCGCTTCTTTTGACCATAACTTGAAAAATGGACTTATCGGTTTTTTTGCGAACAAACTCTTCATATATTTATCAGATAACACTTGTATTGATAATAGCTAAAGCTGAATAATTTGTTGGAGGTAATTTAAAAATGAAAGCATTGAAATTTGGCATTTGGCAATAATACACATTGTAAACGATACTGCTGGCTCTCTAGAAATAGAGAAAGAAATACAAGGAGAGGGATAGGCATTCCTGCTCTTCTCACTTTTACAAGCGCAGATATGTCCAGATAATGTGTGTTAATAAAAGCACAACAACGTATCAGATGTCTTTTTTCATCTCCCTTTGAAAATAACTTTGAAAGATGTCCGTGTCAGTTTCTAATGGCTATACTGGAGCTATGACTTCCTGTCCATATTGCCAGGCACGTGGTGTTCGCGCCCAGCAGCAAAAACGCATACGCCGGAGAGAAGTTTGCCGCCATCGTTGACGCCATGTTTGGCATCGTCAACAATCCCGATCATAAGAAGTGGGACATAGTCGAGAAAGAGCTCTCGATCGTGACCTACCTCGTGCAGTCAGCTGCCAACTTGCTGGGGCCGAATGCGAGAGTCTCTTAATTTCTGTTCGTTTTGCATAATATGTTCATTTCTCTGTTTCTTTACTTTCTTTATTCAGCCCGGGCGTATAAGAGTACAGGCGCAGAGTGCTTTAAAGGAAGCTCCAGTAAAGACCGATATTTCTACCATATGAAACAAGGAACCCGCTTTAGTGCTTCAAAAAAATCTTTACTGTGAGTTAGGGATAAAAAAAAAGATGTAAAATATCAACCAATATAATCAATGATAAGTGTTGTTAAATATTTATTTTAAAACATTATGAACAATAGTTATGAAGAAAAAAAATCGTCTTATAGTTATGGTTTATTGAGGAAAAAAAAGTAGTGATATTTCCTTATATTTTAGGCTTCATTGCGACATTTTGATATGGTAGGATTTTCTTTTTTTTTTGTAATACAACTGACCTACACATATGAATCAAAGTAGTAGTAGTAGTAGTTTATTCTTTAAAAATCACACCCGTCACACGGACGGCCGGCCTAAAAAGGCCTATGAGTGATACATGTGTACATCAAACATCATAAATAATACAGGATATATAAATGAATCATGTAGGACATACAGACAGTAAAAAATAATTTAACATAACAAAAGAGAGAATATGGTGGGGTAAATAATACATAAAAGAGATATTCAGCTGTGGGAATATAATAAATTGTTACGGCACGTTAAAATAAGGTTGGCAAAACTGGCTACTTGACAGCACAGTGACTCTGATGACATTAAAAAAAGGAATTGTTGGTAAATAGGTAACTGAGGGAAGGTGGGATCTCTTTCTGTTATTATACTGAATAATTGTGATCTGAAATCATCATATGCCGAACAAATCATAAAACAATGAAACTCGTCTTCTACATCCCCAGAATTACAGATTATACAAAATCTTTCATCGTGTGGGACATGTTTATAACGTCCGGTTTCAAGGGCAATAGGGGCACAACCACTTCTAAACAAAGCTAATGCTCGCCTGTTAGATCTATTCTGACACTGCATAACATAATTAGAAGTATTCATAGAATGTTTAAAATTACGATATGTTCTGAGTTTTTTCTGGATTGGGGAACTCTCCTTTTATCATCAAACAGTGAACATTTCCACTTATTTTCAACAAATAATTTACATGCTTTGGATACGGTGCTCACAAAATTATGTGTACTACCAAGCTCAGCCAATGGTTCAACATGCATACACTGCAATTTTGCAAATAATTGTTTAACCTTATAACACCAATTCTTAATACCATTATTTGCCAGGGACTTTGACCACAAGAAAATTTTTCCAGGGTAACGGTCACTAGTATACTTACTCAGGTTACACCAAAGCCTAGCAATTGATTGACACTGATAATAAAAAGGGGGATCCCAACCCATATCACCCATAACTGCATCATTAGGGGTATATTTCCCCACTCCAAGGGAGAAACGACATGCTCTATAAAAAACACTATTAATGGCTGAATATTCTTCTAAGCCCCAAATACCGCTTGCATATTGCAATATGGGCAAAATCATAGCATCATACAATTTTTTATACGTCATAAACAGAGAACCACCGATCAATTTAAATTTACTAATAACCACTCCAAGGGCTCTAGTTGCAGATTGAGCCAATATCTTGGTTCCTTTTTGTAGACTTAAAAATTCATCAAACCACAATCCAAGATATTTATATGAGTCAACAATATCAAGCTTTTGACCATTACAATGAAATAAAGATGTGGTTTTTGCTTGGGCTTTTCTCCTGAAATGTACAATTTGAGTTTTTAAAGTATTAAATTCGATCCTCCACTTCTGAGCCCACAAACATATACTATCAAGC
The DNA here is from genome assembly GCA_033980235.1 of Diadema setosum. Lineage (NCBI taxonomy): Eukaryota > Metazoa > Echinodermata > Echinoidea > Diadematoida > Diadematidae > Diadema > Diadema setosum. Next base: position 8,905,719 of record CM067074.1, on the reverse strand, counting down.
TTCAACTGAAGATCATTTTCATTGTCAGCAATTACCACAATGTCATCTGCATACATAAGCATATCAATGTTTGTATCTAACACCTGGATACCTCTGTTACACAGCCTCACACAATCAACTACAGGTATATCATTAATGAAAATATTAAACAGGACTGGGGACAAAAGACAACCTTGTTTTACCCCTAGATCTACATTAAAAAAATCAGTAAAGTTACCATTCACATTTACAGTACATTTGGTATCTTGATAAAGAGCCTTTATGGAGTTATACAACTTGCCATGAACACAAATAGACCTCAGCTTGTACCATAACAAAATCCTGTTAACACGGTCAAATGCTTTTTTTGCATCAATAAAGCAAACAAAAGTATCTTTTTTACACAGCTTTCTGTTTTCAATGATAGAATAAAGGCTATATAAATGCTCAAGACAACTCCTTTTCTTTCGGAACCCGTTCTGTTCCTCATTAATAACACATTCTTTTTCAAGGAAATTAATCAATCTTTCTTTTAAGATATCACAATAAATCTTACAAATCACAGATATCAATGTGATACCTCTGTAACTTAAAGGTTCACGTTCATCCATACCAGGTTTTAGAATTGGATGAATAATACCTTTTTGCCATATCTGAGGGGAAATACCATGTTCAAAACAAAAAGAGTATAAAGCATGCAGGAACTGAATAGAAACTTTATTTTTTACTACCTCAGCAATAAAGCCATCTATTCCTGCTGCTTTATCTAATTTTGCTCTGTTTACTGCTGAAGTTACCTCTGATAAACCAATAGGATGATTCAGATCATCTCCCCGTGAATCAATTTCCTGAACATTTAATTCCAACTCCAATAATTTCTTTTTTATACCAAACAAAAAATCATCGTCAAAACCAGCATCATTATCCGTAAAAAGAGAGGAGAAATCATTTTGCCATTTACTCAATACAATATCAAAATTCTCAGTTATTTCTCCATCACTATTGACTACCTCCATAGGAATTTTATGACACCTGTTACTTTCATCTGAGCCAATCTTCCCTATCTCCTTCCAAAAACTACTAGAGTCTTTATTAACCATTGCATCCAATGCATTAATTTTTCTATGCTGATATGCTCTTTTTGCTTGACGTACAGCTTTATCAAAAATTCTATGTACAACTTTATAATCATCAAACTTCATCTTTCTATCATAAGCATTTTTACATTTCAACCATTCTCTTTGTTTACATTTCACTCTATTCCACAAAGATTGGAGATTTTCATCCCACCATGCTTTAGGAGTGTGAGGGAGACCTTTTACAGGTCTATTGGTTTTCTTTTTCCTACAATGCCTGTGTACTGCATTTTGCAGAACTTTTTCAAATTCACCATATACTTCATCCAAATGCTCTTGTGATGGTGCACCATCTGCTAATCTTCTAAAAAGAGAATCTATTGCATTTTTACTTTCCTCATCACACATAAATCTATCATTTATATCATTTAAATGATACAGTTTAGACAGATTTTGAGGACTACAATTAACAGGCTCTGTGGATTTGGCTCTATCACCTGAAGGATTTCTGTCGAGTGACCAGCATAGAATAGAATGGTCAGGAATTGAACCTAACACTGGAATAGAATGTTTGTCAATTAACTCTGCAACGAGCAGAACATAAAAATTGGAGTATAGGTTTAAATCATGGTAGGGTACGATACAGTAATCCACAACTTACCTTCCTTTATAAGATACACAAGTAAAATTATCATTTGTATATCTACCATTTAGGCAGCACAAATTTGACGAAACACAAAAATCCATAAATGATCTTCCTTGAGAGTTTGTTTTAAAGTCAATAGTCTTTCTTTGTCTAATGCAATCTATGCCTTCAATAATATCTGATAAATCTCCAGTTCTCGCCTTAAAATCTCCACAGATTTGAATTTTACCGCAATCTCTATATTTGTATACTCCGGAAAGTAGCTTATCAAAAAAATCTTCACCATGTCCCCCTCTGCTTGAGTTTTCTGGGGGTAAGTAACAGACGCATATATAAAACATATCCTTTCCTTGCTTGTCTTTCAGCTGCAGCCATAATATCCCCTCATATGATTTCTCCAAACATTTAACAGAGTAATACTGAAGCACACGACGATGTATCAAGCAGCCGACTCCTCCAGATCCTTTCCTTGCATTTTTGTGCAATTGTAACCGGTTATGCCCAAACCAAATGTGGTTGCTAACTTGAATTGTTTGACTTTCAACAAGATGAGTTTCCACCAAACAGATATCAAAATCACACTTCGCTAAAATAGTTTTCCTCAAAGAACATGAATCAGACCAACCACCAACATTCCAGCAGCCGATGTTTAACTGACAAGAGCCATCGCTATCCTACGCTATCTCCTTGGTGGCTCCTTCCACTTCCGCTTGGGGGCCAGCGTTTGGCTTCTTGTATTCTACTCCGTCAATGAAAAGTTTGTCGTGCCGGAAGAACGTTTTCTTTCCTGCTTTGAAGGCCTCAGAAGCTACAGACTTCAGTTGCTGCTTCGCTTTACGATCAAATGTGATTACTCGAACTTTTTTTTTTGTTTTTAAGTCACTGCTCCCAATGGTAAACAGTACCTTTAACCCTATAAAGTCGGGGGGGGGGGGGGCAATGTGCCCCCTACCAGATTTTCATTTGCCGCACCTTCGTCCTGAATCCAATTCCAACCAAATTTGGTGACTTTACCTAAATGCAAACATTTTGATATATAATTCAGCTATATCTGATATTGGCAATATATATTGGCCATAATCTGACAATCATGTCGTAAGATTTTGCATCTTTTTTTTTCTGTTCAAATTTCATTTAAAAGTATTACAGTGTAAGAAATTGGTGTTTCAGGGGTGAAACTTGCTGAAGAAGCAAAATATGAAGTAATAATGTTCCTGAAATATTTTTCTCATTTTGCTTTTGTTTTTATGTGACAAAGGCATTAAACAATAGACATACTAGAAATAATTGAAAACAACATTATTTACAAAAGGTTGCCACTTTATCATCCTCCCAGAGCCCTTCGTCGGAGACGTAGAAGTGTTGATCCGTAGTTGCTTACATCAATTAGCAATAAAGGAATGGTACAGTTTCAGCTGAAATAAGGCTTCAGATTTCCAACGTTATTATGAAATATATTATTATGAAATATGAAAGAGCAAATAATTCCTAAAGAAATTCAAATTTTAATTGAAATTGTGTCTTTTTTTTTAATAACTGAGATGTCTTAATCAAAGCGATCCTTATGAAAGGTGGGACCTACCTTTTATTAGGGTCACTTTGTTTTTCCTTCGTTATTGGAAATCTCAGCTAATTCAAAACCTATTTTCATGAAATAAACATTTACTTTTAGAATTTATTTTGAATTGAATAGAATTTGATTTCCTCTTAACATTGTTTGAAATGCAACATTTCATTGAGTGGTTACTAAATACCCAGCAAAAAAAAAAAAAGAGAAAGAAAAAGAAACAAAAACAAAGCTGAACCCTTACCTCATTCTAAACTGTCCTCCCCTTAAGTTTTTCCTTTGTGGTAACTTGAAATAAAGCAATACACACATGATTCAAACTCTACGAATACTGTTATTTTACCGTTCACCGGCTTTCAACAGGTTCTTGTTTCATTCTCTCTTTGATTTTCTTCACTTTTTTCACACCCAATTAGACCCTACTTCAATCGTTACGTCATTAGCATATATTTTTTAAATACTTTACCTGGTATTTGACCATCGCAGATGGCTACCGCCTGTCAAGTGTTTAGAATAGTCATTCAGCTGATAAACTCAGTAATGATTCAAGTCAATATGATTGGTACTCAAATCAATGTTAGATTATGAATTCGAGTTTGGTCCTTAAGAAACGTAATGATCATTAAAAATATTGGCGGTATAAATAATCAAATACATCCAACTATGAGAAAGACTGGAATACGGTCCTGTAGTGCAATAGGTCCTTACTCATTTTGTATCATTTTACGATAACAGAATTCATTGGTGATTTGTTTAAATAAATTCTGCTATTTTGTTACGTTGTATTGCTTTGATACCAATAATCAATGGGCTTGTTGCGACACGGATTGTCGCCCCTACACGGATTGTCGCCTCCTGCTCGGGGCGACAATCCATGACGGGCGCTGGCGGCACGGATTGTCGCCCCCTACACGGATTGTCGCCTGGCGACAATCCGTGACGCTTGCGCAGTTCCCAGTTTTTGACCTCGAAGGCGACAATCCGTGCTGGCAAAAAAATTGTTGCGACACGGATTGTCGCCCCGTCACAGATTGTCGCCCCGGGCTCGGGGTGGTTCCTCCGGTGTTAAGCTTTGGTGGGATGGGTATGACTGGTAAGTTATGTGTATGTGTGTGTGTGTGTGTGTGTGTGTGTGTGTGTATTGGTGGGTGTGTGTGCGTGCGTGCGTGTGTGGGTGTGTATTGTGAGCTGCATGATATGTGATGTGTATGATTTGTTGTGTGTGTGTGTGTCTGTGTGTGTGTGTGTGTGTAAATGTGTGTATGTGTGTGTGTTTGGAGTATAATAATACAATAATTATGTAGAAACTGTGCATGTGTGGTGGTCAAAGTGGTAGTGGTTTGTTTGTCTGTGTGTATACGTGTGCCTGTATGCTTACGTGTGTATGTGGAATATGGCGGCGCTACTGTGGCAATACAAACGCCTTCAGAGTGTATGAGCACGTGTTTAAAAAATTCACACCAGCGTTGATCTAAAAATAGTATTGGTGTGTGAACCAATATCGGCGGCGAGGCAGGCTAGGCGAGAGAGAGACCGAGAGAAAATACATACGAGGGAGGTACCCTCCCCAAATGTTATTTGTCTTTGCTCATTTTTCACTGCAGTCATTTTCCTCCATCAGTCTTATAAACTAGAACGTCCATACAACTATTCTTTGTCCCAGAATAGGTTTGGCATGCTTTATGCATGAGCGAATTATTTCCACACGCCGTAAAAAAATTGTCAATCGTTACTTGTTTTTAGCACAAACGAACTGCCATTACACACCGCTAATACATACGTAATACAAACAAACACCAACGAACACTCAAAAAATCCTCATAATGCAAATAAACCAACTCAACACTTTTTTTCCTTGATATTTATTGATTTCATTCAAATCATTCATAAATCGACTCATTCTGGGTGTAATATGAAAAAAAAGTTACAAATATGCAATTCGAAACAGAAACAAATCAATTTGTCAATTTATACCACAAATAATCTCACTTCAACATAGATAACTTGATTATAGACCAACCCTACTAACAATTTCTTCACGAGAAATTTTTGACATGTAGGGCCCTACCAAACCTATATTCCTTGAATATATTGGTTTGGATCATGTAACACCTTCTTACTTACAAGGGCATATACATTAAAAAAAAACCACACAAATACATTACACGAATCTAGAATGAAATCAGTCATAAAAAAACCGACCACCCCCTCCCCTCCCCATCCGAAACAAATCTAGGGCCTACATCTATCCTAAATATTAAATCCTACCAACATCTGTCACACCATTTATAACTATCCTTCTTCAAATCCAATCCCCAACCCACCAACCCCTGATTAAACAAAACCTAAATCATCCCACACCCACATTCACCAACCCAAATACATACACACACACACACACACACACACACACACACACACGAAGGTTCCGTTATTCCGAAGTTTCGTTTTTTCCGAGGCTTCATTTTAATATCTGAAACACACAATTCCATATACCTAGAGGTTCGTTGATCCAAAAATAAAATTCGGAATAACGAACCTTCGGAATAATGAGCCTTCGGACAAATGAGCCTTCGGACGAATGAGCCTTCAGAGTAACAAACTTTTGCAATAACGAAATGTAACCCCCTTCCCACATACCGACGCACACCCGAACCGATACCACATTCCTTCCTGATGAAACGATTTCCCAATGTTGATAAATAAGACATAATGAACCGTATGCAGAAAAGCAGCATCTGCCCGCACGCAAGCTCCACTCCGAAATCATAATTATACAAATCTGCCAAACAAACTCATCAAATTCAAAGCTGCTGATAAAATCAATATCAGCGTTTATGCCAGCAACAGCTTACTAGGTATCTCTCCCCACGCGCAGATAAAAAACACATACGCAAAAAACTGACATAATAAACACATTCTTCCATCACAAACACACACACACACACACACACACACACACACGCACAAACGGACACTAAATTATCATGTGCACGCGCACATACACACTTCCTTGAAACCTCGCCATGACTTTTTACATGGCATGTTTGCATGGATGTAGCCATGTAAGTAATGTGTTAGTATTTCAATGATTATGTCCAGAACGATATTACCCAGCAAAATGTGCTTCGAGGGCGGGCGACAATCCGTGTAGGGGGCGACAATCCGTGCCGCCAACGCCCGTCACGGATTGTCGCCCCGAGCAGGAGGCGACAATCCGTGTAGGGGCGACAATCCGTGTCGCAACAGGGCTTCTGAAGTCCACTTGTGTAAGAAATAGTATAACATGTTCAACGTATAATGGTGGTTTTCAGTCAAGTTTATGTGTTATTTTCATACAATCATCTTTTATGATATGTGAAATTAAGAAAGAAGAGCCCAATACCATAAAGGGATTACTAGGGTAACTTAATTACCCTTTGTTCAATTAGTAGTACTAACTCTTCACTATGATTGTGTGAAGGTCTCACTAATGCTGCTGAGTGGGATAGGGTTTCATTTCCATTTTCATATCTCATAGGTGAGAAAAAAAAAAAGGCAAACACAAATTTGTTGGAATTGAGAGGGCCAAAATAGCATCAGAATAAACTTTGAAAAAATATGCTTGTTATGTTTAGAGGACGCCTTGGATATGCACCATTACTGGATGGAAGTATGAAACATCTTTTGGTTCTGTAGTAAAACCATCAGGTGCTGAAGCTTCTTGTCAGATATTTGAAGTGTGTCAGTGTGTGACAACAACAAACAATAGAAACAGCAGGAAAAAAACAAAACAAAACAAAACATATGCAGCAACCTAAGGACAGAAGTAGAGTGTGTCCGTCCGGGACACGTATACCATGTGTATACAGAGTTGGTTATACAAATCACGTGATAGGTTGTGGTATTTTGTTTTTCTCTCATTGGGTTAAGTCTTTGTGTTTGCTCCGGATGATAATTTTCCGTGATATTATAAGTCAGTGCTAAAACTCCTCAGATAGCAAAACTGGGCGTAATCAGAGGGAGGAAAGCTGTAAGCTGATCGTGATTTGTAGCCTGAAAACTCAAATGTGTTGATGTTGTTTTTTTTTGTGAACAAAAGATGACGAAAATTCAATGTTTCTATCATTTGAATCTGAAACGTGATGTGTATTCCTGGCTGAATAACTTCAAAATAGTAATCAGTTAAATATACCAGGATTTGAGCTTCGAGCATAAATGCGTTTGAATGAAAAACTGGAAATTTCAAAATTTTATGTACATACTATATGATAAGTTGTGAGGGGATGATATGCTCACTTTGCCATTTGCATATTCATATTGACTGTTCAAGAACTATTGCCTGAAAAAAATTAGTGATTTTTCTTATCAGACTAACTAATTATTATTCCGACTGGATTTCCCCTTTAATAGGGTCTTGCTCCTGGGCCTGTGTTACTAGTTGTCTATCTCGTGAGCAGTATGACTACTGTCTGTCTAGTTCGTGGGATGCTTTGAAGCAGGATGTTATTGGTGACGAGGATCTTTCTTCCATGATATGCCTTCTCAAGTTCATCATTTTAAATCTCCTCTCTGATCTATGGTGGCTTGAAAGATACTGAGCCACAGACGAGAATTGCATGCTTATACTTCTACAGAGCAATTCTTTACTAGTCTACCTGATGTGTTCAAGGAGAAGAAGGAATGGCATGAACAAGATGGGTGACGAAGGTGGAGTCAAGTCCAGTATTTAGCAAATTTGCTTAAGCGCCACTGGGCGATGAAATACTTGGGCCCTAAACCTGCACAAAGACACCTCAGACTGCATAGTGTGGTATAAAGCGAAGTGACAAATTGCAAGATCAGTGAAGATGTAATGTAGATTGCGAACCAGCCATCAAGAAACATATGACTGATGGGTAGGATCACCAAGATAGGTCTACTTCGGAAAGAAGCTACTTCGCGAGATCAGTGAAAGTGTGGCATATGAATTGCATTTTATTGAACAGGCACAATATAACAAAATGATCCCATATGATCTAGTGGAAAGGACTTGCACTGCATGTCGTGATACAGTATCCACGGAAACTCCAAAGTGCAAAAACATATCAAAATGAAACAATGTCACAGAATTCAAATGTGAAAGGACTGAATGAGAGAATCACTACGCAAATGGTCTGAGTATAGAAAAAAGAAACATTGAACCATTTGATATAAAAAATAATCATAACTTAAGTACCATCAGATACATTTGTAGGGTAATGAACCGTTAGAACTCCGTAGAGGAAATTAGAATGCAGTACGAATGTACAAAACAAATAACGAATATAACTGCAATGTGCAGGCAACAGTATGCACTAATTACCATGAGAGTAAACACGATATGCATTGGACAAATTCAGATTCAGATTTAGATTCAGATTTATTCAACACTTTCAGTAAAAACAGGAGAATGCAGAAAAATGACAACACCATACTACAACAAGAAAAGAATGATTACAATAAGCATGAGTACAAATACACAATACATTTGAAAGTGTTCGGAGACAGACAGAAAGGCTATGCCTTATATAAAAGTCCTGTCCCCATACTATTTCATTCATAAAATATCAAAATATTGAATGAATACATTTCTTTATGAACTAATACACACATGCATACGCGCGCACACACACACACACACACACACACACACACACACACACACACAAACACTGACATATTTTATAAGAGAAAAGTTTATCACACCATTTCGGCATACTGATTTAAAACATGCAATCTTAATTTTCTTTTAAACACATTCAGCGATGAACTCTGTCTTATTTCGACCGGAATAGCATTCCAAATTTTGGGTCCATTAAAAAATGTAAAATTATATGATGGCATAGTTCTGGCATAAGGCAATGTAAATTTATCTTTGATTCTCATATTATATCTTCTGTTATCACTTATTTGAAAATAGTTAATCAAACATTTTGGAAGCATCTTCCTAAAGCATAAATACATAAAAATTGCACTTTGATAATAATGTATATCATTAAATTTTAAAATCTTCAGATTAAAAAATATATGCGATGTATGGGCAAGAAAATTACAGTGATGAATAATACGGACCCTGGCATTAGTCATACCTGAATTTGCCCAAGCTATTGCACAGTAGTTTAAAGGAGGCAATACAAGAGTATCATAAAGAAGAAGCAACACCTTTCTTGACAGAAATCGCAATTTATAAAATATTCCTTAATTTTTTGACAATCTATTGCAGACGACACCAGTATGTTCGTTCCAATTAAGTTTGTTATCAATTGTCACACCAAGGAATTTGATCGAACAAACATGATCAAAATGTAAATCTTTAACTTCAATCTTAATTTCGTTGATATCTACCTGTCTTTTCGTGAATACCATATAATTTATTTTCTTTGCATTAAGAACAAGTTTATTACAGTCTAACCAATCAACAAATTTCAAAAATTCTTTATTGAAATCATTTTGAAGTACAACTGGATCTCTACCCTTCATGAACATACTGGTGTCGTCTGCAAACATTATTAACTGCAAAGAATCTGAAACATTACACATATCATTTATATATAACAAAAAAAGCAAAGGACCAAGGATAGATCCTTGTGTCACACCACATCTTATTGTCATCATATCAGATTCAATATTATACATTGTATATATCTTTTATTTATTTTTTATTATTATTAAAGTCTTAAAGTACACACACACACAAAATCAATTTTCTGTCTAGGCTAACGGTTTTTCTTGTATCACGACGTATATATCACATGTCATTTTATAATAATCATGGAATACATCAGGAAGAAGACTATATTAAGTTTATACATGAATATTGCAGACTCTAATGAAATCAAATCTCGAATAGGTAATATCTGTGTTTCTAAAAACAGAGGTAAACTGGGGAAAGCATTAGTTGAATTGGTTATTAAACGTATTCCCCGTTTTTGTAATTTATGTATGCGATCAATATTCTTATTAAAAGTGAAATCCCATACAATATTGCAGTAATGAATATGTGGTGAAATCAAAGCATGATATAACATTTTAAGAACATTCCTAGGAAAATACTATAATTTATACAAAACCCCTATGTTTCTTGATATAATACTAGCTATATGATCAATATGATAATTCCAAGATAATCTTTCATCTATAATTACTTTATACTTACAACTCTAAAACTCTAAAACAGATATAATAGCACCAAAACTATAGAACGAATATTCAGTGGAACGTGTGGCAAATATTACAATTTACGTACAAGTTTGATTCCGTATCTTAGCGAATATGCATGATGTTTACATGATTTTGTATTTGAGTACGAGCACACTTTTATTTTTGAAAGACTTTCTAATTTTGAACAAGCACGGCATTTAGGTTACGAGACAAACTGTCTCTATGCAAATAGCATAATTTTCATATTACACACATAGACACGATGTGATCAGGAACAGAAGAAATCAAATTTGATTCCAAAACTTGGCAAATACGCATGATGTTTACATTATTTTGTATGTATTCCAGTACAAGCACACTTCTATTTTTGAAAGACTTTCTAATTTGACAAGGATGGCTTTTTGGAAGCAAGACATAATTGATGTCATCATGATCAGTAATCCCAACCAACGGATAAGAATATGACAATGATAATCTATTCTTATCAGTTGGTTATGATTAACCAATCACAAACTGAATCTATTTCCGAACAAAAGTGAATTATTTCAGAATAAAAGTTCAATATCTGAGCTGCTATTGCATCAATATTCTTAATCAGCTGAGAGTATTAAGACAAATATTCTTTTATTAAATTTGAAATTAATCAATATTTCAACATTGCTTTAAAGCAAAAACACTTCGAAATCCACTTCATGTTTCATGGGACACCACTTTCATACGACGCTATGACTTCCATGACATTGAATTCTCTTTCTCTATATCCAATGGAAATTCCCTTTTTGGTGGCTGCGGCAGTGATCACGCATCAACATTTTAAATGAAGAAAAATATATAAAGGAAAATTGCGATATACAAATAAAAAATCTTTGAAAAAGTGTACATGCACATACATGTACATTTATATATGGGTGAGAATTTTGAACGATGTAAAATTGCAAATTTTCGCACCTTATGACACTCTTTCCGTTAGAAAACACCGGAATGATTTTAGAAAATAGTTTCTTTCATATCATCTCAAAGCCTGGTAAATTTCTTTTCAGGAAATGTATGAGTTGGTGTACTTTTGACTGATATTTTTGCATTTGACAAGGACTTAAAACGTAAAAATACGGTAAAATGCTATTTTCACCATAATTTTTGTTTTTCGATGATTTAGTAATAGGTTTGAGGTGGCACTTTAATACGTTCGCTCTTCCAAAGATTCGTTACTCTGAATGTCCCTTGTTACCTGGATACATTATTCTAAAGGTTTATCATTCCGAAAATTGAAAAAAAAATCCATCAAAGCATGGACTGACTGTATTTTGTTATGACGAAACTTCGGGGTAACAAACCTTATATCATTTCTGACTAATATAATAACACAAATTCTCCTCGGTAACAGTGTGTAACGCAAGGAGCAAACGCAGAGGGATTTCTTCTTGCCCTCCGCAGCTAAATTTCGTATTTTGATAACGGAACACATTCTTTTTGTTTTTCTTTGTCAATTCTTTGTCATATTCAGCTGTGACCGTGTTCGTTATAGGCAAATTTTGCATCGTAGACTTTTTCTATAACAAATTTAGGACCTGAATCTTTACTACGTGATTACGAAATTTTGATAAATATATTCGTTCTCAAGGCCGTGACTTTATCGCGATTGCATGGGAGCGTTAAAGTGTTTGAAATAAGTCAACTCTTAAAGCGATCTTTTCTTCTACTTTTTTTTTTTCATACGGACTTGGGTTAATAACCGCTCTTCGGTTAAGACATCTATATAGCGGCATAATAAAACATGTTGTCAAAAACATCATCCAATGTATTTGGATAATGGTAATGAAGGCAATGTGTGTGGAAAATAATTTTTTCCCCAATTTTCAGAGGTTACCGATGACCTGCTTACAAGTGACAAGACATGGCATTTCCTTTCATTCTTTTAACCTGAAGTGTAAATTTACAAATGGTAGTCGTTATAATTACCGAGTTCCCTGATTTGCTTGATGGAACATACTAACGACAAGACGTAATATTTCATCAGATTGACTACGTCCTTGAGGTTACACGTACGTTTGTACGTTCATCTGTGAGAGGTGGAAAAAAGTTTTTCTTTGATTCCTCAGCATGAAAAGATAAACAAGCATTTATAATTGAGAATTAGTAACAATTATTTATGATTTTGCAGAGGAGTTTGTTCTCGACATGAAATCGCTGTTTGTTATGAGTAGAATGCGTTTCCAACTCCAGAGAACTGCATTGTTCGATATCTTTTTTCCGAACGTCCGTGAGCTATATGCGAACCTCCGTGATGAAAACTATGCTATGTTTGTTGGGTTATAGAGACTGCCTAGATCAGATGCATCTTAAAAAAAGCATCTCATTTTGGGGGATTAAGGATAAAAGAATGGGATAGTGAAATTAGAGGTCGAAATATTGAGTTTCTGTAAAATGCGCGTAAAGTGGAGAAAGTGTTTAGCGAAACAGTAATATTTCAACAGAAAAAACGAATTCGGTTAAATATTCAGTTGTCTACCATTACGTACAGGTTAAGAGTACAATCCTAATATTCCGCGAATACTTACACATATCCCTTAAGATATTTTTTTTTTTATGAACTGAATCAGATCATTGCAAGCTATGTTAAATGGTATTCAAATGTGCGTACAGTATTATTCCCCACGGACGTTCGCTGCTCTGGAGGATGATAAACTTGCACGGTGAATAAAACGTGTTCCTCTGGGAAGATCCTGGTATAATTGGGTTCATATTAAAGTTTGAATAATATTCTTTCAGGTAAGATAAATGGTTTTGAGTAATTCCTACTTTTAAAATTTAGTATTGTTTTGGCTCAATTGTACATAGCTCAAAATTCTGACCCATATACATTGTTTGTGCTATACATACATAAACATTTATTTTTCTTTTTTGTCTTTATACAATGTGCAGCAAAACATATCAGCAATGCAATGAATGATGCAGAAAGGCTACAGCTTAAGCATGCATTGATTTGCATGCAGCCCTCGTTAATAATACACATCGGAAGAAAGAAAAAATAAGAGGGAGGGATGACTTGCGTAGAGATGAGATAGAAGAAAGGAAAAGGGGAAAGGGAGGTCTGTCTGCTTTCACTACAGGTTTGTACAATGTTAGTTCACCTGGATCAGTTAACAGTTATACAGATCATGGTGGGTTACATGATTACGTAAGAGATTAAAACACACAAACTTCTATTGTGAGAAATACATAAATTTCTGAATAAATCACACAATGGAATCTTTCGGGTACCTACATGTATACTATCTCCTATTGGGTGGGACCAAACGTCCCTGCTGGAAAGAACACAGTGGCCCACAGTGTGCTCACAGTGTATTCACATAGTCGCCTATTATGGGAAGCGCTCGAATTTAACATTGTGGAGATCGATTACACACTGCGATGTGTGTGCGTGTTTTAAGAGGGTTCACAGAGTAATGCTGTTTCTTTTGCTGCACACTGTGAATTTATGATTCAAAATGTGTTCACCTTGTTAAAACGCTCGAATACACTGTGTAAAGATTTCACACTGTGCTAAAAATGCGCTCACACTGTGTTTCACATTGTATTTCACACTGTGGGACACTGTTCTTTCCAGCACGGCTATTATGTTACATGTGGGTAATACAATCTCGATTATTGCGGTTGTCTGATATAATGTAAATGTCGTTTGCCATGTTATTTATGAAAAAAAACAACAACAATGTTGCTAAATCAGTGTTGCCCTGTGGGTTCCAGCCGAGTACTGTCCTTCTGACATAGCTGGTTTTCATATGATAGTAGCCAACGCCAGCGTCCCTGTAGTGTTTCGTGTTCCATGTCATTTCCCATAGCCCCTGATTGCTGAGCACATCTGGATACTTCCTCATCTCTGCTGCAACTTGTTTTGTCCTTCCTGTTTAAGCATAGTTCTTAGGTTACAGCACCTATACGTACGATATAGGCCTGGAAGATACGACGGTTATCGGCCGAGTGGGTTGCGGAAATTGGCTTTCCGCACGCGGCACTATGAGCTCTCCAGCTTGAGAACCATCCTCTCCCATTCCCCATGTCCACATTGATTGTTGATTTTTTTTTTTCTTTCTGTACCTGTAGGGTTTTTACTGGATGGGGCTGCTAATGAGACGCCCAGCCCTCCTCTTTTATCCGGGCTCGGGACAGGCACTGGCCGCGATCTTGGTTTTCAAGCCAGGGCGGAGTTGTTCCATACCTGAATATAACACACATTTAAGTAAACAAGGATATCAAGTAATACTGAAATCTGACAGTGGAAGTACTCTGAAACATGTAAATTATTGACTTCGCGTTAAATTGAGGTATGATATTGTGTCACGACAACGCAAAATGAGTGTCGCTTTATAGTATCTATGTGATGTCATGAGGGCAATGACGTTAATACAAGTCTGTGCACTTGTCGAATTGGAAACAGAATAATTTTAGTTTGCTGTACAATTACAGAGTTGACACTGAGTTCCACAAGGTTTGGGTAAAATGTGTGGTTACCATGGCAATGCATTGTCTGATACAAACACAAGGGCCATTTTGCATAACTACACTTAAAGACCATCATACACACCAAATTTGACCTTCATAGCTTGAATGGTTTATTTTGATACAAAAATGAGTGGTTACCATGGCAACACATTTTCCTTAAACTAACACATTGGTGTCTTGCAAAACTACACTTCTAGATCATGATACATACTAAATTTGACTTTAATTGCTTGAATGATGGAAAAGTTATTCGATCTGCAAGGTTTTGGTAAAATTGTGGTTACCATGGTAACGGTTTGTGTGACAAACACAAAAATTATGTGTTCCACATCTATACCTCAGGGCCATAATGCCTACCAAATTTGGTTTCAATTGTTTGAAAACTGTGGAAGAAGTTCACTCAACAGGATTTCAAAAAAAAAAATGCGGTTACCATGGCAATGCATTGTCCGATACAAATACAAAGGACATTTTGCAAAACTACACTTAAAGAGCATCATACACACCAAATTTCACCTTCATAGATTAAATGGTTAAATTTGATACAAAAATGAGTGGTTACCATGGCAACACATTTTTCTTATATTAACACATTGGTGTCTTGCATAACTACACGTCCCGATCATCATACATACTAAATTTGACCTTAATTGCTTGAATGATATGGAAGTTATTCAAACCACAAGGTTTTGGTAAAATTATGGTTACCATGGCAACGCTTTGTCCGACAAACACAAAATTATGTGTTGCACATCTATGCCTCAACGCCATAATGCCTACCAAATTTGATTTCAATTGCTTCAAAACTGTGGAAGTTGTTTACTCCACAAGATTTCGAAGAAAACATGCGGTTACCATGGCAACGCTTTGTCAACTACAAACACAAAGAGTGTATTGCATAACTACACCTGTAGATCATCATAGATACCAATTTTGAAATTGATTGCTTAAATACTATGGAAGTTATTCAATCCACAAGATTTGGGTAAAATTATGGTTACCATGGCAACGCATTGTCCGACAAACACACACACAAAAAAACATGTCTTGCACATCTATACCTCAATATCATCATTTACCGTAAGTTTCATTTAAATTGCTTCAAAACTGTAGGAGGAGTTCGCGACGCAAGATTTTGCAACAGACCGACCGACCGCCCGCCCGCCCGACCAACATCGCGGTGATTCCTATATATACTGTAGAGCCCACTAATGTCAAAATCGACCACTAATGTCAAAACAACCACTAAATGTCATAACACGTCGACGACAAATGTCATGACAACCACTAATGTCATAACACGTCGACGACAAATGTCATAACGACCACTAATGTCATAACACGTCGACGACAAATGTCATAACGACCACTAATGTCATAACACGTCGACGACAAATGTCAAAATCGGATTAACCACTAATGTCTTATAAAATGGGTTCAAGAATGTAGCCAATAGGAAGCGCTGAAATGAGACACACCTCCTTCCTTTACTTCAGTACTATTGCACTGCCTGTAATCCTATGGTAGATTGCCGATCGTCTGTGCGCGCGGCTCTTTTGAATTGCAGTGCCTGCAATGCTAAATATGCGAAGACCCAGAGGTTGGATATCGCGATATCGATAGCCCAGCGAAACGAACGAAAAATGGCTGCCTCCAGCTCGGATCCGTTGCAGCCGCAATTTGAACTGTTAAATGACGAGGAATTGGAAGAATTAATCAATGGAGCTGATTCGGCGAGCACGAAGCGGTCTCTGAAATTCGGATGGCAAAGATTTGAGGCCTTTGTGAAATTTGCCAAGACTTCACTGACTGATATTTCCCGTGAAAATTTGGATCTGCTACTGTCAAAATTTTACGCTGGGGCAAGGAAGGAGGACGGCACATCGTACAGCAAACGTAGTATTCAGTCAATCAGGTATGCAGTACAGCGTCACTATCTAGACGAAGAAGATTTTGACATTTGTGACAAAAGCACATTTCCGAAAAGCAATAGAGTGTACAAGGCAGTTCTTGTAAAGCTGAAGAGAGAGGGGAAGGCAGATGTTAAACACAAAGAAGCGATCTCACCTGGTGACATGGAAAAAATTCAGAATTGTGAGGACCTCAACTGCAATACACCTGCGGGGTTGCAAAACAAGGTGTTCGTAGATTTACTGATGTACTTTTGCAACCGCGGGCGAGAGAACATTCGTTCAATGAAGCCTTCAGATTTTTCCGTACAAACCGACGAGAATGGACGTCGTTACTTGAGAAAGAGAGACTGTTTAACCAAAAATCGTCGTGAAAACGAGGATGAATCATCCATGGGATTGATGTTTGAGGTTCCAACAAGTGAAAAATGCCCTCTGAAGTCTTACCTGACCTATGTATCGAAACTGAATGACAACTGCCCTTTCCTGTGGCAGAAACCGAAAAGTAAAGTGCCTGAACAGGAAGGAGAGCCATGGTATTGTAGCTGTCCTATTGGTGTTAATACCATTGCCAACAAAATCAAGCAAATTTCTACATCGGCAGGCTGCAGTAGAATATACACGAACCATTGTGTAAGAGCAACGTGCATCACCTCACTAGACAGTGCTGGGTTCGAGTCACGTGATATAATGTCCGTCAGCGGTCACCGTAGTGAGAGTTCTCTGAAGCATTACAGCAAAACTGGTGTACAAAGGAAGAGAGAAATGAGCAGTCACTTGTCAAAAAAACTCTGTTGCACGTCAGGAACACCAGCACAGTCCAAGAAGAGTGTAGAACTTCAAAGACATGATCTTTCTGATGCCAGTGTTACTACTGTTAGATCTACTGTTGCTGGTGAAGAACATAATCGTCATGATCATGGAACAGAGTCAGAGGAAATGTCAATTTCTATTCAGAGTTCTCAGACACAGAGTCAGGTTCAGCAGGAGTATCGCTATCGAAGTGTGTCCATTTTACAAAACTCACCTCAAGTTCGCAATTCTAATGCACCTCGCTTTCATTTCCAGAACTGCGAAGTGCATTTCCACCAGAAGTAAGGCAATTGGAACTTGTACATGAGTTGATGTTTGTATTAGTCTTCATTTCACTGTTCAACTTCAATTTGGTTGATGTTCACTTCACTTCAACGTTCACTTCACTTTGACGTTCACTTCACTTCGACGTCTTCACTTTGATGTTTATAGGTAAGTAAATAACTCATAGACCCATTTTATAAAACTAATGATGCACAGGATTATTTCGTGGCGTAAGTGAAGGTGCGGCGCACCTTCACTAACGCACTCTTTCCTGTGCATCATTAGTATAATAACACGTCGACGACAAATGTCAAAATTTCCATTTTTACTGCAAATGTCATAACACGTCGACGACAAATGTCAAAATCGGATTAACCACTAATGCCATAACACGTCGACGACAAATGTCAAAATCTCCAATTAATTTTACTGCAAATGTCATAACGCGTCACAGGGGCATATCCAGGAATTCCGTGAAGGGGAGGCGCCTTTACAAAATCAAAGGCTGGTGAGACCCTCCCCCCCCCCCATTTTCTTATTTTTATTTCTGTTGCGTTAACAAAATATAGAGAGAGGGCACCAGAGGGGGATGCGCCCCCTCTCGATCCTCGATTGCGTCAACCGCAAATGTCAAAATTGGGTTAATCACAAATGTCATAACACGTCGACCACAAATGTCATAACGCGTCACAGGGGCGGATCCAGGAATTCCGTAAAGGGGAGGTGCCTTTACAAACTCAAAGGCCAGCAAAACCCCTCCCCTTTCTTTTTCTTTTTTCTTTCTTTTGTTTTAACAAAAACAGAGACGAGGAGGGCCCGCAGCGCCCCCTCTAGATCCGCCACTGCGTCAGCCACAAGTCAATGTCAAAACCCATCGTTTGCATTACAGAAACGGATCCACGAATTCCGCTTTACAAAGTCAAAGGCTTCCACACCCCCTCCCCATTTTTTTCTTTTTATTCATGTTGTTTAAAAAATAGAAGGGGGGACCATAAGGGGATGCGTGCCCTCTCCATCTTTGATTGCGTTAACCACAAATTTCAAAACTCATTGCTTCCATTACTGGGGTGGATCCAGGAATTCCATAAAGGGGAGGCGCCTTTACAAAATCAAAGCTGCCGTACCGCCTTCCCATTTCCCCTTTTTAGATTTAGTGTTTTAACTGAAAGAGAGAGAGAGAGAGAGAAGGGGGGGGGGGGCACCAGAGAGGATGCGCCCCCTTCTCGATCCGATTGCGTCAACCACAAATGTCAAAACTCATTGCTTGTAATACAGGGGCGGATCCAGGAATTGCGTAAAAGGGGGGGGGGGGCAATTTACATAATTAAAGCCTGGCGCCTCCCCCCATCTTTTTGTTATTATGTTGTTTTGAAGGGGAAAAAAAAAGAGAGGGGGCACCAGAGGGGGATGCGCCCGTCTTGATCCGCGATTACGTCAACCACAAATGTCAAAACTCATTGCTTGCATTATACAGGGGCGGATTCAGGATTTCCGTAAAGGAGAGGCGCCTTTACAAAATTAAAGCTGCCGCACCCCACCCCCATATTTCCCCTTTTCAGTTTTATTATTTTAACTAAAGAGATAGAGAGAAAGAGAGAGAGAAGGGGGGGGGGGCACCAGAGGGGGATGCGCGCCCCCTTCTCGATCCGCCACTGTGTAAACCACAAATGTCAAAACGCATTGCTTGTAATACAGGGGCGGATCAAGGAATTGCGTAAAGGGGGGGGGGGGCACCTTGGCTAAAGCCTGGCACATCCCCATCTTTTTGTTATTATTTATGTTGTTTTGAAGAATGTTTTCTTTTATTTATGTTGTTTTCTAAGGGGGGGGGGGGGCACCAGAGGGGGGATGCGTCGTCTCGATTCGCGATTGCGTCAACCACAAAATGTCAGAACTCATTGCTTGCATTACAGGGGCGGATCCAGGAATTCCGTAAAGGGGAGGCGCCTTTACAAAATTAAAACCCTCCGCACCCTCTATTTTTTTTTCATTTCATTTGTGTTGTTTTTACAACAACAACAACAACCACAACAAAATAGCTACCGCACCCCTATTTTTTTCTTTTTATTTCTGTTGTTTTAACAACAACAACAAAAAGATAGAAAGGGGGCACCAGAGAGGTATGAGTCCCCTCTCGATCCGCGATTGCGTCAACCACATCATTAATGTCAAAACTCATTGCTTGCATTACAGGGGCGGGTCAAGGAATTCCGCAAAGACGTCTTTTCAAAATGAAAGGCTGGGGTAACCCTCCTCAACTTATTTATTTCTTTTTATTTTTACGGAATTCCTGGACCCGCCGCCACGGCCCCTGTAATGCAAGCAATGAGTTTTGACATTTGTCGTTGAAGCAATCGCGTATCGAGAGGGGGAGCATCACCCTCTGGTGCCCCCTATCTATTTTTCGTATTTTTTAGGGGGAGCGGCATGTTTTAATTTTGTAAAGGCGCCTCCCCTTTACGGAATTCCTGGATCCGCCCCTGTAATGCAAGCAATGAGTTTTGACATTGTGGTTGAGGCAATGGGGGATCGAGACGGGCGCATCCCCCTCTGGTGCCCCCCTCTTCTTTTTTTTTTTTAAACATAAATAATAACAAAAAGATGGGGGGTGCGCCAGGCTTTTATTATGTAAAGGTGCCCCACCCCCCCCCCCTTTACGTAATACCTGGATCCGCCCATGTTTTACAAGCAATGAGTTTTGACATCTGTGGTTGACACAATCGCGGATCGAGAAGGGGGCACATCCTCTCTGGTACCCCCCTCCCTTCTCTCTCTCTCTCTCTTTCAGTTAAAACAATAAAACTAAAAAGGGGAAAATGGGGAGGGGGTGCGGCAGCTTTAATTTTGTAAAGGCGCCTCCCCTTTACGGAATTCCTGGATCCAGGAATTATGACATTTGTGGTTGAGGCAATCATGGATCGTGAGGGGGCGCATCCCTCTCATGTGCCCCCTTTCTTTAAAAAAAAAAACAACAAAAACCCAACATAAATAAAAAGAAAAAAAATCTTCAAAACAACATAAATAATAACAAAAAGATGGGGGGGGGGGATGCGCCAGGCTTTAGTAAAGGTGTCCCCCCCCCCCCCTTTACGTAATTCCTGGATCCGCCCCTGTATTACAAGCAATGAGTTTTGACACTTGTGGTTTGCGCAATCGCGGATCGAGAAGGGGGCGCATCCCCCTCTGGTGCCCCCTCCTCTCTCTCTTTAGTTAAAACAATAGAACTAAAAAGGGGAAAATGGGGGTGGGGTGCGGCAGCTTTATTTTTGTAAAGGCGCCTCCCCTTTACGGAATTCCTGGATCCGCCCATGTAATGCAAGCAATGAGTTTTGACAATTGTGGTTAACGCAATCATGGATGGAGAGGGCACGCATTATGGTGCCCCATAGGTTTTTTAACAACATAAATAAAAAGAAAAAATGGGGAGGGAATGTGGAAGCCTTTGACTTTGTAAAGGCTCCTCCCTTTTACGGAATTCCTGGTTCCGCTTCTGTAATGCAAATGAAGGGTTTTGATATTAACTTGTGGTTGACCCAGCGGCGGATGTAGAGGGGGCCCGGCGGCCCCTCCCCGTCTCTGTTTTTGTTAAAACAAAAGAAAGAATAAAGAAAAAGAAAAAGAAATGGGAGGGGTTTCGCTGGCCTTTGAGTTTGTAAAGGCACTTCCCCTTTACGGAATTCCTGGTGGATCCGCCCCTGTGACGCGTTATGACATTGTGGTCGACGTGTTATTTATTTATTTATTTATTGAAACATATTTATTCAGGATAGCTTGATCAGCATGAGCTTTTTTTCATCAAGGTCCTGAGTGACATTTGTGATTAACCCAATTTTGACATTTGCGGTTGACGCAATCGCGGATCGAGAGGGGCGCATCCCCCGCTGGTGCCCCCTGTCTATATTTTGTTAACGCAACAGAAATAAAAATAAGAAAATGGGGGGGGGGAGGGTCTCGCTAGCCTTTGATTTTGTAAAGGCGCCTCCCTTTTACGGAATTCCTCGATCCGCCTCTGTAATGCAAATGATGGGTTTTGACATTGACTTGTGGTTGACGCAATGGCGGATGTAGAGGGGGCGCGGCGGCCCCTCCCCGTCTCTGTTTTTGTTAAACAAAAGAAATAAAAAAGAAAAAGAAAACGAGAGGGGAGGGGTTTCGCTGGCCTTTGAGTTTGTAAAGGCACTTCCCCTTTACGGAATTCCTGGATCCGCCCCTGTGACGCGTTTTGACATTTGCGGTCGACGTGTTATGACATTTGAGATTAACCCAATTTTGACATTTGCGGTTGACGCAATCGGGGATCGAGAGGGGCGCATCCCCCTCTGGTGCCCCCTGTCTATATTTTGTTAACGCAACAGAAATATAAATAAGAAAATGGGGGGGGGGAAGGGTCTCGCGAGCCTTTGATTTTGTAAAGGCGCCTCCCCTTGACGGAATTCCTGGATATGCCCCTGTGATGCGTTATGACATTTGCAGTAAAATTTGGAGATTTTGACATTTGTCGTCGACGTGTTATAGACATTATGAAATGGGTTCAAGAATGTAGCCAATTGGAAGCGCTGAAATGAGTCACGTGTGCGTGCATTAATTTCTTCAGGTATGCACTAAGAAGAGTCTCTCTCCACCTCCCTGGCCTGACGTACGTCACAATGTTTACACTAGCAGTGCGCACTCAATCAGTTGTTACAAGTGCGTCACGCGCTACTATACGCGCTGTCAATCCTGTAAACAACTTCTAGTTCGGGCCGCGGGCTGCCACAACAGCTGGCGGCCTTTCTTGTGCATAACAGTACGTGGCGTACGTATACTCTTACGTGTACGTACAGTACTTATGTGCGGGATTTCCGAGTGCGACGTACGTAAATGTTTGGGACGAACATCTTCGGACATCTTGACTTTTGAGCGAGTGCTACATGTAGCTGACTGGTATTGACCCACAAAGGTACGTGAATAATGCTGTTAGTTTTCGACCCATTTTATAAAACAAATGATGCACAGGATTATTTCGTGGCGTTAGTGAAGGTGCGGCGCACTCTCGAGTATTGACAACGGTTGCAAACATGCACTCGGGGTCGGCTGCGCCTCGTGCATGTCGCACCATTGTCAATACTCTCGAGCGCGCCGCACCTTCACTAACACACTCTATCCTGTGCATCATTAGTATATTAGTGGTTAATCCGATTTTGACATTTGTCGTCGACGTGTTATGACATTTGCAGTAAAAATGGAAATTTTGACATTTGTCGTCGACGTGTTATGACATTTGCAGTAAAAATGGAAATTTTGACATTTGTCGTCGACGTGTTATGACATTAGTGGTCATTATGACATTTGTCGTCGACGTGTTATTGGTGGTTGTTATGACATTTGTCGTCGACGTGTTATGACATTAGTGGTTGTTATGACATTTGTCGTCGACGTGTTATGACATTAGTGGTTGTTTTTACATTAGTGGTCGATTTTGACATTAGTGGGCTCTATATATCCCCTTCACACTATGTGTGGTTTGCGGGGGTATAATGAAGTTAATGCTTAACATACGGAGAACAGTAGTAATCATTTTCGAAATACTTTGTACCGTATGTCCCCGAAAAAAAAAAATACAACGGGACACTTCCTTAGCAATGATATCTTTAAAAATAGTGAATCAATCGAAATACAAATTCAGAGTATGAAACTAACTCATTGCCCACATCTTACAGAAAACCCCATTCGAGTTTCTTCAGTGGTCAAAGACAAATGAGGAATTTTGTAGAGGATGTCAAGAATCTCATCCCTCCAAGTCGTGTCTATTGTATTCACACACAAATGCATCGAAGTGCTAAACTTGGAAGAATCAGTCTTAGGACATGCTTTACAACTTTTCACATTTCTCTGTGACCGCTTAACCAAATTGAATGGGGTGTCCTGCAAAATAGAGCTAAGATGATATACTTTAAGACCCTGAAGTAGCATTTAGACAGTTTAATCATATTGGGTGTCATCAATGCGAAAATTTGATTGTATTTTTTTTTTTGTGTGTGTGGGGGGGGGGGACATACTGTATAATTACACTCATAGCGTTCATCTATTAAAACGATGAATTCAACAATAATGACAATAATAATAGAATGCACTATAACTATCACTGTTTTCCATGAGAGTAAAGAAGATGAAAATCTCGTTTTCATATAAGAAAAGCCTGAACTACGTACCATGTTTTCATAACAAACACAAAAATATATGTCATATATGTATATATATGGATAAAAACGTTGAACGATGTACAATTGGCCATTTTCGGGCTTTGCGATATTCAAACCCTTGTAAAATTGTCACCTGTGGGTGTTTTTCATAGTTTTATGTATCATTTGGTAGGGGAGGGTTGTGCCTTTCAGAAAATATGCACTTTGTATTGTTGTTACCGCATTTCCTTAAAAAATAATGCCTTAAAGCTGAACAAATTGACAAAAATACATATTTTATGAAAAAATCCCAGAATCAGACGTCGCAATTTTTGTTCTTATCCAATTCTACAGCTTTGTTTTTTCTTGTGAGTAAGCCCATATACTCAAGTACTTTTGCCATGAACGTGTTTATTATTCATCTTATCAGGAACTTTTGAATTCACTCATGTCTGAAAAAGAACGTCTCTGAATGAATTATCTTTTCCTTGACGCAAAAACTCCAGGATGAATATGAAAACATGTAAGGCCATATTTATTTAGCGTATTATCCATACTACCATTCTATCAAAATCTGTGAGTGAGCTGTATAAAGTAATCGCGTGGTGGCTCATTAAAGAAAATTATACTGAATAACCATCAGAGATGTTCGATTGGTTAATGGTGTCATTAATGAAAGTTGATTATGCTTGAGATAAAAACTGGTGATCAGTACGTCAGTGTGAGCCAGGCGATTATGATGGTTGGCAACAAGAGCAACATACTGTCCATAAAAATGAGTTCTGGTTGAAAATCCAAATTGGCAAACGTCTCTGATCAAAGCGAATGTCTCTGATTGAAAATCTCTAAAGGGATATTCCCTCATCTGACACGTACACACTGCATGATACTTTATTTGCGCGCTTATATAGTACGCACTGACGCGCCATCTTGGAATCGAGTCGGCATAATTCAACAACGGAAATGCCCACAAATCCTGAAAATGTGAGTAATAACAAAAACTTTCCTGGTGTTTGTGTCGATTTATAACAGTTACCATTCCGTAGATTTGCAAATTAGTATCATCTGTGAAAGTATGTATTTTAACCTTTGGATTATAAATAAATTAAAGAAGGATGGACAGTAAATATGTAAGATTCTACATGAAGATCAAAGACCGCACGTCTCTGAGCAAAATGAAAAACGTCTCTGATAATTACTGTTTCATGAAATAAAGACATCCATTCTACAAATTATCAGAACATTAAAGTAAAATAAGGTCTGGATGGGTGCGGTTAGTATTATAGGAACAAGAAGAACAAAGTTTACACGGGCGTGTTATAATATTAAGAAAAATGAAGCTTCCTGAAAGATGTTGAAAATATGTAGAAGAGTTTCAAATTTAAGGTTTTCTGTTGATTGAGCAAGTTTAAACACATTGCCTAGACAGAAACTGTGTTTTATGACTAGTAATAGGTCAGTAGTCTATAATTATAATGTAATAGTCACTTTGAATTACGTATTTTTTGTGAGAGAAGCAGAAATGTAAGAAAAACAGGTTTAGGTCAAAGACGTTCTCTGAACAAATAAGATCTGTTCTCAAACCAATATTAATGACCCATCATGGCGAATTGGTGCCTACGTTTGAAGCACATAGGTTCCTCAATCCAAATATAATGCTAATATCATGTAAAAATCAAACCCGTTAAGTACTGATAAGCAAAGATGTTTACGTCAGAGACGTTATACGGGACGTTTTACATATTTTCAACTACTACAATTGGGAGTAGATCTTTCATTATTCCACAGTAGATGGCCCTCGTATACATACATTGTTCTAGGTAATTTGCGCAATCTAGAAACAATGTTGATTTTATAATTTTGATCAGAGACGTTCATTTTGTGCATACATTGCTCCAGTGCATGGCAAGTTAACTTTAATATCATTTTTACTCTATTTTTTTTTCTTACAGCAAGATGGAAAGACCGGATGGATTGTAAACACTCCGAATATCCTGTTTAGGATCTTTAGTCTCAGTCATGTTCATGGAGCCTACAAGTTCCAGACCACGGCCGTGGTACTGGCAAGACCGGACGGATATCTTGGAGGTGCCATCTGTTTACACAATAATGACTTTCCCAACCCCGGTTTCAGGTGTCGCAAGCGACACAATCGATACTGCACTGATTGAGGACATTGAATACCAAATGAAGGAGAAATTCAGTTCAATGTTATAATGCCGACTCCGTTTTTAATGCACGTCACTACGTTTGCTTTTGAGCCTGTGAAATTTGAGGCTTATACGCTAAGAAGTAAAGGTTCAAATAATTTGCACCCAATTTGAAACAATGGCAGGACACACTTGAACCCTTAATTATGTTTAATTGCACCCTTACTTAACTGCCTTTTTGAATTTTTGCCAATTTCTGCAAATAAGGTTTTTGTACAGTGGATAAGAATATGCAAATGAGTGAGCTAACCATGTCATAACCTCTCCATTTTCCATTGATCGTGTACAACAAATAACGAAAATTTAATGTTTCTGGCATTGAAATCTGAAACATAATGCTATTCGTGGTCGATTATATACCTTCGGAATAGTGTTCAGTTACATATATACCCGGATTTAAGCCTGGGGCATAATTATGTTTGAATGAAAAACTGGAAATTTCAAAATATTATGTTCAAATGTTATGGCAAGTTGTGAGGGGATGACATAGCACATAGGTTCCTCAATCCAAATATAATGCTAATGTCTTGTAAAAATCAAACCCATTAAATACTGATAAGCAAAGATGTTTACGTCAGAGACGTTATACGGGACGTTTTACATATTTTCAACTACTACAATTGGGAGTCGATCTTTCATTATTCCACAGTAGATGGCCCTCGTATACATACATTGTTCTAGGTAATTTGCGCAATCTAGAAACAATGTTGATTTTACAATTTTGATCAGAGACGTTCATTTTGTGCGTACATTGGTCCAGTGCATGGTAAGTTAACTTTAATATCATTTTTACTCTATTTTTTTTTTCTTACAGCAAGATGGGAAGACCGGATGGATTGTAAACACTCCGAATATCCTGTTTAGGATCTTTAGTCTCAGTCATGTTCATGGAGCCTACAAGTTCCAGACCACGGACGTGGTACTGGCAAGACCGGACGGATATCTGATTGGAGGTGCCATCTGTTTACACAATAATGACTTTCCCAACCCCGGTTTCAGGTGTCGCAAGCGACACAGTCGATACTATGCACTGATTGAGGACATTGAATACCAAATGAAGGAGAAATTCAGTTCAATGTTATAATGCCGACTCCGTTTTTAATGCACGTCACTACGTTTGCTTTTGAGCCTGTGGAATTTGAGGCTTATACGCTAAGAAGTAAAGGTTCAAATAATTTGCACCCAATTTGAAACAATGGCAGGACACACTTGAACCCTTAATTATGTTTAATTGAACCCTTACTTAACTGCCTTTTTGAATTTTTGCCAATTTCTGCAAATAAGGTTTTTGTACAGTGGATAAGAATATGCAAATGAGTGAGCTAACCATGCCATAACCTCTCCATTTTCCATTGATCGTGTACAGAAAATAACGAAAATTTAATGTTTCTGGCATTGAAATCTGAAACATAATGCTATTCCTGGTTGATTACCTTCGGAATAGTGATCAGTTATATATATACCCGGATTTAAGCCTGGGGCATAATTATGTTTGAATGAAAAACTGGAAATTTCAAAATATTATGTTCAAATGTTATGGCAAGTTGTGAGGGGATGACATGTTCATTTTGCCATTTGCAGATTCATAATGACCATTCAAAAACTGTTTACTGAAGAACTAGCGAAACTTCAAAATGTCACAACCTTCTCATTTTTGTGGAGCCCGTATGATTTTCTTTCTTATCATCGAATAACTTTATACATTTGGGCTGAATTTCCCCTTGAATGAAGCTTTTTCCTTTGGAAGTAAGGTGAAATATTCTAGTGATATTTTTGAGGTTTGTAAGCCAAATACAGGAGAAAAGGAAAAATACTAACGTCTGTGATGAAACAAGAAAACGTCTATTAAGAATGTCCCTTACCTAGTTTCCACTATGAACACTATAATGCATCGCCTTTGAGTTGAAGGAAGAAGGATTAATAATCCCCTAACGATGTGACAGATAAAATGTGATATTGTTATGTTATCATTGTCAACCTCTTGAAAGAGGTTTTCAGTTCACTTTTCGTCAACAAACAGTTGCTATACCATACTGTCGATATTCTTTTGATTGAGTTTGGTGTTGTGGCAAGTGCATTACATTGTTTACAATTTATATCTGCCATAGTATGAAAAAAAGCGTAGCGAAATTTGATGCTTCTAGGATAAGCAAAGGTTAATTACAGCTTTCTGAGACGACATCATAACAGTGGCCCAGGTAAGGTCCCTAATGAAAATACAAACTGGCTTATACTCATACAATTATATTTTAGACTAAGGGGTCAAATTAAATTAGTATCAATAAATTTGTGTTTACCTTTTTTGTAGATTTGGACTACAATTGAAAGCAAACATATACAAAATTAATAGCGTGTGGGCACACCTGCATATACACCTGAAGGTAAAATGCAAAGTAGTGGTCATCATAAACAAAAACAATTCTCGACATTTAGGCCTAGGTAAATGATTTCTCAATGAATGTGAATGTCCAGTTGCGAGCATCTTTTAAAATAGGGAATTTGATGTTTAATTTTAGTGATAACTTACAGCCGAAACGTCCCTGATGGAAAAGCAAATGTCTCTGATATAAATGAGTAATTAGGTAAAGTAGTTGAAATTGCAAATTTTTCAGGTAATTTTGTTGTCTGTCATTAAAAGGTGTTGTAAGATCTGAATGATATATCAAGAACAGGCTTGTTGTTGATTTTTGGTGCAGAAATCGAAATTCCTCTTACAATTTGGAGATTCGTAGTTACAATCAATTAGTATGAAAAATAATTCAAGGTGAAATTACCATTCTGAATTGTTGACAAAAGATTAACATGTGTTTAATAAAGGAAAATGTTGTTTGCTCACAAAACTCTTAAATATGGATCAAAGGACATCATTTGTATTGCCTATGTCTGAGGAACGTCTATGAGTGAAACCAGAACGTCTCTGATCAAAACATGGCTTACTTCCAGCGTCTGTATAGGGCTTTTATGGTGATTTGATCAAACGAAATGCACTAATTCATTATTAGTATCTACTGAACATTAACATTTAAACAAATGAGACCCCTGCTACATGTTTTGTTCAAATGAGATGAAAGTGAAGATAAGAATATAAAAATCTCTGCTTAAATGACAAAAACTCCACTTTTTCTTTAACTTCCATGTGTATTAGCTTTTGTAAACTTCACAGGAGGCAAACAATATTTTAGGAACAAATTAACACAGTCTTCGAAAGTATGAACAAGATTAAACTATCTTCATTTGAATGTTTTTTCACCCCTCATTTGAATTTTCACTAAAACGATGTTTATTTTAGTCAGAGACGTTCGCCATTATGTCACAGTTCTATTTAACCTTGAATAAAAACAACACCCTTGGAGATATCCCAGTATAATTGGGTTTACAAGAAAGCTGACAATAATGACATTTCACTGAGATGTATCTATATCAATGAGTCACATGTTTTAATTTTGACCCCTGATTTGCCCAATTGTACATCGTTCAACGTTTTCACCCATATATATCATAATATATTTGTTGCTTAAAGTGATTGTTATATGAAGAGTTTGTTCGCAAAAACCGATAAGTCCATTTTTGAAGATTTTGAAGTACGGTCTCTGTGATAAAGTACAAAATAATACCTTTTACATTGTTTTATATGACATATTGGTCACTACATATAAAGGTACATTTTTGAAGTTATGGTCAAAAGAAGCAAACATTTTCTGATTATTTTCTTTATTTTTCTTGACCTTTGATCGCAAATATCTCCATTTGGCAAACATGGACTTATCGATTTTTGCAAACAAACTCCTCATATAATCAATACTTTCTCGTGTTTTCTTTTTCGTTTTGGTTATATGTATGTGTGTATGAGTGTGTGCCACATCATAGATCCAATTAAAAAAAAAAAGGCAAGGCAGATTTGCAAGTAATTGCTATCTTATTCCATGATGCCAGCAATAGCATCATTTAAAATGACATCGACGGACTTCATCTCCATAATATTTAGAGTTGAAAGAGAAGTTCCGGAATATAATAATGATCGACTTTCACAACTAGATATAAATTTCCGTTTCTCACGGTTTACATGTGTTATCTTTGGTATTCCATATGAAATAGTTTTATACATATTTGTTTTACAATGAAGCATAATATTATAAACAAAGTCAAGCTTTTGTCTTTCTGCAATACTACCAGCATAACTAATGCTTCCTCAATAAAGTCTGCAAAGTGGGCTGCGCGTACTCCCACTTTTCATAAGTTGACTCTTCAGGTTGTATAGTTTCTAGAATAATCTCTTACCTGTCCTGTGAGCAAAGGAAGAGCTGATAAATCGACTCAGCATAATAATATTCCTCCTTCATTCCTCTTTCCAAGGTTATGTATGCTATTGACATGAGTGAACGACACCCATCTTTTGAAGCTGCATACCAATCTTCGCGTAATGAGTAACGTGTCCATTTTCATATCTATACTGGCAAAGTTGCATTACCATGTCAGAAGTTAAGTTGTGACCAGACGTTCACCGACTGTGTCCCAACTGCTGCTCAACAGTCTCAAGCTCGCCGTATCGAATATCAGTGATAATGTACACAACAGGTTGCAACTGGTAATGATTTTGGAAAGCAGATAACTATTACTACAGCTCTGATTGAGCGCGGGATTGCTTTTGCCACACCAAGGAAAAGCGTAACCGATCACACTGGTAAGTACAATGTATGTCACAAGCAGGTATATAAACCTATCACCAGCAAAAAAAGACATTAATTTTTTTCAATTTTTCCATTTTTTGTTTTTTTGTTTTGTTTTTGTTTTTTGTTTTTTGTTTTTTTGTTTTGTTTTGTTTTTTTTGTTTTTTGTTTTGTTTTGTTTTGTTTTTTTTTTGGGGGGGAGGGGGGGGGGGGCTTATGTGCTTCTTCTACTCAAATTTATCACGGAAAAAGACTTTAAGCCCTGGTTGACAACGTCTCCTTGCCAGTATGTGGTTTGCCATGGTAGTTGTGACACTATACTTGTCTATCTATCACTGTCTATACGTTGGTCATTGCTGTACTACAGAGAATACACAGTCCCCGGCAGGCATATTTTGATTTGATTTGATTTGATTTATCGTTTTTTTTTTTTTGTATCATCATTGCACATGCACATACATGTACATTTACATGTATATATGAATACATAAGCCTAAGTTGTTCACAAAATGTAGTGCTTACTTCCTTTTTCCCGGAATTGTACCTATCGTTATTACTCAACTTGGATGTACATGTACAAATCTGTATGTACTCTCGCAGCCACATATCAACAACACATTATTGAGCATGTGGGTATGTTCACATGGCTTTTGAAATAGATATAGATATTCTGTCAATTTTATAACATTATATTGTAGTCTTACCTGGTTCAGATTGCAATGTCAAGGTCTGCTGTTTTACTCCGTTCTGAAAAAGTTCAAAACAAAGCTACTGCATTAAATCATTTCCGTCATTACCATTAACACTATAGTACTAGGTGATATAGTTAAAGATAAAGTTACATCAATGAAG
Organism: Diadema setosum; assembly: GCA_033980235.1. NCBI lineage: Eukaryota > Metazoa > Echinodermata > Echinoidea > Diadematoida > Diadematidae > Diadema > Diadema setosum. The sequence continues at coordinate 8,873,910 of CM067074.1, read as the reverse complement.
CTTCTAGGTTTGATAACTGACATTAAACTCTCTTGGAAGCCACTTATAGTGATTGCCATACTATAGTTTTTATCACATTATAGAGTAAAATATTACTATTCCCTCTCTCACCCTCTTAATGTTATATTCAGTTCTACGTTTGCCTTATCTTAATTATGTATCATAGCTTTGAGAAAATAATAATACTCATGCAACTATAATATCTCAACACACTCTCACGTCTCCAGCACAAAGCCCTTTGCATAATTTCCAATATATCGTGGCGGTCTCATACCGATGTTTTGTTCTCCGAAAACAAAATCTTAAAAATTCTGATCTCTATCTAATTATCATATTGGTCAATTTATGTACAAAATCAGGAATAATTCATTACCTCTCCTTTTCACTAGCATGTTTGCAAGAAACCGTTCCTTCCATAAATACCCCGCTATTCCTTCTAACGAATTTCATTTGCCGTTAACTAGTTTTTTTTTTTTCTTCAGGCCATTAGTTACATTGGCTGGACTTAAATATGGGGATTATCTCAGTCGATGTCTGTGATAGTTAAAAAGCAGTTGAAGCTCTGTCAAAATTATTTTTAAGAAGAAAAAATATTTACAAAAATCTGAGTGTCATCACCTAAATTAAAGTTGTACATATCGCTATTACAAAATCGTAAAAATGTACCGATTTTTTTTTTGTTGTTGTTGTTGCAATGGAACCATTTTTCCCCTCTTGAAATCAAGTAGTTAATGTTGAGTATCCATACGTTTATTCATCAATTTATTCCAGTCTCGTTATAGTGGTCTATCTTTTTATCTTCACACCAAGTAATGAGTTTCCTATAACTCTCTCCCTGCCTCTTTTTTTTTTTTCTTTCTTTTCTACTGCATGAAATCCACATACTGTAGGATTTGTTCAGGGTGTTTGTGTCGGGTTAGTTATACTTTCGTTTCTTAGTTTGTGTCGTAATTCCTTTTTGTGTAAAGCAATAGCCTATAACATTCATTTAATTTGTTGTATAATACGTGGGGGCTGTACCTCAAATACGAGCATTGCTTTTGGGCATACGTTCCTTATCCATTATTTCCGTACAGTTTTAACACTTAACATATTTCCATTATTATACACTCTGATGTAGTTTATGTAATCATCCTCTGTAAAATAGTATATTTTCTGCTGAAAACGGAAAGAAAAAATGATTGAATGAATGTAACGAGCGTATTGATACATACATTGTAACATAAAAACACAATCACAACATGTGCATGGTTTGATACATACGAAGTGATACGTAATATAGAAACATAAACACAACATATCACCTTAAAGGTCGACTTTACTTCACAATTTAAAAGGCAAGGGATGAATTGGCTTCAAATGTGAAAAAATGTACCAAAAGATAAGTAAAAAGGATTGTCCTAAGGGTGACATCATGGGCGTCAATTCGATGCAACCAATAATGCTGGTGTCTTCTAGGAGACGGTTATTTTTTTAGTTGTTTTATTTGTTTCCAAAACATGTTGCCCAAACCAAAGGTAGCTCGATCTTCGGTATCAATTGACAAGCAATAAAGAAATGATAATGATTATACTGATGATCATAATGATAATAATAATTATAACAACAATAATAACACGCCTAATGATAGAAATAGAATTAATATCGATTATAATCAGAATAGTACTACTAACAATGACAAAAATGATGATAATCACTACCTACTCAGGGGCGTCACCAGCTTTTTCTCAAGGGGGTGCGTTTTGACACTAAATGTAACCTGCGAATTTTTTTATTTTTTTATTTGATATATTGGTTCCTGTATTATCATGTACATTTACATAATCATACACTGTGTTTATATTATACATGTGTACATACATTGTTTGTGGCACGTATTCATAAGCATAAGTTGTTTTCAAAGTATTTTCTACATTACCTTTGCAATCTACACATATTTTCGGATGTGAAATTGTGCGATCTGGTGCACACTTGATATTGTATCCGTAGTATCATTTCAAAACATCATACTTCAAGACTTCATTTCTGTATTCAGTATTGGATACAGGTTGTCATGGGAAGTTTACATGTACTTTACGTATGGAATTGAGGATTAGCCATGGTTTTATCAAACACACAAAGTGACACACACACCCATCCACAAGCGCGCCTGAACACTTCCGGGTTTTTGTTGATGATGTTGTTGTTGTTGTTGTTGTTGTTGTTGTTGTTGTTGTTGTTGTTGTTGTTTTTTTTTTTTGGGGGGGGGGGCAAATCTCGACCCGAGGGGGCGGGCACATTTTATGTGACGGTATGAGATCCTCAGCAAGGGAGCGAAATGACCGAGCGGTGGGGGGGGGGGGGGGGGGGGGTTGGGTGTGGGAGGAGGTATCATTCCCCCTCCCACGGTAGGGCCTTTTTGTAAAAGCAGAGTTCTTTTGTCAGTCACGTTTGTCGAGCATCTAAAAGCAAATTTTTGGAAATTAAACATAATGGAAAAATCACTGTAACGGACTGTGATTATAATATACAGGGGTACATTATGTGACGGTGTGAGATCCTCGGCGAGGGAGCGAAGCGACCGAGCGGGGGAGGGGGATACCCCCTCCCACGGTAGGGACTTTTTGTAAAAACAGAGTATAAAAGTCACGTTTGTAGAGCATTTGTAATCAAATTTCTAGGGAGTTAAACATAGTAGAAAAATCACTGTGAAGGTCTATGATTATAACATACGGAGGTACATTATGTGACGATGTGAGATCCTTGGCGAGGGAGCAAAGCGACCGAGGGGGTGGGGGAAGGGTGTGGGACTGCATGTGGGAAGAGGATACCCCCTCCCACGGCAGGGAATTTTTGTCAAAGCAGAGTATAAAAGTCGCGATTGTAGAGCATTTTAAAAGCATTTTTTTTTAGGGAATTAAACATAGTAAAAAAAGCACCGCGAAGGACTGTGATGATAACTTATGAAAACTATTCATTCTACTATAAGTACGGGCAAAGGAAATGAGCCACTTTTACTTTACTATTCGTCATGTCCGTCTGAACTGTATCCATTAAAAGCTTTAAACGTGATCGCATTGTTTGAGCAATACAATTTGTTCTTATATTGGCATAGAAGCATAGAAAAAAGGAAAAATGTAAGGTTTCCTTAATGTATGTTTCAGGGGGCACACTCGAGGTCGCGAGGCTACCATCTATAGATTAAAATTACTCATAATTTAATATTAGTGTAATAGATATAATAATGTAAATTGTCGGTTAGTGTATTATTCGCCCCGTTATGGGCGAAAAAGAGTCGCATTGTCAGTTATGAAATTGACATTTTTTTAAAACGAGAAAAGTTCCTTTATTGTTCATTATGGTCTTTCAATAAATGATCATTTATTTGTTACAGGGGACACGGGGGGGGGGGGGGGCAAAATCTTGTTTTGCCCCCTGATGCACACTTCTATGAAATTCTCCGGAAAGATTGTCAGTCCCAAAAATGTGTCGAGTCTTAATCTTTGGGTAGGAACCGAGCGGGGGAAACATAAATCGAAAAGGATGAGGGAACTTTTGAGTATATTTGAATTCAAGTGACAGATATCTAAAATTCTTTTTGATGAAATATTCTGACATTTGGCAATCTCCCAAGTTTGCTAAGTGTATGGTTGGAGACCTAACGGGGGAGGGTGTGGGAGGTGTATCCCCTTCCCACGCGACGAAGATTTTGCATTTTCAGAATTGAAATTCAGCAATCCATTGCACAATGAATGAAATATTTGGACAGTTTTCTATTTAAAAAAAATAAGAAAAAGCGTTTCTTGATTTCGAGATTATTATAGGGCGACGTTTGTCCACTTGTCCTCCGGGATTGATGTTTCTGCATACGAGGAAGCTGTTGCATTTTTAGAATTCAATTGAAAATAGCTCACAAAGACATTTGGAATTTAGGAAGCTCTCAATCTCCCAAGACTTTTAGTGTGCTGATAATATGAAGGGAAAGGGTTAATTCAATGGAGATAATTTAATTCAATTATCCCCTGCTACACGACGGAACTTATGCATTATTATTATTATTATTATTTTAAATGGAGTAACAGGTCTGGTGCACACTTGCAATAAAACATTTGTTAATCTATCAATCTAAAGGTGTATTAAGTCCATGGAAAAAAGACCAAACGGGAGAGGGTGTGGCATCAAGGGGTAGCCCCCTCCCCCACGAGAGAGACTTTTCATTTTTTGAATTGAAATTCAGCAACCTGGTGCACACTTTGGGTGAAATATTTGGACAGATGAAAATCTTCTCATCAAGGGAATTATGATTATGAGAGGGGGAAATGAAATGCTTACCTTGCAATACTTTATAGGGGGTACTTTTTTTTTCTATCAAAAAGCAAGAAAATCTCATCTCTTGAATTATTAATGATGGGGGCAAAATTATAATATGCTTGCCCCTCCAGAAGTTTTTATGAGGCTAAGGCTCGCACATGGGCTCGCAGTTTCAATTTAGATTGGTCAGACGTAAAGTACTGTACATAGACCCTACATCCTTGCAGCACACATACACGTATCGCGCAAACGTGTATGTGCTCCGTATCGTACGATATGTACATGTATTGTACGGTTGATAAAAAGTAAACATTGTAAAATAGATATGTATAAAAGCCAGAGTCCGGGGTTCGATTTTTTTTTCCCACGAATTTCCTGTCCCTGGTGCAAAAAAAAAAAAAACAAAAAAAAACAAAAAAAAAAAAACAACAAAAAAAAAAACATATGTATAATAATAATAAAGATAATAAATAATATATCATTATTTAGCGTCCGGCGTTGAGGTCGCTCGCAGAGTAAAGTGGTATTTTTTTTTTTTTTTGTTAGGGTATGAAGGGGGGGGGGGGGGGGTTGTTCGTACCCAACGCTACCCCCCCCCCCCGTGACGTACATGCTACTATCGGAACTATTTGAGGGCAGCATGATGTAATTAGCATCACCCTCTTTAATTCTTATTCGGGATCGATCTTAACACGAGTGCCGTGTTCTTTGCCCGATGATTACATATACAGGTAACATATTCTTTTAACAAACTTTTTGGATTCTATACAACAAATGAAAGACAATTAAGGATAAAGTAATGTAATTATTATTATGACTAATTTTACGTATCAGGACAACTCCCCCGGAGGATTCCTCCCCGGGGACTACTCCCACCTGACAACTCCCCCGGAGGACCACTCCCCCGGAGGACGTCTCCCCCGGGGGACAACTCCCCCGGGGGACTTCTCCCCCGGGGGACTACTCCCCCGGCGGACTACTCCCCCGGAGGACTACTCCCCCGGGGGACTACTCCCCCGAGGACTACTCCCCCGGGGGACTACTCCCCCGAGGACTACTCCACCGGGGGACTACTCCCCCGAGGACTACTCCCCCGGGGGACTACTCCCCCGAGGACTACTTCCCCGGGGGACTACTCCCCCGGGGGACTACTCCCCCGAGGACTACTCCCCCGGAGGCGTTTTTTTTTTTTTTTAAGACGGCACAGATTGGGGCATGGCGCGTGTTAAACCTATGGGAAAAACGTTGGGTTAGGGTTTATGGTTAGGGTTAGGGTTAGGGTTGGGGTCAGGGTTAGGGTTAGGGTTAGGGTTAGGGTTTGATGGTTAGGGTTAGGATTAGGATTATAGGGTTAGGTTTAGGGACAGGGTCCCCAATCTGTGCCGTCAAAAAAAAACACGCCCCCCGGAGGACCACTCCCCCGGAGAACCACTCCCCTTGGAGGACCAGTCCCCCGGAGGACCACTCCCCGGACGACAACTCCCAGGTTGACTAATCCCCTGGGTGACCACCCCCACCACTTTTTTTTTTTTTTTTTTAATGAAAGAATTCGATTTAAATTCCTGTGGACGCTGATCTTTCAAGAGTGAGAGAGTTAACTTTACGTTTGTGTGAACGTAACCTAGTTTCTCTATTCGTTGTTCATTCCTTCATTTTTATAATGATAATGGAGCTCCGGCTAAGTACACGGAATTTTATTTCAGAAATAACGCAAAAATAAATGTTCTACATCATTATTCTGTAAAACTAAGGGGTCACCTCGTCCCTTAATTCCCAAATTCCCATCTGCTGTCTATCTAATTAATGCACTTTTGGCAATCATATCTTCTTTCTTATTATTTACAGTCTGGAAAAAAATTCATATAAATCCCATTAACAAAAACTGTCAACGTGAAAAAATATACCACACAATATAGGAACGTCACTGTAATGTTATAATTTTGAAATAAGTTTCTTCCTTCCTTTTACATCTAGAGGAAGGTTCCACAAACCATGTGTTCTTTTGAAGACTTTTACAATGTAGGTTTGAATGTGATCGCATATGTTTTTTCTGTGTTTTTGAGACACCTTAGTAATGGGAAAACTTTCCTTGTATTTATTATGATATTACGTTATGAAAAACAGATGGCCGGTAAGGAACCAAAGTCAACAAAATAAGAGTCATTGTGGGAGCGACGGAGCGAGTGTGTTTGAAAAATTTTGCATTTTTGCAGTCCAAACTTGCTCGTTGTCGCTTTATTATATCCGAGTTTATCTGTTTATTGCTCGCTTACAAATTGGTGTAGAAAGAAAACAAGAGCTCGGGGGGAAGGGGGGGGGGGTTGTGCTAGACGCCCATCCGAGTATCACAGTCACCACATCTGACGCAATTTCCCTGTAAATTAAAGCTACTTCTCCATTTTTCTAGGAGCCCCCCCCCCCCGGGCCACATACCCAATAAAACTGTATTATAGCGATCTCAGGGACGTAACAGTTGTGGGTGGGGGGGGGGGGGGGGGGCAAGATCAACATTTTCCCGGTCAGTGGCATGTACAGATTTTTTTCTTTTTTGGGGGGGGGGGTGGAAGAAGTAATTTTCCATGACTCTTAAGCATAGGTTGCTTTACAAAATACATTCCTTCAGCGTAAAACTTTAATGTAGGTCGGGTGCACAGTCTCCCTGCTTGGGAGACGGACGGAGACGGAGACGGAGACGGAGCCTCTGTAAGCTCTCGAGATTTAGCCACTTTAAATTGAACATGTCAACGATGTTTTTTTCTTTTCTAAATGTGACGCGCGTATGTTTTTATTTACACAATACAATCAAGATGTATGTGCATAGGGTGCGGGCTTCAGAGCCCCTTGCCCCTGTCGTGGTTCGCGGACCGAGCCCCCGGAAGCTCCCGAGATTTTAGACATTGTAAGCCTTCGAATTGGGCGCTGTTTCAATCGAAATTAAGCACGGGTGGCTTAATATTACAGAACACATTGCTTCAGCGTAAAGTTTAATGCAAGTGGGGTGCAGGGACAGATCCCCAGCCTGCGGGGGTGGGGATGGGGGGAGTAGCCTTTTGTCAAGGCCCTCTCTCTGTATTGTGAAGAGAGCCCAGCTGAGTGGGCTGGGCTCGCTTCGCTCACCCATTATAGCGAGAGGGCCTTGACAAAAGGCAAGGGGGGGGGGGAGCGGAGCCCTTTGAAATTCTCGAGATATATACATTATTTTAAACCATGAAGAAGGCTGCAATTTTGAATAAAAATGTGAAATGCCTATATATGCTTTACAAAATAAATTGCACCAGTTCTATGCGGGTAGGATCCATGGGCCCACCTTAGGATCCCTGGTGGGGCGCACCGTGCAGGGCAGAGCCCCTGCCGGGGGTCTGGGGGAGCTTTAGACATTAACCTTGAAGTTGGCAGCTGTTAAAAAAAAAATAGCATGGCTGGCTTTACCAAACACATCGCTTCACCGTAAAACTTAGAGCCCATCCCGGGGGTCCGGGATTGAAGCCCCCCCCCCCCTCCCCGAAGCTTTCGATATTGAAGCACTGTAAGGCTTAGAGATTTTTGATTAACAGTGACATGCCAATGGTACTTTACAAAAGGTCATACGCACAGTTTTTCCTGCATGGAGGGGCACAATTTTCCTAAATGGTGCGAGGGAGCGAAGCGCCCGAGGTCGATTTTTTTTTGCATTTTCAGAACTGAAATTGAGTGATTAGGTGCACATTTTGGGAGAATTTCGGGGGCGATTGCCCCCCCCCCCCCCCCTCCTTGCTGCTCGTTAAGCAAACACTTTCGACAATGTAAAACTTCTGTCTTTCTTCACTTCTAAAAGGTGTGTACAGTTCTGGTTGAGGTGAGGATTTAGCTTTTAACGTTTTGCGAGACATTCAGAAACCACTCTATGAAATGTCAAAGAGCATGCAGTTCTAAGGGATATCAAAACTTTATTTGATGAAAATTGGTTTTGAAATGGCTGAGATATCCAAAAATAAGGTGAAACAAAGAGATCCTAATAAAAAGGCGTGGCCTGTCGGTTTTTATTATTATCACTCTTTTTGATATCTCATCCATTTGAAAACCAATTTTTCACCAAATAAACGTTGAATCCTTGTTAAAATTACATGCTCTTTCATATTTCATAAGAGGTTTCTCATTATCTCACTTTGGAATGTTCAAAACATGAATCACCACCTTAACCAGTACTGTACAGTCCCTTTAAATAACCGGGTCCCCTCGCGTCTCCCAATCTAGGCTTATGCAATAATATATGCCGCTTGGCCGTGCCCTTTCCTTTTCCCTTTCTTCCCACTTTCAGTATCTATTCCCTTTCTTAATTTTTTCCATCCTCCTTTCCCCTTTCACGTTTTCCGTCTTTTTCGCTCCGTTTTGTTCTTCCCGATTTCCCGTTTCTTTTTGCTCATTTTTTCCTCCTCATTTCTCTCATAATTTTTTTTCCCATAATCCTTCTCTTCAACTCCTCTTTTCTTTCAATTTCCGTCTGATTCTTCACTTCTCCAATTTCTTATCTTCATTTTCTTTCTTTCCTCTTTTTTCCTTTCCCTCTTTTTCCTTTCCCTTTCTTCCTTCCCCTTCCTTTCTTTCTTCCTTTTCCTCCTCCTCCTTTCTCTTTCTTTCTCCCTTTCCTCTCTCTTTCTCCACTCTTTGCCTTTCTTTCTCCCTTTTCCTATTCTTCCTTTCCCTTCCTCCCTTCTTTTTTCCTTTCTTTCTTCCTTTCCTCTTCCCCTTTTTTTCTTCCGTTTTCCTTTCTTTCTTTCTTTCTTTCTTTCTTTTCCTCTCTCTTTCTTTCCCCTTTTCGCTTTCCTTTTCCTTTCTTTCTCCCTCTCTCCCTTCTCCCTTTTTTCCTTCATTCCTCTCCCTTCATTTTCCCGGTTAGGGTTAGAGTTAGGGAGGACGGAGGGCAGTCTGCCCCCGGCTGTTACGCTACTGATCAAGCTCTGAGCAGGGAGGTGGAAAGAGACTGCGGACCAGATTCGGAGAGGCCGCATCATGAATCCTTTGCTGCTGCACTGTTTGTTTGTTTGTTTGTTTGTTAGTTTGTTTGTTTTTTTAGAAGGGAATGTTCTGGGCTACTTAAAATTCCTGCTTTGTTAAGGGATAACATTCCCGCATTTCACATTTGATGTTTATCAACAGAATCAACTTCACTCTCACTTATTACAAAGTGCATGAGCCCCCACTCCTTTTTTTTTCGCAGGCTCAAAAGAGGATATCGGCCCTTTCAGCTGCAAGATAAAAAGTGCATGTAACCACCCCCTCCCCCCATCCCAAGTGAGAGGGAGATTTTCAGGCCTGGTGGGTAATAAGTATGGGGGGAGTTCTCCTCGGGGGGAGTGGTCCTCCGGGGGAGCAGTCCTCCGGGGGAGTAGTCTTCCGGGGGAGTTGTCCCCGGGGGAGTTGTCCCCGGGGGAATTGTCCCCGGGGGAGTTGTCCTCCGGGGGAGTGGTCCTCTGGGGGAGTGGTCACCCGGGGGAGTGGTCCCCGGGGGAGTAGTCCTCCGGGGGAGTTGTCCCCGGGGGAGTTGTCCCCGGGGGAGTGGTCCTCCGGGGGAGTTGTCCCGGGGGGAGTGGTCCTTCGGGGGAGTGGTCCTCCGGGGGAGTTGTCCTCCGGGGGAGACATCCTCCGGGGGAGAAGTCCTCCGGGGGAGTCGTCCTCTGGGGGAGACGTCCTCCGGGGGAGACGTCCTCCGGGGGAGTAGTCCTCCGGGGGAGACGTCCTCCGGGGGAGTTGTCAGGTGGGAGTAGTCCCCGGGGGAGTTGTCCTCCGGGGGAGCAGTCCTAGAACCCTAATCTTACTGTATTCCAATGTCATCTCTTTTAAAGCATTGGTTATTCAAGAAAGAGAAAAAAAATTGTGCAAAATTGTTTCTGAACAAATTTTAGATGTCGCTGGACTAATGTAGTTTCCCACAGATTTCCTTAAAAGTTAATATCATTAAATCAAAAGTCCTTGAATTTTAATTTAGAATTTAGTCTTCTGCCGTATCAACGAGGCCAAGGGAGAAAAACGCCGTATCTTCGAAAGAAATGTCGGTGGACCAATGTAGATGAAGCATGGTATGTTTGGTTACATTTGCGTCTCAAAATAAATTGTCCGAATACAGGGGCATCGCGACGGGGGGGGGGGGGGGGGGGGCATTATCTTTATCACTCAATCATTCCCGACATGTCGAACAATCTTCTTGCTTTCTGAGAAAAAAAAAAACAAAAAAACTTGTCCAAATATTTTATCCAAATTGTGCACCACATCGTTGAATTTCAATTCTGAAAATGCAAAATCTACCTCGCGTGGAAGGGAAATACCCTCTCTCATACCGTCCCCGTTCGGTCCTTTCCAACCTTACCACACTTTTTCACTGACGAATTTCAAAACATTTTCAACGAAAGCGTTAACCACATTTGTCACTTCAGTGTTCCCTCGTGTGTGTGTGTGTGTGTGTGAGTGTGTGTGTGTGTGTGTGTTTGTGTGTGTGTGTGATCTCGAATTTCATCAAACTACGCGATATTTTCTTTTGATTCCTATAAATGTAAAAGTTTCCTCCTATGCAGGGACAACATTCCTGGCAGGAGGGCAAAGTGAAACATATAATTTTGCTCCCAAATAATTCCCGCAATGCCATATTTTGTAACCATTATTTTTTTTTTTTGATAAAATACTGTCCACATACTTTATCCATATTGTGCACCGGATCATTGGATTTCAATTCTAAAAATGCAAAATCTCTCTCGCGTCACTCCAATTCCCAGAAATTCAGTGGTTATTTCATGTGGGAAGTGGATATCCACTTTCAACTTTTGACCCTCCCCTCATTCGGTTCCCCTCCATATAGACTCTGTATACCTTCGGGATTGACAATTTGTCCATTGATATTTCACAAAAAGCGTGCATCATATCGTTCTATTTTAATTACAAATACTTTCAGCATTACTGATATAGAGAGGAGGAGTTTATTCCAAAGAGTTGGGAAAATAACACGAAAACCCTAGTGCCATAACGGGTACATTGTGCGGGGCCCCCGTGATAATTGGAGAGTGGATGAAGAAAGGAGAGAACGAGTGGAAGTGGAGGAGCGGAAGAAATCAAGTTTAAGATAAGATGGGGCAAGATTATTTCTTATCTTGTAAACAATAAGAATAATTTAAGGGATTTACTTCAATGTATGGGGAGTCAGTGGAGGGATTATTTGGAGGACTGGAGCAATGTGGTCAGATCTTTTGTAAGGCTCACAAGCCTACATAGCAGCTGTATTTTGAATTCTTTGAAGTGGTGCAATGCTCGAGGCAGGGAGACCAACAAAAATTAGAAGAAGCAAACGCGTGAATTACACGTGCAGTGGAAGACTGATCCAATAAATTGCGGATTTTACCAATTTTACAAAATACCCCAAGCAACAAAAAACGACATTAGTTCTTAATGTGTTGTTGAAAATTGAAATGCTTATTTGCAATAACTCCGAGATCTCTGACGGACTGAGAGATGGGGATAGTGAGAGAACTTCCCCGCCTGAACTGAGAATGCCAACATAACAATTCTGATTTGACACAATTCAATAGAAAAAAAAGTCAAAAAAGGTAACAGATCGCTGAATTTCAAATCTGAAAATGCAAAATCTCCCAAACCTAGCTCCTCCACTCAGTCGCTCCGCTCCCTCGCACAGTTCTCCCAATCCTTGTTTTGCTCTCCTCCCCCCCCCCCCCCCCCTCGTGAAAAAAGGATCGATCACTGTTCCGAAATAATGTGGTTTTCTTTGTGAATGTAATGGTATGTGTGTCCCCGGTTAACTCTTTGTGCGCCACGGAGTAAACCCGCAGCTGTGGGTCACATTATTCCGAGAATGCAACGCAGGCATTCTTTTTTTTTTTTTTGTGGGGGGGGGGGGGGGGGTTAAACTCCATGTAACCTTTTACAACGTCTTGTTTCTTCTTTCGCTGGACGTGTAATGACCAAAGTTGCAGGAAAAATTCTCTCACCATGGTAACCATTCTTAGCAGTTTTACAGTGTTGTTACTTTTTTTTTTTCCGCCCAAACCCAGCAAAAATGATCAAATGAGAGTATCTAACAAAGTCAATTGTGATTTATTTGTCTGTAATGTGAACTGCTCTATAAAACTTCATTGTTCGTACACCATAGGAACAGACGCGGAACAACTCTCATTCAAGAAACATGGGAATCGTTGCATTCTAACCACACTGTGTTCAAGAGTCAAATTAATGTATTCATGCGCGTCTTAACTGTCATTGCAGAGTGACGATGTGACTTGCTGGCATATTTTCTTAAACTTTGTAATTTTGTCATTAAAAAATAAATTTTCCGAAATATGGAAATCAACGGAGTAATGTGTTCATTACTAGTTACTTGTTTCGTGCAAAAAAAAAAAAAGCAACAACAACATCAAAAACAATAACAACTTTGTTACCAAATAGAAAATGAACACAATTCCGGTTTCGTAATATGCCTCCTTCCCTAAAGTTAATATGGAAAATCAATATAATGAATGTTATAATCATGATAACTATGTTTTGTCTCAGACATCGTGGCCGTTAGCGTGTAGTACTGAATATATAAATGGTATACGCGAATACTCAATTATTGTCATTTTCTAAGCCTTACGATGTATTCGGGTTTTCACCGGTAGGTCCTAGCTTTGATGATAAACTCCTTTTGTGTTATTGGTACAGTTTACGGCAGTAATACTGTTACGGTCCCAGAGTTAGGCAAATTGGGACTCCACTTGAAAGTTGGTAGGGCAAGTCTTATGGGCGGACACATTAACTGAGAACATTGTTTGTATCTGTGGTTCTTCCTTTCCCCTTACCACGGACGAGCCCCCTAGAGTTTATCACCCCCAGGTAGACTCCCTGTCCCCAGACCAGACCACAAATGGTCATTGGTAACGGTCACTGTAGAATACAGTCATTGTATACAAGAAGGTGATGAATGATGCTTGGATGTTGTAAGAAATTAAGAATGAGTGTTGAGGAGTATATCTTGGGACGCTGACTGGAGTAAAAGGCAGTCTTGGAATGAGCACTGGCGTGTCATAGTTATGTGATCTTGCGAGCTGGAATAAAACACTACTTTTGAGACATGAACCATCGAAATGACTGTTTGCCTGGTTTCTTCTTGTGTACGTCCTTTAGAGTTTAACTCTAACTGTTTTGGGTACCAACTCGGCGGTCCCAACAATGGTGGCAGCGGTAAAGCGGTGATTATCTAATTTCGGACAAGACGCCATCTCGAAGCGACACGGCAAGTTTGCATGTGAGGAAGGGAGGAGCTAGGACAAGGCAATAGCCGGCGACTTGCTTGAACTATGATTACCAGTATGAGATTTGCTAAATAACTCTCAACTCAAGGGCAATGAACACGATGAAGGCCCTAACTCTCATACTGTTGATGGCATCAGTAGCTCTTGTGGCAGCCCATGCCCACAAGTGTATGAAATCATCGGAAAAAGGATCAATGGTTATCGGAAGTGTTTTCTCTGACACTGTGATCAGAGAAAAGGAGATGGGGAGGCATGGCCTTCTTGGGAAAACATTACCAAAGTCAACACAGAACTCTTCCACTCTTGGAAGTCATTTGAAAGCATTTGGATATGATGGTAGCAAATTCAACTTTGTCATCGAGGATTTCATGATCCAAGGCGAGGACGTCAGTCATGGAGATAGCACTGATGGAGGCAAGCTAGTGGCGATGGGTTCGATGATGACAACTTCTGCTGAGCTACATCAAGTCTGGTTGCTGAGTATGGCAGGTGCTGGCAGGAACATGGACGGATCATATCATAACTTCGTCATCGCGACTAAGGATACATCTTTGGTGGACAGGGAGCACTTCATCGGATAGACCCGGCACATATCACCATGGCAACGAGGAGGCAGCGACCATATACGACCATCCACATGACTAGCGACTATGAGTGCGACAGAGAATCAAGACAGCTAAGAATCGAACACTGGGAACAAGAATATACCTCATACAGGCACATGAAGGTCTAACATTGGACTCGGGAACTGGTATTGTATGTGCTCATTCTCAATCAAATATTGTTTGGACCAAAAAGTTATTGTCTTTATGTTTCACATCATGATACACTCAACCCTGGTGTTGTAGCTTAACTGCACACATATCTTTAATGCAAGCAAACATTTGTGGAGTTCCTTTCATTCTATGACTGTGTGCTATATTGTCAGTTTATGTTACTACACAAGTATGGTGTCCAAGCGGAATAATAATTATACTACGCACAAGCATTATAATAATATATACAAGGGATGATCATACGATCAAATAGTTTTCGATATTCTGTAGAAACTGCATGGAAGATTTTGCGCATAAGGTTAAAAATGAAATATGGTGAAATTGGCACGATGAAGATGAAATTAAAACCCACTGGTCAGGGTTGTCAATAAGATGATGATGAAGGTGCCTAAAATGAAGAATAAGAGGAATAATTCAATGATGCGCATTGTTGTTCTAATGTGTATGTTGTTAGTGGTAATTTGCCCTGCGACTCCGACAAAGTCGCCATAGCTGAAATTTTCAGGCAGCAATGATCCAACTTGTAACAGCATACATATATAAGGAATATAGAGACAGTTTATCGAAAACATAGCGAGAGGAGCGTTTACACAGTTTAAGTGGAGTATAAGTCTTTCATGTCGATCACACAAAATTCTGGAAGATAAGCGTTAATCGATCACCGTTGATCACGGTTTGGCAATAGTTGAAAACTTTTCCCGATTTCTAACGAATGTTGTGGGTGTAAGGAGGCTATATTGCCCTGCGTCTCGGAAAAAGACGCCTCGCTAGATTGAATTTCAGGCAGCAATTGGTTCCTGATCGTACGAAATTTGTTAGATTATGGCCGAAGTTGCTTTATTTGTCGTAACACGTAAACTGAACGATTTGTTACTAGAAAGATAAATAATGTTCAGCTGTTTGTGATTAGACAGATTAAGTCTTAGCCAAAAGTGGTCCACCTCGATAGATTGAAGCCGTACCTTAGCAATAACTTTCCAGAGTGGGTTCCCAAAGCGCAAGTACACGTAGAGGTTCGCAGTATTTCATTTGACTTAAGCTTATAATTGTGTGTATACTTGTAAACAGTTATGGTTATCAGTCGGCTCTGATAAACAACATTTTAACCTTGTTTTAGCTTAGATCATGCCAAAGTAGTGCAGAAAGACTATGAGTGATGGAGAACTGTAAGGAGAACTAACACGTTGGTTTTATTGGCTCTCCCTCCCTCCGCATGCCCACTGCACACATTTTTTTTCTCTCTCTCAGTCAATGGACTGCAAAGGGTCACAGGGGCCATGGCAAATGTTTTACGATGTTTGGAGGATTTCTTTTTTTTTTTCTTTCTTTCTGCCGCCTCTGATTGTTGTGACTGGCCATTATCGTTGCGTTATGTGATTGTGGACGCCGTAAGAATGCATTTTTGTTTACTGCTTGATTAATGTCTTTTTGGTGACTAAGATACTGTAGTAGTATCGTAGTCATGATCGCTGTATGTGTCATGAGAACAGTAAGTCCTGTTCAAAATGTTTGTTGTGTATTTTTTCATTACCTACAGCCGATAAGCGATGTATAATTCATGAGCCTACATGAAAACGAACATGTAACCATTTCTTTTTTTTTTTGCTTTTGTTGTTGTTGAGGCAGTCTTGTCCCCTCTCTTCCCCCCTCCTCTCCCTTTCTATTTCTACCTCTGTCTCCCCCATTCTCTATGTAAATAGGTATTTCTTCCACTTGCTCATTAGCTGTGCCATTTTCTTTCGCATTGTGATTATATGAATGTAATTTGACGTTTTTACCAATGCTGTGTTGTATGTTAAAAGAAATCGTCTTGCCTTTGATTATCCATCTTGTAAAATGGATGGTCCTTCTCGTAAAATGGATGGTACAGGCATTCTAGTTTACAAACCCTAATGGAGGTGCTCCGTATTATGTATTAGTAGGCTACAGTCTTTTCTTTTAATTGTTTTTATTGCAAAGACGCTGCTCCCTTCCTTTCCTCGGATTTTTCAATGTATCCTTCACCTGTTTGTATTTCTATCTCTCGTTCAGTTCTTCTACTTCTTTGCTCTCCTTGCTGAAAACCATCCTTTTCTTTATTGTAGCAGCACTATTATAATTTGCTGAGGTGTTTCATTTTGTTTTAGCTTGGGCACGAGCATCGTTACAGTGTAGAGTTACTCGTTTTGTTGATGTACATACAAACTGTTGTTACTGATGCGCAGGACACATGTTGGATACTTGGAGTTTTTATTTCGGAGAAATGGGTTTCCCCATTAATTTTACCGCTCAGTTCCCTCCGCTTCCCTCCCTTCCTTTCCTCCAGCTCCCCTCCTCTGTTTCTCTCTCTCTCCTGTTCCTTTCTCATTGTTTTTCCTCTATTGAGCATTTGATTCGTCCACAAGGGGTGCGTTCACTGACCAATCAGAGTAGCTAATTCCACTCTCCTTGGCATGAGCCTGCACAGGATAGGAGGTTACATGAGGTCAGACTTGAGGCATGTGCCTGCTCCATAAACTTGGGAAAAATAACTCTGAGATGTATTTTGATAATGTCCAGCTACATAATTCCGTCATCTGCATGGTTTGTGCCCGACTTCTGGTCTGAGTAATAGATAAGGAATTCTAGTAGGCGGGTGACCATAGACGGTCGGCACCTGTCTGCACTGTCCATCATGCAGTTGGTGTGGTCATTATTATGTTGTTTTTAAAGTGATTTTGTTTCCTGTCTCCAATAGGGGAGATGTAATTCCGTGCCATTTTTTTTTTCTTCAGCCGGTGTTAGTGCTCTTTGTTTCATTTTCCAGTTTGTTGTTAAATATCATGAAGTGGGAGTATGCGTAAGCTTATACATGTACGTAGAATAGTTAGTATAGATTTTCGTATCTGTTGTCAGAGTTAGCATAGATTTTTGTGAAACATATGTCTCTCTTGTATTAAGGTCATTGTGTCACTACTTCTTTTCTGTTCTTTTTTTTCAAAACTTTTTTGGGTAGGTTCGTCAATGTTTACAAAAAAAATCTTTCGTTATAATTTGACATTTATTTACAATTTCATATAATTGGAAGGTTCTTTGGGGTCAAAAATTTGATGTATCGTTAACACATTTCTCTCGCTCGCATTCTGGTATTGCGGACAATACCTCTTTTTCAAAGGGGGGAAGAGTGTTACGGTCCCAGAGTTAGGCAAATTGGGACTCCACTTGAAAGTTGGTAGGGCAAGTCTTATGGGCGGACACATTAACTGAGAACATTGTTTGTATCTGTGGTTCTTCCTTTCCCCTTACCACGGACGAGCCCCCTAGAGTTTATCACCCCCAGGTAGACTCCCTGTCCCCAGACCAGACCACAAATGGTCATTGGTAACGGTCACTGTAGAATACAGTCATTGTATACAAGAAGGTGATGAATGATGCTTTGATGTTGTAAGAAATTAAGAATGAGTGTTGAGGAGTATATCTTGGGACGCTGACTGGAGTAAAAGGCAGTCTTGGAATGAGCACTGGCGTGTCATAGTTATGTGATCTTGCGAGCTGGAATAAAACACTACTTTTGAGACATGAACCATCGAAATGACTGTTTGCCTGGTTTCTTCTTGTGTACGTCCTTTAGAGTTTAACTCTAACTGTTTTGGGTACCAACTCGGCGGTCCCAACAATACTTCTTCTACAGAAAAAATAAAAATAAAACGACAAGCGATAGACGACGTCGATAAACTTCTCACGTTGGCAAAAAAAAAAAGAGTTTACGATAAAAGATTAACGTTGACGATGAATTTCTTATATGTTTTTAGATTCTACGGCTGTCTGTGATACTTCTTAACCACAAAAAGAACAAAAAAGATGAAAGTGTAACACTTTGTATGTCCTCTTGCCGCCACACACCGAACACAAGATGAGAGCATACAGGGATGCTCTCTTATCTAAGCAAGAGATCATTCAGTCATTTTATACGATTATTTCTTAGTCGTACCTGATGTTGGAAACACTCCATCTTCTATTTCAAAGTTGTCTTCCAGCTCTATCAAACGCTTTGATAACTCTGAAATATTAAAGAGAAAATATAACAGGAAACATTTGTTTGTTTGCTTTTTTTTTCAAACAATCAGACAATGTATAACATTTACAAAATTAATGAAGAGGAATTCTTAATTATCACGGTAATGAATAACACTTATATAGCCTTAATACTAATGTTTCTTAGAAACATTAGTATTAAGGCTATATAAGTGTTATTCATTACCGTGATAATTAAGAATTCCTCTTCATTAATTTTGTAAATGTTATACATTGTCTGATTGTTCGAAAAAAAAAGCAAACAAACAAATGTTTCCTGTTATATTAATCCGAAAAAAAAAAATATACCTAGGAAAGATTCTAATCCAACAATTTCGCCACATATCGACAATATCTATGCATTCAATCATTTAATAGGACCATACATTACAAACGCTACATATGTTATCGTGGTGTATTTGTCTCTGCACTGTACCACACATCGTTCTGGAGAATATATATGTATATATATATATATATATATATATATATATATATACATATGTGCAAACCGCCATCTTTCGACTGTGTTGTCACTTCTGGACCTTCATTCACGTGTGTAGGCCTACCACTTCAACATCTTTTAGGTTGATACAAGAATTGAGATTGCTGTTTTCTTTAATAATTAACGACACACGTCTCACCTACACTTATCAATAAGGTATGATAACATGTAAACCTTTTTTCACAAAAACTTAAGTTATCAAAGTTACCTGAAAAAGGGACAAAAAGGTAGCTTACGAACACGGTGGCATTTCTCAGCTTTTATGAGAATCATGGCTTCGATAGACAATCACTCCTAATGAGATGTTTTTGAATGATCAGTGCATCCATTTTTTAAAGGATATCTCTCAAATAACTGGCAAGAAAAACATAGTATGATAGTAGCCACTGAAACAGAACTCGAATCACACTGTGGAGTATTCTGGTGTCGCATGCGCTGAAATCGCAGGCAAGAAGACACTCAACCTTATACAATGTGGCTCTCATGTATGAGCTATTTTTTTTTTTTTCAGTAGGTATTCTCTATTTAGGATGAAAACAGAGAGGTATCTTGATATCTTCAAGGCTCGGTTCAGTAAATCGACTCTTATTCATGCTGATCTCATTCCCTGAAAATACATGGTCTGATGCAACGTAAGAATGATATTGTTAACAGATATACCCTCTAACACACACACACACAAGTTGAGAACGGAAAGGTTAGAGCACAAACAGACTAAATAGTTTTGGGAATTGAATGGTAAACAAAGTACTCGTAAAAAAATGAAACAAGGTGCAGTTTTACTTGCATTACTTGTAATTGTACTTTACTTCTACACCTTTCGGTATTGAACAATTCCTTCTTTACGTCATGGTGGAGATAATAAACCCTCATTTTTTTCGGGTTTCTGTCATGACTTATGAAGAATTATGAAGTTACCTGTTATTTTCCTTCCGTGATACAAAGTGAGAAGGAAAGTGGCAACGGTGACCACCGCTAAAATCGCGATGGTAGAAAACACCAATGAAAGTGAAAAATCCTTCACCGACGGTTTGTCGGCCACACCTGCAGTTGCATCGACTGTTATACTTTCTGGAGTTCCTGTAAAGCACGAAATATTTGTCAGTTAGTCCATTGTTTCACTTCTTAATTCATTCAAAGGTCATGTAATCATGTAAAGGCATGAAAACATAAAGTAGGAAACTGTTTAACTTTGCTTTGTATACATTATCGAACGTCACACACACAACACACACTCACACATTTTGAGCATGTTATTGCCTTGACTCTTTATGCAACCAAACAAATGATAAGTAAACCTACCAATTACGTGCACACTGAAAATGCATTAGTAATCACTTTGTTTGTGAAAGTAGCGATAAGGCCTTGACCGAAGACTAATAATGATAAAAAAAAAACAACGCCTTGATTTGTTTCTGGATTAAGCTATTCGAAAGGTATACTCTCAAGATATCAAACTTATTCTGGAAGCAATTATATGGACCAATCAATGAAAAATGAAATCAGGACTGAAAGTGTAAATTAATGATGTTGTTGTACAGTAGATAGCTGAACGGAATATCTTTATCAGTACCTTTTCCTTTCAGGGTAGAAAACAAAGAACAAACAAAGGTCTAGTGAAAGTGGTTGTCTTCTGATGCTCGAGAAAATTTTGATATTACGGCATCGTGGATTTCCAACACTACAGCCTTACTAACCTTAAGTCATATTTTGTCGAATATGTTTAGAAAGGAATATAAAAAAGACATGTCATGTAGACTGGTAGGTCGCATAGCGCCTCAAAACTTGCATTTGAGTTTGTTTATATTTCGTTAGTATGTGTACACTAATCTGTCCTAATCACTAACATCATGGAGAAATTGCAAGGGAAATCCACGTTCAATTATTCTATAAAGTTACAAGAGACCCGCGGGTCTAGCGCTCACCTGAGTATCGCAAGTTCACCTTTCACGCAGTCACTAATCTAAATTTTTCACAGCCCTACCAAAATTTGACCAGGCATTCTCAAGTAGAAGATGAAAATATACAATAAGGGCCCACATTTTTTAAGATTCCTTAATTATTGGGGATTGGGGCCCCCTGGGGCCCTCTGGGTGGGGCATGGTGCCCATTTTGATAAATTTAGATCCTGACCCCCTAGGGATGCTACCTACCAAGTTTGACGAAAATCCATCATGAGGTTTTCAGGAAGAAGATGAAAATGTACAATTCAGGCCCCCATTTGGACCTTCCCAACCACCCCCCACCCCTGCCCCCAAGAATGGCACCCCTGGATCTCCTATGAACAAACTCAAAACTACAGTCATTAATGTACTCACTCATAGCATTATCTTAGCTCTATAACTTCTGATTCTAGAGAAGATTTTTAAAGATTCCTTCATTTTGGGGGTTTGGGCCCTCCTGGGGGCCCCTTGGGTGGGGCATGGTGCCCATTTTAACAAATTGAGATCCTAACCCCTTAGGGATGCTACCTGCCAAGTTTGGTGAAAATGAGTCATGGGGTTCTAAAGAAGAAGATAAAAATGTACAATTTAGGCCCCATTAGGACCCCTCCTCACCACCCCCCCCCCCCCGGGTCCCAAGGGAGACACCCCTGATTCTGCCATGAACAAACTTGAAACTACAGTCATCAATGTACTAACTCATAGTATTAACTTAGCTCCATCACTTCTGGTTCTAGAGAAGAACATTTTTAAAGATTCCTTTTTTTTGGGGGGGGGGTTGCCCCCCCCCCCTCCCCCCCCCCCCCCCCCTGGGGGACCCCTGGTTGGGGCATGGTGCCCATTTTCACAAATTGAGTTCCTAACCCCCTAGGGATGCTACCTGCCAAGTTTGGTGAAAATGGATCATGGGGTTCTCAAGAAGAAGATGAAAATGTACAATTTAGGCCCCAATAGAACCCCTCCCCACCCCCTCCCCTGGGTCCCAAGGGGGGCACCCCTGATCCTGCCATGAACAAACTTGAAACTACAGTCATCAATGTACTAACTCATAGTATTAACTTAGCTCTATCACTTCTGGTTCTAGAGAAGAAGATTTTAACAGATTCCTTAATTTTGGGGGGTTTGGGCCCCACTGGGGGCCCCCTGGGTGGGGCATGGTGCCCATTTTAACCTTTCCTAACCCCCTAGGGATGCTACCTGCCAAGTTTGATGAAAATCGGTCCTGGGGTTTTCAAGAAGAAGATGAAAATGTAAAAAGTTTTCGCACGACGCACGACGCACGACAGACGACGGACGACGCACGACGGACGCCGGACGAAGGGCGATCGCAATAGCTCACTTGAGCCTTTGGCTCAAGTGAGCTAAAAATCTACCTCTTCATTCGTTATTAGGGAGCTTTAGATTTTGACGCGCGGACGTTTGAGACGACGAGTGCGCTGGACGTTCTCCACTCCCCTGCGTCGCGTTGAAAAGTAGCTTTAGATTACGTTGGGACGCAACCACCAAACTAAAACACAGTGGAATGCGTGTTCACCCAGGAAAGACGCAGCCACCGAAACTTGTTTTACTCACGTGACCACCGCCATTTTGCTAGGGCAATTTTTCACCGAGTGCACGCTCAAGAAGGTCGGTCGGTCCGTTGCAAAATCTTGTGGATCCAACTACTCTCTCATTTTTAAAGCAATTTACCCCACATTTGGCATGTGTGACCGCTATCAAAGATAGATGTGCGAGATGCCTTTTTTTTGTAATATCGCATAATGCGTTGCCATGGCAACGGCAAATTTTCGCAAAAACTTGTGGACCGAACTATACTTTTTCATTTTTTCGAGTAATTAACTCCAAATTTGACATATGTGACCGCTATTACAGGCAGATATGCAAGACACCTTTTTCATTGTGGGCGTTGCCATGGCAAAGGCAGATTTTCATGAAAATGTTATAAAAATGTTGTGGATCGAACTACACTCTCAGTTTTGTAGCAATTCAGATTAAATTTGGGATATGCGATCAATGTAAGGCGTAGTTGTGCAGGACACCTTTGATGTGTGTGTGTGTGTGAATAAATCTGTTGCCATGGCAACAGCAGTTTTTTTTTACCAATCATACAAACTGTGTGGATTGACGTAACTCCTTCAGTTTTTTAGCATTTAGCTTGAAATTTAGCACAAAATAGTACGTAGATATGCATACTTGCATGTTAGAATACTCTTGTCATTGATGATCAATGCGTTGCCATGAGCACAGCATATTTTGAATGAAAATACAAAATTATTGTGGGTTCAGTTAACCCCCTCAGTCTTTGAGCACTTACGTTGAAATTTGGCATATACGACCACTATATAGTACAGACATGCGCAAACTTCATATTTCATCATTGTTTAACAACGTGTTGCCATGGTAACAATATATCGTGTTAGTGTAGCCTTTTTGAAAAAAATCCAGGATAGTTTTGTAAATTCCAAGAGTTTTCAGTGTTCATTTCAGGAGGACTAACTTTGAAAAGTGGAAGCACTGATACAGGGGCGGATCCAGGAATTCTGTAAGGGGGGGGGGGGGCGCAAGCAATATTTCTTGTGCTACTTCAGGGTTTCATCCCATTTTTTTTCCTTTTTCTTTTTGGTTCTAACAACAAAATAAAAAGGGGCGCGCGCGCCCGGTGCACCCCCTCTGGATCCGACACTGCTGATAGAAGCAATAAGACAGACGCAAGTGGCCTGCTTTTGCTAAGCAACTGAAGCACTATAGGCCTACTTGCAGGGAGGCTTCTACTGGCGAGTATTATTATGCCTAAATTCAAGCGTTCATTAAATGAAAACTTAATTCACGTACCGTACATGTTAATCTTGATTTAATAAAGCAATCCAGAAATTACAAAAAAAAAAAAAAATCCCGCCATAAACATGTTTGAAGAACTAATTTGAGTCCTCCGCATAGCCGCCGCGCGCCGCACAGCCTACACACAGCGCCTATGCAAACATTGACCTAGTCTGGCTTCCAGACCCTCTGCTCTTACTATTTCCCTATACAGGATATTGACGTCCTCAACGTCGAAAATTGAAGTGGGTTTAGGTGAGTTTGTCCTGCGCCTTTGCCTTCGGCATACGGCGACTTCCTCGCGGGGGAGCAACTTCGTCGCCGCGAAGTCCAAGAGGCAAAGGGTCTGGGCCGGAAACCAGACTAAGACCCCGTTTACAGTGCGAGGCTCGGCCGTGGCTGAGCCGCGGCCGAGCCCAGCCCCGCTTCAGTGTAAACGCGCAAAAGGCCAAATGCGAGGCCAAAATTGGCCTCGCATTTGGCCTCGCTCTGGAGGTGGTCTCGGCCGCGGCCGAGCCGCGGCCGAGCCCTGCCTCTTCTTGGTGTAAACGCAAACTGGGCCAAATGCGCGGCCAATTGCGCGGCCAATTTTAGTCTGGCTTCCAAACCCTCTGCCTGTATCTTTCGCTATTCAGGATATTAACCCCCTCAACATCGAAAACTAGTATAGTTTACGGTGGTTTTGTCCTGCAAAGGATTTTTTCCTTCGGCAAAGGCCTTTGTCCGAACGGCGACTTCGTCGCCACGGAATTCATTTGGCAAAGGGTCTGAAAACTAGACAATACCAAATTGCGTTTGTTTACAAGCAGAGCGCCACTACGACAAAATATTGAAAGGTTTGAATCAAAAGCGCGGCCGAGCCCAGCAGTGTAAACGGCCAAAATTGCGAGGCTCGGCCGCGCAATTGAGGCCGGACTCGGCCGCGGCCGAGCCGCGGCCGAGCCCGGCCCCGCACTGTAAACGGGGTCATAACCAGACTAAAATTGCCTTAGCAAGATGGCGACGCAGCACGATATAGGGCTCAGGGCTCACGCCGTTAATATAATGGATTATTCCCGGCCTGATCACAAATCGTACCAAAGATATCAAAATTAATTCAGAAAAAAAATCATAAAAAATCAGGAAATGAAGGTAGAAGAAAAGTTGTTATCTCAAGTTGATGAATGTGAATTCCTCTACAAAATATATTCTGCTTGGCAGGTGATAGCTTTTTCTTGTGGAATTTAAAGGGACTAATTTAACTCGGCGCACACACAGAAATCTTAGCCTTTTTGAGTTAAAAAGACACGTAGTCTGACTTTGCCGACCTTTTGACAGAGTTTGAGCTTGATAACCCCCCTTGATATTTTGATGAGTGAAAGGGCACATCTTACTTTATTTTGACATGCGATGTGAAAGACGCAATTTGTATGAGCTATTTTACAGATTTTTTTAAAGTGTGATTTTTAACACACATCCCTACGGGGAAATATGTACGGGTGTGAGCCCTGAACTGGGCGCACGGTCTCGCGTATGTTGGGAATGGGGACACGCATTCTATGGGGCGCCAAGTGTTCGCTTGAAAATTCCGTCCAAATAGACACGAAATTACCTTAAAACTACAGAAATCATGCACTGAAATCCATTTCGTTACAAAATGAAATTGTACAGACAATTTCGTAACAAAATTTCATTTTGTAACGAAATCTGGTTTAATTACAAAATTAGGAAGACAGTTATCCATTTTGTTGCAAAATGAAACAACAAATTTTATTTTGTAAACAAAATCTCATTTTGTTACAAAAAAAGACTTGTGCTTTTTCATTTTGTGACAGAATGACATGGCAAATATAATTTCGTAACAGAATCTTATTTTGTTCCCCAAAAAATCGTTTCGTGTACGGAATTGAACTACAAAACAATTTCGTGCACGGAATGGTTCTACAAACTGCATTTCGTGTAGAGGGTCTAACAGAACTGAACTACACTCCCTTTTGTGTACGGAATTGAACAACAAAAGTCATTTCCCTGTAAGGTACCATACGAAATGGATTGCGTCGCAGACGAAATGGATTTCGTTGCACACGGAATGCATTTCGTACCATATCAAATGTATTTCGTACCATGCGAAACGGATTTCGTGTTGCACAGAAAGGATTTCGTGTACGGAATGGCATTCTGTCAGTCTCTGCCGAGTAAGGGATATAAGAAGGACGCTGATTGGCCGCCTTGTTGATCCGAGCAAGCTCCGCCCTATATTTTGCATATGCAACAATTTAGAGGTGAGTTTTTATCCTAGTGTTTGTTGAGTTTTTTGATTGAACACGATGTAGCTTATCTACGTGTGTGCGAGAACATCGTAGTTTGTGTGCTACCCACTCGTTTGTTTCCGTGTAAGCATTTTTACCGTGAAGTGTCTTCATCGTTCGTCTTCCAAGCATCGTGTTTTCACCCTAGTTTTCCTCATCGTAGTTTTTTACTTCGATTTTTTTTTTTTTTTTTTTTTGCGGTGCAAGATGTTCTGTGTATTTTCTCTACGGTAGAATGCCATCGTAGTATGATCTTCGTGTATTCATTACTAGTTTTCCACCTCCGTCTCATGTTTGTGTACAACTAGATGTCTAGTGTCAAACGTAGCGTAGTTACAACTATGTTTAGAGCTAGTTAGCTAGGTCTACGATGTCTGTATCGTTTGCTGATGTGTTTTATGAGCTGAGAGTGACTATGATGGGAGTGATATTTAGGGTTTTGCTGTGGTTGAGGTGATGGCAAGATGCAATTTATTTCGTGTAACCATGCATGACGTTGATGATGGCGAGTAAAACTACGACACGAGTAGCCTAGCCTAGGCCAATGACGAGAGTGACACTGAACTAAAGAAACGGGGGTTGATGCTCGCTCGTGCACGGGAGTGGTCTAGACTACAGAGACCTGCATTATTTATATATTTTTCCTTTTCTTATTCACTCGGGTATAGTGCTACCAAAATTCGTGTCTCTGAAGAAGCTCAACCAAAAGCTTGACAACAAGTTTGCATCAGGTCTATTCTGTAGTAAATATTAGATCTAAATGGCGATGCTAATTTAGTTTTCATGATGTATAACTCCATGGAATCCATTTTCTTTGCTCATTTTTCAAAGCTGATAAATTATTTAGAACTGTACTTAAATTCTGATGTGCTGCATTCACCATTGTAATAAAAAAGAGCCTGCTGATCAGGTGTTTTATTCTATCCTTTTCATTTCCTCCCTATCCTTTTGGTTTCCTTCCTGTCACTTTCTTCATTGACCCTGTATGGAAAGAAAAAAAATCCCATCTTGCCATGTTAAGACAGAACACATACCATCATGAAATATCATGACATTGCAATAATAATAAAAAAATATATAAGTGACCAAAATCCCTTTTTGTGAAAATAAATAACAAATGAATTGTAATTTCTTATGGAGCAGTTCTTTCAAATGTCAAACAGCTTCGATAATGAAGCAAGTGAAATCTGAAAACTATCCTGGCAACAAGTTGATATTGATAGGAGTTCTGACAAAAACTGTGACACCATTTGATGTTTGAATTTGTCTTTATTATTGGATGAGGTTATAAAACTATAAATGCCACCGTTAAAATAACAATCCTCTCAATTTGAACAAGAGCAGTAGGGTGGTACACTGGTACGACTCAGTAAACAGCTGATTATTTATGCATCGGATCCATGGGCAACTGCGGGGTAACTGCAAGAAGGCGCAGGAAATTAGAATTGAGCCAAGAAACATTATAAATATTTTTTTTTATTCAAACTATTTTTTTTCTTGGACTGAAAAAAAAAGCCATTTATGTTTCATATTACGCTTCTAAAATATATAATGAATATATGAAGTCTTTTTATCGTGATTTTATGAAGAATTAGAATTATTATAAAAATATAAATACTAGACGGGCTGAACAAGGAAGTCTAATTTCACCCAAAACATTTGCAGCACACCGCACCTCGGGTGCATTCCTAGCGTTCCTGCCGCACTCTCACCTAGCTAGCCATGTGCAAGCCAGTCACATGTTCACAGTACACACGTTGTAGCCAGTTGACCGATCTCATTCCTGATCTCGTGCGTGTAGATAATTCTCTCAAAACTAAGCCAGACATGATTTTGGAACATACATTACAGTGTCAAGACCTGTTCAGTGGACTTTGAATTCGCTATTTGTCTGTTTTAGCTCTTGAATGTACGACTTCGAACGTCCGATTTGTTTTTTACCACACCACATGGAGCTGCATGTTTTTTTTTTTTCAGCCCCATGCTTCTCCACGCACGTACGTCACACACACAAGCCATCGCGATCGAAGTTTGAGCGATAGTGATAACATGTGCGGAGCTTGACCGAAAGATCGGTCTGTATCTGTCCGTCGGGGAATGTTCCGCGGAGACTGCGTCTGGCTTCACGGATCCCCTCCGTATACAGACCGAAGTCAATGATCCCAGCTCCTGTGTGGAGCAACACGCACAGATCAAACGTTACGATAAAACCAAATTTCAGACTGCTTTTTTACATTCAAACAAGTTTGACATGACATGACACATTATGCAGCAATATTTGGGGTTAATTTCTCACATTGTGCAATCGAAATACTCACAGTAACTCGGTTATAATGCAGAAATTTTATCCATATCGCAACATCGCCGTTCGCTAGCAGTAAGTCGCCATTTTGAATCTGTAAACCAATCACATGCGAGGTACGTGTTTAGTGGAAAAAAAAACACGTAGAAACTACCTCGCATGTGATTGGCTAATAGACTCATACTGTATGTTTCTGCAGTTTGAACGTGACGACGCGACGGGCTGGTTGATGTGTGTTTTACGTTGAAAATTCTACCGATATGTTGGATTATTCATTAATCTGGTGAGTGTAGTCTATTCTTGAATAGTTGATATAACTATACAAGCTTAAATTTGCCGACCTAGGGCCGTGAATTAGACGCAATCGAGAAGGGTGAGGTACCTAGCTCACCCAATTTTCCATAGGGACAGTGGTTAAGAATATCCACACAGCAATGGGTACTGGTACCTTCCGTCTGTCTACGGAGGACAGCGTCAATGGCAAAATATAAAAGAGTCCTCCGGACAGACGGATCTTTCTGTCTAGTGCGGAGCAGACATGCGGATTTCAGCACAGGGTAAATGAGTAGTTGAACGTATCGCGATTGTAAAACAAATCTTTTTCTATGTCTCTGCAAATTTGAATTGGGTTATCTCAGCATAGATAGATTATGATACATTACAAAATAGATTAGCCATAGCAAGAACTTGCTTTTCGTATACATGAGAGTTATTAGATAACGTTGCAAAATAAAACCCCCATCATTGAATGGAATGTTCCAAAGCTATCTCGGGGGCTCGAGGACATTATGGACACGTCGATTAGCAAGTGGGTAAGATGCGATTACAGATGGCTTGAAATGAAGAGGATTTATGACTGAAATACACACAAACAATATTTTTTTCATAATTCCTGCACCGTTTATTATTTCTTTTCATGAAATTCACATAAACTAGTGCTGTATTGAGTCAACTAAGTGCATATTAGCACGTGGGTACACGCATTATACCTCCTGCCTATAGGCCGGTTTACTAATGTATGCACAGATCTTTAATTTTGCACACGGCCGCAACCTCGGGCAAACAAAGGATGCGAGCCTGCAACGTCGGCTGCTGCAGCCGTCCCCGACACGTCCCCACATGTAGACTTACATGTATGTTGTGTACATGTGTGCGATGCATCAACTTCGACTTTACCTCCTGGCATTTCGTGTGGCTCTAAATCAATTCCCAACCTTAGATGAGGGAAAATTCTGCTGTGATCAAACGCAATTTGGACTATAGTTTCGATTTTATTGAATTTTGGCTTCGATTTTGTCTCCAGTAGTTCTGAAAATGGGTGGAAAACACTGCTGCTACGGAACATACAACAGTATGACCGCATCACTTCAAACTTCAATGATTTTAAGCATTATGATTGATTGTGAAATCTGAACTAGACAACGAATCTCTCATAATCGATATGTTTCCAAGGATTCAGACTGACTGAGACTCAGACTGATTAGATGTCATGAAATAGAATGACGATTTTGACTTATTTTTCTATTAACAATAACAGTTAGGGGGCCTAGCCCTATATAGACTAGATCTAGAGTAGATCTAGACGTAGACCTAAAATTAAAAACAAAAACAAAGATAGACCTAACCTCCC
This sequence comes from Diadema setosum, assembly GCA_033980235.1. NCBI lineage: Eukaryota > Metazoa > Echinodermata > Echinoidea > Diadematoida > Diadematidae > Diadema > Diadema setosum. The sequence goes on along the minus strand of CM067074.1, from coordinate 8,844,058 downwards.
TGACATTCGCAGTAGGCAACATTTATTTCCCCCGTTGACTTATTCATCACGACCCAGGTCTGGTACGTTGGTTTGTTGAGGTATGTCCTGTCGGCCTAACCTCACTAAGGAAGACACGAAAAGGGCTCGTGTCCGAAACCTCATTGAACTTCAGGCTTGAAACACTCCCATCCGCGAAAAGACGCTAGTCCTCAAATGACTTGTATCCCTTTAGCTTTTCCAGTCATAGTCAGTCCGATTGATGATCAGGTAGTTGAACACGTCAAAGAGTCCAAAATCTGGAATACTCTCGAAGTTGGATGTAAACCCAGCGAGCTTCCTAGGATCGGAGAACGAGCAGCCTACCAGAGCGAGCTTCTCCTGCAGTGACCGGCCGGTGTCCGCCCGGGAGAGGTCGGGATCAATGGGCAAATCCAAATCGGCTACGGCAGTTGCACTAGTTTGATGAGTTTCTCCTTGTTGTAGCCGCTTGTGCTCACACCTACATCCCTAAAATACTCAGTTAATTCCTTAACTGTCCAATTCTTCCATGGCTTGCTCGACCTTTGGCTAGAAATTGAAGCTGACGCCATCTCAAAGCAAGATTATAGCAAACAAAAGTTGTCGATTATCCGCAGCGAGTAATGATCGTAGACATATACACGCGTGAATGCAAAAACAGTGTGGCGCGCGCGTCCGCGCTTATTTCGCTTGCCCGACTTAGTTACAATCACTAGGGTCGCGTGGGGTTGACGTCATTATGCATATCATTAGTAAACCGGTCTATTGGGAATGACACAGGCAGTTTTTTTCAATGACGTATGAATGATCAACAAGGCGGTCAATCAGCGTCCTTCTTATATCCCTTACTCGGCAGAGACTGACAGAATGCCATTCCGTACACGAAATCCTTTCTGTGTACCACGAAATCTGTTTCGCATGGTACGAAATCCATTTGATATGGTACGAAATGCATACCGTGTGAAACGAAATCCATTTCGTCTGCGACGCAATCCATTTCGTATGGTACCTTACAGGGAAATGACTTTTGTTGTTCAATTCCGTACACAAAAGGGAGTGTAGTTCAGTTCTGTTAGACCCTCTACACGAAATGCAGTTTGTAGAACCATTCCGTGCGCGAAATTGTTTTGTAGTTCAATTCCGTATACGAAATGATTTTTTTTTTAACAAAACAAGATTCTGTTACGAAATTATATTTGCCATGTCATTCTGTCACAAAATGAGAAAGCACAAGTCTTTTTTTGTAACAAAATGAGATTCTGTTTACAAAATAAAATTTGTTGTTTCATTTTGTTACAAAATGGATAACTCTCTTCCTAATTTTGTAATTAAACCAGATTTCGTTACAAAATGAAATTGTTTTGTTACGAAATTGTCTGTACAATTTCATTTTGTAACGAAATGGATTTCAGTGTATGATTTCTGTAGTGTTAAGGTAATTTCGTGTCTTTTTGGACGGAATTTTCAAGCGAACATTTGGCGCCCCATAGTATTCCACGTCTTTTAGTTCGGTGGACGCAACGTATAAAAAATAAAATCGCGTCCCCATATGATCGGTGCATGAAGTTAGACCGGGGGCCCAGAAGATTTATTCAGCTGAAAAGGGTCACACTTTTTAATGGTCTCATCATATAAGGATGTGTCCAAGGGTCAATAAAATGAATTGCTGGCAAGTCACATCCTGTACCGTAAGCCTAGGGACCACAAAAAGGGACCCCGAAAAATGGATTTATTCAGCCGAAGGGGGTCATGGACAAAAGTTGGTGGATATTGTTCCTTTGGGTGTACTTATCATGAAAACAGCAATGCCAGCTATTTTATCCTGTACGGGGCCCCAGACAGTAGCCCCAAAGGGCCCCACATATATGGTGTTATTCAGCTGAAAAGGGTCATGGCTAATTTCTTTTGCAATTGCAGTAGTTCCCATCAGAGATATCCAAAACACCAATGCCAGCTATTTTATCCTGTACGGGGCCCTAGACAGTAGCCCCAAAGGGCCCTAACCTCCATATGCCTACGTACAAACACACACAAACATTGATTTTATTCAGTTGAAAAGAGTCACGGCTAATTTCTTTTGCAATTGAAGTAGTTCCCATCAGAGATATTCAAAACACCAATACCAGCTACTTTATCCTGTACGGGGCCCCAGACAGTAGCCCCAAAGTGCCCCCCCCCCCATAGGCCCTACGTACAAACACACACAAACATTGATTTCATTCGTGCAGCTGAGAAGAGTCACGGCTAATTTCATTTGCAATGGAAGGAGCACCCATCAGAGATATCAAAAACACTAAAGTCAGCTATGTTATCCAGTACGGAGCCCCGGACAGTAGCCCCAAAGGAGCTCCCCCCCCCCCCCACACACACACACATTAGTTTCATTCAGCTGAAAGAGTCACGGCTAATTTCTTTTGCATTGGAAGTAGTACCCATCATAGATATCCAAAATACCAAAGCCAGCTATTTTATCCTGCACGGGGCCCCAGTCAGTAGCCCCAAATTGCTCCCCCCCCCCCCCACACACACACACATTGATTTTATTCAGCTGAAAAGGGTCATGGCTACTTTCTTTTGCAATTGGAAGTAGTAGGCATACTCATCAGAGATATCCAAAACACTAAAGCCAGTTGTTTTATCCTGTACGGGGTCCCAGACAGTAGCCCCGAAGTGCACCCCCCCCCCCCAACACACACACACACACACACACACACACACACATTAGTTTCATTCAGCCAAAATGGGTCACAGCTAATTTCTTTTGCAATGAAAATATACCCATCATTAGCCCGACCAGACGCTGTTACGCTATGCGAAAACAGCGTCTGACGTGCGCGGCATGCAGCCTCGAAGTGAGGAACCTCAACACAACTACAAAACTTAGGAAAATGTATACTTTTCTCCTTTAAACAGAATACTTTACTCACGTTAAATGCATGTTTCTATTACAGAAGAATAGTCCGCCACACTGGGTCCATGGAGACCACTTGCGATAAGTCCGTGGAACAAATAAAATTACACTTTCTGGCGCAATTCCTGACCGTCTGGCTTCGTCGTTGCAGGATTCAAAATGGCGCCTTGACTTATGCGCATGCGTGACCGGATGTGCTCCAGAGCGAGCGCGTGTGTGTGCGTTGAAAGTGTCGAACAAACCTTGGCGTCTGCTACACAATAACCGTGGTATGGAGCTCAATGCTCGTCGCCCGACCAGACGCCAGCCGCCGCCAAGCCCAGTACAGTTTATAGCTGTATACTAGTAACCGTGCGTACGCTGCTTGAGTGTAACAGCACGGTCGACAGCGCGACCTTTTGAAAGGGCATTCACATCACGTGACCACCCGATATCTAAACTTGGCCTGGCGTGAAAGATTGTGTACGGTGTGGAAATGCTGGATATGATGATCAATTTCGGTAAGTTTCATTTTGTACATTTGAATACTGATAGCGTCAGATGTAGAGTAAATATTGAAGAGTATACTCGATGGGTTTGAGGTGACAAAAATGAACGTAAGTATCAAAAGTCAAAGCTATCGTGATACGATTACGTCGCTCTCCTAGTGGTTGGTGGTCGCGCGCGTACAGCCCTGTCGCGACATACCATGTACAGCGACTGGGCTGTGTATAGTTAACCCATCATCAGAGATATCCAAAGCACCAAAGCCAGTTATATCCTGAACGGGGCCCCAGACAGTAGCCCCAAAGTGCCCCCCCCCCCCCTCTCCACATATACACACACACACACACACACACACACACATTAGTTTCATTCAGCTGAAAAGGGTCACGGCTAATTTCTTTTGCAATGGAAGTAGTATCCATCAGAGATATCCAAAATACCAAAGCCAGTTATTTTATCCTGTATGGGGCCCCGCACAGTATAACCCCAGAAATGGGTAATTTCTTTTGCACTGGAAGAAGTACCTATCAGAGATATTCAACACACCAAGGCTAGTTATTTTATCCTGCACAGAGCCCCAGACAGTAGCTCCACAGTGTCCCATCCATTATACATGTACTGTGAATCAGTTGAGAATGGTCTTACAAATTCTTTTGTAACGTTAATATCAGGGCCTACTGAACAGAGATATCACAAACACTAAAGCAAGTCATCTTATCCTGTATACGGGGTCCCATAGGTTACAGTAGCAAAACACTCAAGAAATTTGCAAAGGAAGCATACTTCTGTATAGTGCACAACCAAGATGACCATATTACCAAAACCAGTCATTTCATCTTGTACTGGGCCCAGGTTACAGGAGCCATAAAAGTGTCCCTCCCCCACATAATTATTATGGCTTCATTTAGCTGAAAAGAGTCATAGTTGTTTTTCTTTTACAATCGAAGTAGGCCTTAGTTTACATCATAGATACCCAAAACATCAAAGCCAGTTAGGTTTTCACAGCCAATTTCGCACTTTTGTTGGTTCATTTGGTAGAAGGTTCGAATTCGTAAAATGGGTATTCAAATTGGCTGGTACCCTACGTTCATTCAAATTCGCCTTGACTTGACGAAAAGGGTATTTCAGTCATTAAATTTCGCGAAAGACAGTCAAATTCCAAACGTGTTCATTCAAATTCAAATCATGCTATTTCTTTGTTTCAGATCATTTTAACATGTCTTTCTATGCGTGTTTTCGTTTCATCTATAAATTACTGTTATAAAGCAGTAAAAGTATCATATTTCTTATCTAGTATAACTGGATTTGGTTGTTCTGTAACCAGACTGGTAACGCTCCTTCTCTTTCATATATTGTCATTATAGGCCTATACGTGTACCAGTAATGCAGATTAACTTCATTTTTTATAGTCATGACAGCACAATAGATACAGACGTATATCTCTAGAAGACATAGAAAGAATTATTAAAAAAAAAAAAAAAACATTTGAGGATCATAACCTTGACTTCTTGGAACTGGCCGACCCCTCGTAATAAAGCGCTCGTATTGGCCAGATAATTTGTGGCTTCTTACTTCTTTGGATTCAAAAAGCACGTTAAAAAAATGGTGTCAAAGTCTCTTAAACGAATACGAAAACATGAAATGCTATGATGCTTACAAAACAATAACTACGACGAAAGTAAATAAGGAAAGAGGCCAAGCATGAACATATCTGTTTAATTGACTGCAGAACATGTTAAATTAGATGGCCAGAAATCAATTTGAATGAACGAGCGCAGCATGTAATCACGTGACTATATCATTATGAATTTATGAATGAACGGATAGTGGAATGGTACTTGTCTTATATATGGATTTCAGTTGAAAAAGTGTTATTTAGAATAAGGCTACAGGTAATGTGAATGTTTCAAAATAAATTTGAATGAAGAGATTAATGTGACATTGAACTACCATGTCATCTAGGCGAAATTTTTGCTAAATTTAATTCAACATTAAAGAATTCGATTAAAAGAGGTGCGATATTGGCCCGGATGCAGGGCCCTTGACAGGTACAGCCCCAAGGTATTCCCACTCCATATGAATTAATTGTTTTTAGGTGAAAAGAGTCATGTATGCCTATTTTCCTCGGCAGTGGAATTAACAGCTGAGATACGTAAAACACAAACCCATCCAGTTAAGGGGCCCCCAGCCAGTAGCTGGAAAGTGCTCCCGTATTATTTTATTCTAAGTGAAAAGAATCACTGCTATAATTTCCTTTGCAATGGAAGTAGTACTCAAGGAGGTATCAAAAACACCGAAACCAGTTATATAGCTGTACGGGGCCCCACGGAGTGTTCCTAAAGTGTCACCACATGTAATTCCACTATCAAGATCTGCATCCCGATCTATTCAATCTGTCAGATCGGGATAGAGCGGCAAAAGTGTACGGGGACCGGGAGCATCATAGCAGCAGCGTTTGGGTGATGGGGTTGGATCTGGCAATTTTACAGATCAGGAAGAAATTTTGAACTGGTTCAAAATTTCTTCTTCATCTCCCCATCAAGATTGACCTATTTTGAATCGTAGCTCAAACGGGGAGAGAGCAGTGACAGTGTAAATACCGCGGGATGAGCGTAACAATTCCAGGTTTTTCTGACCGTAGTAACAGCGGCACAAGAACGGGAAATATAGTCTAAACTAGACACCGACGACATGGTCCCGCTGCTGCGCCGCTTTCTTGATCAAAGCACGACCTTCCCGCTTTAACGACGCTCTCACTAAGTTCTCTACTCTCGTATAAAATCAAGGCCTGTTCCTACGACGCTTCATTCCTGCTTCGATAACGCTGTTGGCCACTTTAGCTACGCTGTTCCTACGCTTTCCCAGACTTAATGCGCGTCTTCCGCTCTCGCCGCTCTAAAAATGAAGACGCTCTCTAAAACAAATCGTGTGAAAATATTCACTCTTGAAGGAGTGAATTATAAAAAGAGTGAATTTAGAGTGAAATTGGAGTGAATTTTGAGTGAAAATGTTCATTTTCACTCGTTTTAGAGTGACCTCAGGGATCACTCACGAATCTTCGAGTGATCCTTGAGGTCACTCCAAAATGAGTGAAAATGAACATTTTCACTCAAAATTCACTCCAATTTCACTCTAAATTTATTCTTTTTTGTATTCGCTCCTTCAAAAGTGAATATTTCCACTCGATTTTTTTTTTTTTAGAGAGAACTTAGGAGCGCATATTTAAGAAGAAGAGATGCAAACAATAAAGAGAATAAAGCAAAACACTTTGGAGCTACTGTACGGGACCCCGTGCAGGATAAAATATCTGACTTTGGTGTTTTGATATCCGATGGATACTACTTCCATTGCAAAAGAAATTAGCCGTGACCCTTTTCGGCTGAATGAAACCAATCTATGTGTGTGTGTGTGTGTGTGTGTGTGTGTAGGGGGCACTTTTGGCTATATACTGTCTGTACAGGATAAAATAACTGGCTTTAGTGCTTTGGATATCTCTGATGAGTACTACTTCCGATTGCAAAAGAAAGTAGCCGTGACCCTTTTCAGCTGAATAAAATCAATGTGTGTGTGGGGGGGGGGGGAGGGGGAGGGGGTAGGGGGCAATTTAGGGCTACTGTCTGGGGCCCCGTGCAGGATAAAATAACTGGCTTTGGTATTTTGGATTTCTCTGATGGTAACCCCGTCGCGGGGCGCTGTAACACAGTAACAGCGCCCCGAAGCATCGCATGCGATTTTGAGGAAGTACTGCGACGCGTACAATTCTGTCACAAACTCACCGTTCAAAACGACACATGGATTCGCAACAAAAAGCCACATTTTGTAATACCATAATGTTGAATATTATAGCCGACTATGTATTGCTCACCATTACCTCCGAAAACAAGAGAAATCGCCATCATCTTTGCTGGAACCCCACTCGACACTATCGACACTGCCGCTCGCCATTTTGAAAATATCACGTAAGTAAATTGATCTGGGCATGCGCAAATGAATATTCATGTTTACGTCATCTGCCATATATGTTCATGTACAATGTTGCTCGTAGTTCTCGGACCATTCATAGCTATCAGTATCATCATCATGGAGTTCAAAGATGCTCTCAAGGAATTAGAGGAGGAGGCTGGAATTAAATTTAAAGAGGAGCAGGTAGAAATAATGGAAAGCACAGTGAAACAGAAGGACACCTTAATGATATTGCCAACTGGGTTTGGCAAGAGCGTTTGTTTTGGTTTCCATCACCAAATCTTGGATAAAGTGAGTATACAATGGCATCAATAAGTACAGTGAAAGTAGCAAACTGAAGCCATACAGGGTACTAGTAATGACTAGATATTTCAAATCATGATAATTATAATCATTATATCATTATCATAATCTTATATAATTTATCAAGAAAGGCAGGTTCTGATGACATATTAATAATATTAATATATTGATCAATTAAAGCAAGCATGGTTGTGAGATAAGGAAAAATGATTATTGATTGAACACGAATAGAAAGGCTTAAAAAAGCCATTGCCGGATCAAGCAAGACAGCATCAAAAGAATAACTAGAAATGTCGCTTTGGCGACTGGTATGCCTCCGCCATAATGCATGATTTTCCCAATAGGTCTAGAGAGTACATGTGGACACTGTGTGATTACATTTTCACAAAATTGGCAAAATATTGGAATGACAAGTTTGTCACAAATGTGTTGAATGTTCACCTTCCTTGACGTAGGTTTAATTGGATGAATAAGAGAGCATGTATCTAGGGATTTAAGGACTTTAACTTGACTTTGACCAATTCATACATTTAGGCATTGAGTAATTTTCAAGGTACAGGTATGGAGAAAAAGTGAAATGTCTGAATTGAATAGTAAATTGTTACCATTTTCATCTGGCCCTTGACCCTAAAATTCATAAGATAATTACTTTCAGGTAGAACATGCATAATATGTACTAAGTTTCAAGGTAACTTGAGCCACTTCCGAGATATGGAGGAAAAAGTTAGTTCAGCACTTTCACTTGATCTTTGACCTTTTGACCTTTGAGGCAAAAAGAGGAAAAAAAAAAACTTTCCAGAGAATTTCTATTAGGTTACACACTCATACACCAAGTGTAAAAAAATAACCCTGCTGGCATTGCATAAATATGAGGGTAATAGTAAAATTTTGAAGTCTTGCACTTGACCTTTGACCCCTGACCTTTGACCCCATGAACCCTACATTCTCTAGATAACCACTTCCAGTCAGTACATGTATATGCTATGTTCCATGAAGATACCTTGAACAATTTTCCAAGGTACAGAGAAAAAAAAGAAGTTTTAATATTTTTACTTGACCTTTTGACCTTCGACCTTTGACCTCATGACCCAAACTTTCACCAGAGAATCTTAATTAGGTAATACATGTATACACTAAGTTTCAAGAAAATCTCTTCAGGCATTCAATAGATATGGTGGAAATAGTGAAATTTTATGTATTTGACCCTGACCTTTTGACCTTTGACCTTTGACCTTTGACCTCATGACCCAAACTTTCACCAGAGAATCTTGATTGGGTAATACATGTATACACTAAGTTTCAAGAAAATATCTTCAGGCATTCAATAGATATGGTGAAAATAGTGAAATTTTATGTATTTGACCTTGACCTTTTGACCTTGAGCATGTGCACCCAAAAGTTGATAGGCACAACTTCATCCCCTAATACACATACATGCCAAGTTTCTTTAGGATACCTCAACAGGTTTCGATAGTTACCTTGTCCACAAAATTCATTACGGACGGACGGAAGGACGGACGGACGGACGGACGGACGGACGGAAGGACGGACGGACGGAAGGACGGACGGACGGAAGGACGGACGGACGGACGGACAACCCGAAAACATAATGCCTCCGGCACCACTTCGTGGCGGAGGCATACAAATGTGTGAATGGGGTCTACAATTTATCTTTCATAGCAATAGGCCTACTGATTTAGACATTTATCATCTTACAGTTTAACAATTTGACAAGTTTAACTATTCAACAAAATTCTGTTAATCCTTTTAATCTAGTTCTATTTGTAGGATAGTGAGATATGTAGGCCCTATATTTTGATCAGTAAATTGTTATTTATCATAATCGGCTAAGTTTTTATTTTCAGAATAGATACGTCATGTTAGGCCCCATACAGAAATTGAGTATGCATCAACTACACTTTATGACAGATTGAGGCAAGATCATACACTATGAATAATATGAAGAAATAGACATGGAAGACTGAATTTAAAATTATCAATGCAGAAACACTTCCGGAGACACACTGTAACTTCTCATAATTGGATCTGAATTGGATCTGAATGGATCTGAAAGGGTTAATTTCTAATTTTTCATTAGCCAATCCATCAAACCTTTAAGATGAAAGCCAGTCTAAAACTTCATCTATATTTCATGAGAATGAAAAAAAAATAAATCCAGGAGAACACTGCAAAAATGATAAAATCAGATTTAAAAAAAAGGAAGTTATGACATTCTGATATAAAAATTTCGGAAGACACTTCTTGTCGCGTTGCTATGAATGAATGAATGAATGAATGAAGAAAATGAAGGACTACTCAGAGTCAACTTTATTGATCTGTATATCACAGTACATAGAAATTTAGCTTCCAGTTCATCCAACTTGTTACACACAAATAATCATTAAACACACATGCGTGCAGACACACACACACAATCAAACAGCAAGTGAAATGCCCGAAAGGAAAAGACAGGAAAGGATTCCCATACGGTGGAAGTCTTTGAAAAAAGAAAGGTCTCTTTAATAAATAATCAAACAATCCTGAAACATTGAAAATAAACAAGACATGTATGTAACAGAAGTGTATTCAAATCAAATCACAGCAGATAATAAACATGAAGCAAAAATGAATATGAGTCCCCAAGAAGCAGAGCTTGTGAGTGGAGCCCATTGTGAATGTACAACATTTTACAGTGTGAAAGGAAACTTGATTAATAGATGAGACATCTGGGACATTGCTCCTGCAGACTGGGAAAAAACAAACAAACAAAGAAACAAACAAAGAAACAAACATACCTTCTATCATGAAAATCACCTGTTACTTTCTTAATCCGTCATATCTCCAGATGTTCAATATGTGTGCACTTCCTTTATTGCAAATAAATAATGAACCACACATTCGAAATGTGCTTTAAAAACGAAATTATAGTATGTGCTACGTTTTATCCATATTCGCGCATGCGCTGTGTAAGTCGTACCACAATACAAAATGCGGTAGGACTATAAAAACCCTCGGATAAACTCTTTCACTGGGCTCTCAAAACAGATCATATTGTAAATCGACTTCGCCTGCTGTGATTGTAAGTATCTTATCTAAGAGTAAGGCTACTAATTTCAGTGTAAAACCCTGTATTTTGGTCTCTGGTCACCGAAATGCTAAGCCATATCAGGTGCTTCTGTGACAGGTATAGGCTTGCTGTGCGACCCCTTTACGGTACGTATTTGTCCGTATGGGGTCGCTGCTGCGGTTACTCTGATGGGTACTAATTCCATTGCAAAAGAAATTAGCAGTGACCCTTTTTCAGCTGAATGAAACTATTGTGTGAGTATGTGTGTTGGGGGGGGGGGGGCACTTTGGGGCTACTGTCTGGGGCCCCGTACAGGACAAAAATAACTGGCTTTGGTGTTTTGTATGTCTCTGTTGAGTACTACTTCCATTGCAAATGAAACAAGGAAAAGTAGAAATTACGCGGTGCGTAATATATGTCCCCGCCGGAAGTAGCATTAAGTAGCAAAATGTACAATATAGGTAAAAAAATCAAGGTCAAAGGTCAAAGAAGTCAAAGGTCAAAATTCTGTGCAGAAGTTTTGAAGCCCTCACCTAGTGCCATCACATAAAGCAAACAGAATCGAAATCGGGTTAGAAATGGCGAAGGAGTAGCATTTTGTAGCCAATGTACATTATAGGTCAAAAATCAAGGTCAGAGGTCAAAGAAGTCAAAGGTCAAAATTCTGTGTAAAAGTTTTGAAGCCCTCACCTAGTGCCATCACATAAAGCAAACGGAATCGAAATCGGGTTAGAAATGGCGAAGGAGTAGCATTTTGTCGCAAAATGTACAATATAGGTCAAAAATCAAGGTCAGAGGTCAAAGAAGTCAAAGGTCAAAATTCTGTGTAGAAGTTTTGAAGCCCTCACCCAGTGCCATCACATAAAGCAAACGGAATCGAAATCGGGTTAGAAATGGCAAAGGAGTAGCATTTTGTAGCCAATGTACAATATAGGTCAAAAATCAAGGTCAAAGGTCAAAGAAGTCAAAGGTCAAAATTCTGTGTAGAAGTTTTGAAGCCCTCACCTAGTGCCATCACATAAAGCAAGCGGAATCGAAATCGGGTTAGAAATGGCGAAGGAGTAGCATTTTGAAGCAAAATGTACAATTTAGGTCAAAGGTCAAGGTCAAAGGTCACAACTGAAATTCTGTGTAGGAGTTTCAAAGCTCCCATGTAGTGCTATCATATAAAGCAAACAAAATCAAAATTGACTCCTAAATGGCAGAGAAGTAGCAAATTGAACATTTTGATCACACACGGACGCACAGACGGACGGACGGACAGACGGACACACACACGTACGGAGCCCGTTTCATAGTCCCCTGCTCGAACTCGTTCGGCGGGGACAATTAGCCGTTAGTCTTATCAGCTGAATAAAGTCATTGTGTGTGTAAAAGAATCACTGCTATAATTTCTTTTGAAATGGAAGTAGTACTCAAGGAGGTATCAAAAACACCGAAACCAGTTATATGGCTGTACGGGTCCCCACGGAGTGTTCCTAAAGTGTCACCACATGTAATTCCACTATCAAGATCTGCATCCCGATCTATTCAATCTGTCAGATCGGGATAGAGCGGCAAAAGTGATATGTACGGGGACCGGGAGCATCGTAGCAGCAGCGTTTGGGTGATGGGGTTGGATCTGGCAATTTTACAGATCGGGAAGAAATTTTGAACTGGTTCAAAATTTCTTCCTCATCTCCCCATCAAGATTGACCTATTTTGAATCGTAGCTCAAACGGGGAGAGAGCAGTGACAGTGTAAATACTGCGGGATAAGCGTAACAATTCCAGGTTTTTCTGACCGTAGTAACAGCGGCACAAGAACGGGAAATATAGTCTAAACTAGACACCGACGACATGGTCCCGCTGTTGCGCCGCTTTCTTGATCAAAGCACGACCTTCCCGCTTTAAAGACCTAATAAAATGGTTTAGGCATTTTTTTTTTCTCGATGATGTAATAATATTAAATGTTAAATTCTAAGTAATTCTATGGTTGTGCGGGATTTTTTACTGTTCTGAATTTTGTCCTATATTTGTTAACATAATGGATGCAATTTCCTCGGTTTTGGAAAACTTGCTATACTTTCACCGCATGCGGCGCACTAGCACTTCTAAATTGTAATGACGTCTAAGAACGGAGTCTAATTCACGACCAGTCTAGCCGTAGCCAGCGAGCTGGCAAGGCTATGCTAGCGCAGCGCAGCGCTAGCGAGCGACAGCCGGCCGGCGGCTGCACTGGCTAGCGCTGGCGGGGGAGCGAGCTAGCGAGCGCATAGCAGGTGCTGCGCTGCACTATTGTCATTGGCTAAGCCTTTAGACAAAAGAATATTTAATGAACTGTATCGGATTTAATACTGCCAATAATACAGATTACAACTGTGGTACGCTTGGATATCCATTATTTTCGGCAAACTCGTGAAATAGGCCCCACCACTGCGTGTCTGTACTAATAGTAATACTACGGCGACTCGCCTGTTTCAGCCCCACCGTGTGGCGTTCACCTCGGTAGGTAAGCACGGCGGTGGGGCTGCCTTCCACAGTGAATACTCTTGAATACGGCGAAAATGACTTCATAATATGGCCCTCGGCTCGACTAATTTAACGGCCAATTTAACCATAAATACAACCCTACCTAACCCTAAACCCTAGGAGGACCTACCCTAACCGCAGCAGCGACCCCATACGGACAAATACGTACCGTAAAGAGGTCGCACAGCAAGCCTATACCTGTCACAGAAGCACCTGATATGGCTTAGCATTTCGGTGACCAGAGACCAAAATACAGGGTTTTACACTGAAATTAGTAGCCTTACTCTAAGATACTTACAATCACAGCAGGCGAAGTCGATTATGATCTGTTTTGAGAGCCCAGTGAAAGAGTTTATCCGAGGGTTTTTATAGTCCTACCGCATTTCGTATTGTGGTACGACTTACACAGCGCATGCGCGAATATGGATAAAACGTAGCACATACTATAATACGCAATGTATGCGTGTGGAAAAAAACCGGACGGCTCGCTGAGAACTGAAATGAATATTCATGAGACGTAACAAAAAAGAATGCATTGCTGGGCGCTGATTTACTATCGGGCCTACCGGCACTTACTAATTTCGTTTTTAAAGCACATTTCGAATGTGTGGTTCATTATTTATTTGCAATAAAGGAAGTGCACACATATTGAACATATGGAGATATGACGGATTAAGAAAGTAACAAGTGATTTTCATGATAGAGGGTATGTTTGTTTCTTTGTTTGTTTCTTTGTTTGTTTGTTTTTTTCCCAGTCTGCAGGGGCAATGTCCCAGATGTCTCATCTATAAATCAAGTTTCCTTTCACACTGTAAAATGTTGTACATTCACAATGGGCTCCACTCACAAGCTCTGCTTCTTGGGGACTCATATTAATTTTTGCTTCATGTTTATTATCTGCTGTGATTTGATTTGAATACACTTCTGTTACATACATGTCTTGTTTATTTTCAATGTTTCAGGATTGTTTGATTATTTATTAAAGAGACCTTTCTTTTTTCAAAGACTTCCACCGTATGGGAATCCTTTCCTGTCTTTTTCTTTCGGGCATTTCACTTGCTGTTTGATTGTGTGTGTGTGTCTGCACGCATGTGTGTTTAATGATTATTTGTGTGTAACAAGTTGGATGAACTGGAAGCTAAATTTCTGTGTACTGTGATATACAGATCAATAAAGTTGACTCTGAGTAGTCCTTCATTTTCTTCATTCATTCATTCATTCATTCATAGCAACGCGACAAGAAGTGTCTTCCGAAATTTTTATATCAGAATGTCATAACTTCTTTTTTTTTTTTTTAAATCTGATTTTATCATTTTTGCAGTGTTCTCCTGGATTTTTTTTTCATTCTCATGAAATATAGATGAAGTTTTAGACTGGCTTTCATCTTAAAGGTATGATGGATTGGTTAATGAAAAATTAGACATTAACCCTTTCAGATCCATTCAGATCCAATTCAGATCCAATTATGAGAAGTTACAGTGTGTCTCCTGAAGTGTTTCTGCATTGATAATTTTAAATTCAGTCTTCCATGTCTATTTCTTCATATTATTCATAGTGTATGATCTTGCCTCAATCTGTCATAAAGTGTAGTTGATGCATACTCAATTTCTGTATGGGGCCTAACATGACATATCTATTCTGAAAATAAAAATTTAGCCGATTATCATAAATAACAATTTACTGATCAAAATATAGGGCCTACATATCTCACTATCCTACAAATAGAACTAGATTAAAAGGATTAACAGAATTTTGTTGAATAGTTAAACTTGTCAAATTGTTAAACTGTAAGATGATAAATGTCTAATCAGTAGGCCTATTGCTATGAAAGATAAATTGTAGACCCCATTCACACATTTGTATGCCTCCGCCACGAAGTGGTGCCGGAGGCATTATGTTTTCGGGTTGTCCGTCCGTCCGTCCGTCCTTCCGTCCGTCCGTAATGAATTTTGTGGACAAGGTAACTATCAAAACCTGTTGAGGTATCCTAATGAAACATGGCATGTATGTGTATTAGGGGATGAAGTTGTGCCTATCAACTTTTGGGTGCACATGCTCAAGGTCAAAGGTCAAAAGGTCAAGGTCAAATACATAAAATTTCACTATTTTCACCATATCTATTTAATGCCTGAAGATATTTTCTTGAAACTTAGTGTATACATGTATTACCCAATTAAGATTCTCTGGTGAAAGTTTGGGTCATGAGGTCAAAGGTCAAAGGTCAAAAGGTCAGGGTCAAATACATAAAATTTCACTATTTCCACCATATCTATTGAATGCCTGAGGAGATTTTCTTGAAACTTAGTGTATACATGTATTACCCAATTAAGATTCTCTGGTGAAAATTTGGGTCATGAGGTCAAAGGTCAAAGGTCAAAAGGTCAAGTAAAATATTAAAACTTCTTTTTTTTCTCTGTACCTTGGAAAATTGTTCAAGGTATCTTCATGGAACATAGCATATACATGTACTGACTGGAAGTGATTATCTAGAGAATGTAGGGTTCATGGGGTCAAAGGTCAGGGGTCAAAGGTCAAGTGCAAGACTTCAAAATTTTACTATTACCCTCATATTTATGCAATGCCAGCAGGGTTATTTTTTTTACACTTGGTGTATGAGTGTGTAACCTAATAGAAATTCTCTGGAAAGTTTTTTTTTTCCTCTTTTTGCCTCAAAGGTCAAAAGGTCAAAGATCAAGTGAAAGTGCTGAACTAACTTTTTCCTCCATATCTCGGAAGTGGCTCAAGTTACCTTGAAACTTAGTACATATTATGCATGTTCTACCTGAAAGTAATTATCTTATGAATTTTAGGGTCAAGGGCCAGATGAAAATGGTAACAATTTACTATTCAATTCAGACATTTCACTTTTTCTCCATACCTGTACCTTGAAAATTACTCAATGCCTAAATGTATGAATTGGTCAAAGTCAAGTTAAAGTCCTTAAATCCCTAGATACATGCTCTCTTATTCATCCAATTAAACCTACGTCAAGGAAGGTGAACATTCAACACATTTGTGACAAACTTGTCATTCCAATATTTTGCCAATTTTGTGAAAATGTAATCACACAGTGTCCACATGTACTCTCTAGACCTATTGGGAAAATCATGCATTATGGCGGAGGCATACCAGTCGCCAAAGCGACATTTCTAGTTATTCTTTTGATGCTGTCTTGCTTGATCCGGCAATGGCTTTTTTAAGCCTTTCTATTCGTGTTCAATCAATAATCATTTTTCCTTATCTCATAACCATGCTTGCTTTAATTGATCAATATTTCAATATTATTAATATGTCATCAGAACCTGCCTTGCTTGATAAATTATATAAGATTATGATAATGATATAATGATTATTATTATCATGATTTGAAATATCTAGTCATTACTAGTACCCTGTATGGCTTCAGTTTGCTACTTTCACTGTACTTATTGATGCCATTGTATACTCACTTTATCCAAGATTTGGTGATGGAAAACAAAACAAACGCTCTTGCCAAACCCAGATGGCAATATCATTAAGGTGTCCTTCTGTTTCACTGTGCTTTCCATTATTTCTACCTGCTCCTCTTTAAACTTAATTCCAGCCTCCTCCTCTAATTCCTTGAGAGCATCTTTGAACTCCATGATGATGATACTGATAGCTATGAATGGTCCGAGAACTACGAGCAACATTGTACATGTACATATATGGCAGATGACGTAAACATGAATATTCATTTGCGCATGCCCAGATCAATTTACTTACGTGATATTTTCAAAATGGCGAGCGGCAGTGTCGATAGTGTCGAGTGGGGTTCCAGCAAAGATGATGGCGATTTCTCTTGTTTTCGGAGGTAATGGTGAGCAATACATAGTCGGCTATAATATTCAACATTATGGTATTACAAAATGTGGCTTTTTGTTGCGAATCCATGTGTCGTTTTGAACGGTGAGTTTGTGACAGAATTGTACGCGTCGCAGTACTTCCTCAAAATCGCATGCGATGCTTCGGGGCGCTGTTACTGTGTTACAGCGCCCCGCGACGGGGTTAGACCTACCCTTGCTTGCTATAAACGCACGGGTACGGTGCACGCGTACTGCGGTGGGGCCTATTTCACGATAGCCCCACCACCACTGCGTGTCTGTACTAATACTACGGCGACTCGCCTGCTTTATAGGTCTAGACCTACTCGTGAATCCAGCCCCACCGTGGCATTCATCGGTAGATAAGCACGGCGTTTGGGCTTCCTTCCACAGTATGATTTTTAGCATAAAACAAAAACTACTCGACCAAAATTGACGATCATTCTTGGTATCGTTTTTCTGTCCCCGGGGACAACTCCCCCGGGGACAACTCCCCCCGGGGACCACTCCCCCCCCCCCCCCCCCCGGGGACAACTCCCCCGGGGGACAACTCCCCCGGGGACAACTCCCCCGGAGGACCACTCCCCCGGGGGACAACTCCCCGGGGGACAACTCCCCCGGAGGACCACTCCCCCGGGGGACCACTCCCCCGGGGGACAACTCCCCCGGGGACAACTCCCCCCGAGGGACCACTACCCCGAGCGACAACTCTTAGGGTGACTTATCCCCAGGGTGACCACCCCCACCACTTCATATTTTTTCTATGAAAGAATTCGACTTAAATTCCTGTGGACTCTGACATTTCAAGAGTGACGAGCAAAGTTAACTTTAAGGTTGTGTGATCGTAATCTAGTTCCTCTATTCTTTATTCACTCCTTCACTTTTATAATGATGATTGAGCTTCGGCTAAGTACACTGAATTTTATTTCAGAAATAACGCCCCCCCCCAAAAAAAAAAAAGTTCGACATCATTATTCTGTAAAACTAAGGGGTCACCTCTTCCCTTAATTCCCAAATTGGTGCGCTTTTGGCAATCATATCTTATTTCTTATTATTTACAGTCGGGAAAAATTCATATAAATCCGATTAGCAAAAATTGTCAACGTGAAAAAATATACCACACAATAAAGGCACGTCACTGTAATGTAAATTTTTGAATAAGTGTCTCTCTTCCTTTTACATCTAGAGGAAGGTTCCGCACACCATTCGTTCTTTTGAAGACTTTTACAATATAGGTTTGAATGTGATCGCATATGTTTTTTTTTTTTTTTTCTGTGTGTTTGAGACACTTTAGTAATGGGTAAAGTTTCCTTCTATTTATTATGATATTTCGTTATGAAAAATTGATGACCGGTAAGGAACCAAAGTCAACAAAATAAGAGTCATTGAGGGAGCGAGCGTGTTTGAAAATTTTTGCATTTCTGCAGTCAAAACTTGCTCGTTGTCGCTTCATTACATCCGAATTTATGTGTTTATTGCTCATTTATTATTCCTTTCAGATTGGTGTAGAAAGAAAACAAGAGCTCGAGGGAAAGTATCACAGTCACCACATCTAATGCAATTTCCCTGTAAATTAAAGCTACTTCTCAATTTTTCTCGGAGACCTCCCCCCCCCCCCCGGTCCACATACCCAATAAAACTGACTTTTGGTCCCTTTCCTATTAGAATTATTCCAACCAACTTTGGGGGGGGGGGGACTGCACACTGGTTCTGAAGAAGAATTGGTCGGTTTTAAATTGCGTAATGACTTATTTTTTTAAGTCATCACTCGAATTTAGTCAAAAATAAAAAAAAAAGATCGGCCGAATATTCGGTCCCCCTCTTGGAGATCCTGGATCCACTGGTGCCGTTGCATGCAAGCCTATGCATTCATCTCGTTCCTCCTCGTGTAGTCTGGTTTCCAGGCCCCTTTGCCAACTGGACTCCGCGTAGAAAGAAAAAAACAACAACAAACAAACACACCTTAAACTACACTAGTTTTCGACGTTGAGGGCGTCAATATCCTGAATAGGTAAATAGTATCATGTTCATGGGGTCTGGAGACAGACTATACTCCTCGTGGGACCTTGTCCGTAAGAGTAATATGGGACTGAATTATGATAAGTGGAAAGTAAATTTTCAGGAAACAGGTAAATGCTCAATTGCCCGTAAAGGTACATTCAAGTCACTTTTTATATGATTGCCCAAAATATTTGATAGAGAGAGTCATGTTGATCACAGACATTTGAGGAAAAGATCAACGGAATATAATAAAAGTCCTGTTATCTACTGACAATGTTAGCCATTTAAAGGTTTTAATTTTGTATGTTAAGAGAACAAGGCTGTTATCCAAAAGACTTACATAAGTCGTATAGAGTTATGCAGGTAATATTTTTTTTTTTTTTTTAGTTTTGTATAATTTAGATTTGCACACTGCACAACCGGATGTTTGCTTATTACACGATGTAAAATTCTGAATTATTTGTAATTTATATCTATTTATTGGAAAGTACATAGGCCCCTTTATGAAACAATTATTTTTGATATGTTTCTATATCGAATTCCGGAGTCTGCTTGTGCACCATATGCGTTGGGCGGAGGGTCCTGAGTGCGGCAAATGAGGGATCTAGGTCCGTGTGCACGCGACAGAGAATCCTGCTCAATGTAACGAGCCGGGCTGATCAGAGTTTGCCATCAGCATGCACCAGAACTTATTTGCCCCAGCCATATAACAGCAAACATATTGCGCACATGAAAATAATTGTAATAAGTGTATTTTTTTTAGAAATTGATTATATGTAAAATAATGATATTATAAAGATAAAGGCGTTAATATTCATGTCTGAATAGCGCGCCTCAAATATAACAACAACACCAACAGCATTGTCCTTGAAGCCAGCCAAAGGAAAGCCATGGAATGGATAACGACACAACGAGGAGGGCGAAAATTTGCACTAAATGGATACATTTATGTCAAACGACGTGACCTTGCAGGTGGCTGGGAGGGGTTTGAGTGCGAGTTGCGGCGCAAGCACGAGTGCAATGCAAAGATTCAGGTAAAGTATACAATTTAAACATCCTCATTTATTTACTTAAGATATTAGTCCTATATCTGGTTATAAGAGATGGGAACAGTGAAGCCGAAATACATGTACAGAACCTTATTTATGTCCTTTTACTTTAAAGGGATGGTACAGTATTGGTGGAGATGAGAATTGAGCTTTCGACTTTTTGCGAGATACCAAGAAAACACTTGTGATGTAGTACAGAACATACCACTTTAAGAGGAATTCAAAGTTTATTTGATGAAAATCGGGTTTGGAATGACTGAAACATCCAAATACAAAGCGATCATAATAAAGTGTGGGTCCCACACTTTATTAGCATCGCTCTTTTTTGGATATCTCAGCCATTTCAAAACCAATTTTCATCAAATAAATGTTGAATTTCTCATAGAATTACATGCTCTTTCATATTTCATAAGAGGTTTCTCATTATCTCACAAAAAAAAAAAAAAATGTTAGAAACCTGAAATTAGGTCTCAACCAGAACTATACGATCCCTTTAAACCCATACCTTATATAGGCCTATTGAACATTTTAATTTTTTTTATTTATTGAGTTTTTAAAACACTAATACAGGGGAGCTAAAAATCATAAATGGCTCGATGTAGCGAAAAATTATTTTGAAACAAAGTATCACTTCAACCTCAGTTCCCAATGATAACACGTGCACATGCAACACGTGCACGCATGTGCACGAGTGTATTCAGTCCAGTGGAAGGGGGAGAAAAACCAACGAGATTCTTGGAAAAACTAATCTCTACTCTAACAGTAGCTCTTCTCAATACGCGCGGTATGGTGAGTGTGTGTGTGTGTGTGTGCGTATGTTTTATTTTCAATGAAAATGTGATGTGCGTGTGTTTTTTAATTGAAATGATTTCATTCTAGTTTTGTATATCGTATTTGTGTTGCTTTTTTATGTTTAAATACCCTTGTGAGTGTGAGTAACATAAGTCAAAGAATATTTTTTTTTTTAGTACATGTCAATACTTCCTTGTGAAGAAATGGTCAGTAGGATTGATCTATAATCGAGTTGTTATGTTGAAGAATGATGATTGGCAGTATAGTTTGACAATGGACTTGTGTTTTGAATGGTATTTGTACTGTTTTATGTTCATGTTACACCCAGATTGGATTGATTTAGGAATGATTTGAATGAAATCAATAAAATGTAATTGAAAAAAAAAATGTGTGTGTGTGTGTGTGCGTTTTGACTGGTACGCGAGGACGAGGCCGAAAACCGATCTCGTTTCATTTACCTGTATAGCGCTAGTTCTTACAGATACCAAGGAGGTACTAGGCGAGTACCTCTTGCTTATACTGCGTTCCTAGTGCACGACCATCCTGTTTGGTCCGTCTATGTACGTAGGTCTGGACCAGTCATAGGCATTGTACGTGCAAAAAAGTGGTCATAAAATATACATAATTTTATATATCCACCTCCCAAAGTTATCTGTATTATAGGGATCTAAGGGACGTAAGAGGTGTGGGTTGGGGGGGGGGGGGGGGCAAGATCAACAATTTCCCGGTCAGTGGCAAGTACAGATATCTTTTTTTTTTTTGAGGGGGGGCGAAGAAGTTATTTTCCCTGACTTTTGAGCATCGGTTGCTTTACAAAAAACATTCCTTCATGACCTCATGACCTAAACTTTCACAAGAGAAGATTCAAGAAAATATCTTCAGGCATTGCATGATATTATGGTGGAAATTGTGAAATTTTATGTATTTCACCTTGACCTTTTGACCTTTTGCATGTGCAACCAAATGTTGACAGACACAACTTCACCCCCTAATACACATACATGCCAAGTTTCATTAGGATACCTCAAAAGGTTCTGATAGTTACCCTGTCCACAAAATTCATTACGGACGGACGGACGGAAGGACGGACGGACGAACGGACGGACGGACAACCCGAAAACATAATGCGTCCGGCACCACTTTGTGGCGGAGGCATAAAAAATAGTATTCACAGAAATGTGATTAACCATGCATTGAATTGGGATATATTTAGCTCTTGCTCTGTGTATGCATATTTCTGTATAATAAATGTCCGGAAGTTGAGGAGGCGGGGATGGGAGGGGTAACTCTCTCCCACATGACGGAGCTTTTGCATTTTTAGAATTGACATACAATGTTCAACGATCTGAAGCAAAATCTATAGGTGGAACATCCTGAAATTTGTATCAGATAAGTGTAGTAAGTCATCATGGAGAGAGACCAAGCGGGGGAAGGATGCGGGAGGATGTGTCCTCCTCCTATCCGAGAAGGATTTTGCATGATTGCGATTCAAAGATGTGGAATTTCTGGCGCACACTTTTGATTTACATGTAATGTAATGTAGCCATAATCAATGTTTCAATATTTGAAAAACTGTCAAACAAAGAAATTGAAAAGATAAGATATACCCCTCCTATATGATGGAACTTTTAGATTAAATTTTGTTTGAAATAAAGTGACAGATGTAGTGCGCACTGTTTGATGAAATATTAGGAAAGTTTCAATCTCAAAAGTCTACATATTGTATGGAAGTTGGCCTATAACGGGGTAGGCATCTCTATCACAACCACGGGCATTTTCCATTTTCAGAATTGAAATTAAACGATGTTGTGCTCTTTTGGTGAAATATCTGGAGAGTTCCTATGAAAAAAAAAAAACATGCAAATTTTCTGCATCGTGGGGATTTTTTTATTTATTTATTATTTTTTTTTTTGGGGGGGGGGATCGGGAGGGTGGGGGTAAAGACAATGTGTTTGCATAGCTCCCACCCAACATTTGTATTCCAGGATTGACGCTTTTTATTACTATGAAGCTGTGCAACATTTAGAGTCCAATTGACATTATCTCACAAACACATTTTGGTGGAATTGGGGAAATTATTAATCCACGAAGTGTAATACTACCGGTATATACGTCTATGGAGGGGAACTAGGCGGGGAATTGGTTAGGCTTAAATGAAAGAAGTATATTATATTCCCACACGAGGGAACTTTTGCATTTTTTTTTTACTTAAATGACAGATCTTTTGATGAAAGAATTATCCTGAAAAATGTCAATCTTATGAGAACGGAACAAAGGGGGAGAAGGTGGGAGGAGATATAAACCTATTAAACCCGTTTTCAGAATTGAACTACAACAATTCCTTGCACAGTTTCAGTAAAATATTTGGATAGTATTCCATCAAAAAAGCAAGAAAATCTCCGACACTCCGAAAAATCATTGGGAGGGCGGGAAGGAGGCAACTGCTCCGCACCCCTGCATATGAGGGAGCTTTTGCTGAGCCAGTTTCGAATAATATAAAAATCCACATCCTGGAAATTACGGGGGGGGGGGGGGGGGGCGGGGCAAAATGATATGATTTCCCCCCCCCCCCCCCCCATCGACGCTCCCCTGGAGGGGGTACGCTCCCCCTAAATGAGGGAACTTCTGCATTTTTAGAATTGAAATTCAGCACTCTACTGAGCCCTTCAGGTAGCATATCTAAAAAAAAAAAAAAAAAAAAAACTCAAAAACTCAAAAACTCAATAGAAAAGTAGGGAAAGTAATATATCCAGTGACAATGGGAATGCTTTGTTAGTGCTGTCTGCACTTTCAGGCTTGTTTTGTGTGGGAGTGAAATTCAGTGATCTAATGCACATTTTGTGATAGGGCGGTGAGTTGGATCCCGCCTTTTTTTTTTCGTAGGCAGGTGAGGATTATGTTTGATGGGTCTAGGACTTGTCCCCCGGAGGACTACGATGTTAGATATATTTATTACTCAGACCGGGGGGGGGGGGGGAGGGGGGTGAATGAAGTCTCGAATATCTAGCAGAGTGGATGGGGATTATCAGTAGTGCAACTAGACATGCAGATGTTCAATTCCTTGTGCACGCGAATAATTTTGTTATTTGATATTTTCTTCTGCTCTTGTATCATAAATCAATGAAGGCGTAAGACATATACATTTTTGTGTTCATGGCATACAATCTATTATGTGCATTTTATGTCAGCAATATCAAGGTACATAAAACAGAGATCGCTGGTTGCGAGTTTGGAAATTGATAAATGTGGTAGCAGGAACATGGAATGAGCCTGCTTTCCACCTCCATTGAGGGAGACCATATGAGTGGAGTGGATACAAATATAATATGTAGATGATCTTTATTATTATCTAAATAGGATATGCTATTGTGAATCATAGTCCACAAGGCGTGACGCTAAGTATCAGTATCATGCATACAGATGCTGAACACTATACATGACAACCTCATGGCCTAAGCAATATAAAGGTTCACAGCATGCAGTTTGTTGAGAGGGATGCTAGTAATAAAAAGAAAATGTAATGGGACCGGACAAATACTGTGCTATACAATCTGGAAACAATCAAGGAATCCGGGGCATTGAGTCAAGACATTGTGAAAAGCCTATGCCAAGTACTAACACAGAACTTCAACTATTGGGTACAGTCCCCAATTATAAGGGTTCGCAGCACACAGCTTATTGAGAGGAATAACAGTCATAAAAAGAAAAAATAATAATGGGGCTCGATAAACAATATGCTCTACAATATGGGGAAAAAGTGAAAAGACTGCTAACTACTACGACAGAACTGCAACTATTGGGTACGGACGATCACTATTGAATACAGGCAATATTGTTGAATGCATATTGTTTAGGCCTATCTCTCTTATTGGTGCTTAATCACATTGATTGCATTTCCTTGCATTTCATTTCATTCTATATTTCCACCATTCAATGAGGATAAAAAACACATAACTTACAAATCAAAACAACGTGGACAGAAAGTATTGATACATGTACCATGCACTATACAAATCAGCACAAAATTCACAATACATATTGTAATGATGAAAAATGAAATGAAGAATCTTTTATATGGCTTGTAAGATTGTTCAAGCTTAATAGTGTAAAGAAACAAATCTGAAATAATAAAAAAATGTCATAGTCAGAATACATACAATATTCAACACTAAATTCAAAACCACTGCTTTCACACAGAACATCAGTATGAACTGAGAAGATATACTTTTCTTACTTTTTTTTATTATTGAATTGTAGAAAAAAAAAAAGATTATTCACATTCGAATCCTACCACAATGCAGGTCCAGTATACCGTAGTAAATGTTTAGGCTTGACGTTTTAATGCAATTCATCTTTTTTTTTTCAGCATATATATTATAGAAAAAATATTTCTGATTAAAAAAAACCTTTATCCTAGTTGTCTACACGATTACTCTGCAATGCAACTGCTGTCAAAGAGAAACAAGTACAAAGTTATATCTTTTTTTCTATTTTCGTTTCCTTGAATGTGACATGGGTTTAAATTTCTTCATAACAGGTTTTGGGAGACAACCACCATGGGCGTGAGCCCGAACATCCTCATCCTCCAAACTACGGCAGAGTGAACACTGTACAGGTGTCAGCGGCTGTAAAGAGGAGGGCACTGGACACAGAGGAAGGGCCGCAACAGATTCTGTTGCAGACCATCCCTCTGAGTACCGAGGAAGGACGGGCTGCCCTTCCACGGCTTGATGACATGCGCCGAAACATCCGGCGTCACAGGCAGAACCATCCAAATGCTCTGCCGGTACCACGAACTGTGGAGGAATTGGAGATTCCGAATGATGAAGCTCTTTCCCTTGCAGGAGAACGATTCCTCTTGCATGACTCCGGAAGAGAAGACCCTCACAGATTCATCATCTTTGCTACGGACAGAAACTTACGGGTACACTCATCCTTCCATTTACGAATTCCATTTCCCACACTATATTTCACAAAATACTAAGAAATAATATAAAAAAATTATAATCTTTAGTAGTTCATTACGTTATTGAGTCTCTGAATCACATTTCTTTGCTGGTCTGAGCATATTGTGCACTAAAATAAAGGTCATTGTTTTATGCGTATCCGTCTCCATTATCGAAATTGGCAAATAGGAATGCAATATTATTGTTTTGTTAAGTTCTCAAAGTTGGAACATTCTCAAAGTATTTAAAATGATTTGCTTCAGAAGCTTGGAGCATGAGCATACCAAGGAACTTTCAAATTGAGTTGTAACCCATGGGAAATAAAATATGGTCCGACAGGCAAAAATTTCAAGGCCAAATCACGACAGTCGCAGACGGCCAAAAATTCTTTTCTGAGCAAAAAAGGAGCCTCCGAAAAGATAAAGAGAGAGAATCCGTTAAATTAATAAGGTAATGACGGCACTAGCCCTCCCCCAAGTTTGGAGCCTGAAAAAAAAAAAATCATTTAATTAGAAATGCCAAAAGTATGCATGAAATCGCGTGATAACAACCCCCCCCCCAAAAAAAAATAAATAAATAAATAAATAAATTTAAAAAAATATTAAAAAAGCTCTCACTGTTGGAGGGGGCCACACCCTGTAACACCATCCCCATCCTGCCTCTGCTGAGTCTGCTCCCTCGCATGATGTACCTCCCCTCTTTAGACGAAATCCTGGCTACACCACTGGGTATGTTATTAGCCTTCAAAAGAAGATAAGCGTTGAGGTAGACGGAAAATAAATTGTGCCATTAAAGTACCGAAAAAGAGTTACCTGTACTGTACTGCCTTGAAGAAACATAATTATTCTAGTAAGATTTGACATTATTTTCCAGTTTGTTGCCTTCTTGTTCTTGACATGAGTCTGATTTCTCATCGTTCTGGCTTCTTTTTCAGCTCCTAGACAATTCAGCTAATTGGTTTGCTGATGGTACATTTCAAGTGGTACCAAGTATCTTCTTCCAGCTTTGGACTGTCCATGCTGTACATGAGGGGCGCGTTGTCCCACTTGTGTACGCATTGTTGCCGAATAAGACGGAAGAAACGTACTCACGAGTTCTCCGTGCCCTTCTCGAACATGGCGACTTCCACCCGAGAACGGTCCTCATCGACTTTGAGCTGGCGGCCAAGAACGCATTTGAGAGAGTATTCCCGGACACAGCAGTAAAGGGGTGCCTCTTTCACCTTTCACAGAGAATCCACGATAAGGTACTTGATGCCAATATGTTCTCTTTCTGAAATTGAATCGGTTATTTCGTCTTTTTTTGAAGCCCAAAGGCGGGATGAGCAGGGAAGATATGAAGGTCGATTTGAAGATCGTTTTCATTTCACTAATATTCATTCATTTAGTAAAGCTCTATAGACATTAGTTCTCCAGATCGATAGAGAGAAGTTTGGTTAGACCAATAATACTAGGTTTCTGATGTGCTTCGCTTCAGAGAATAGGGGAGCGCGGCACCAGGTCAAGGTTTATGAAAGCCCTTTTTAAACTTGTGTTTCTTAATCCCGGACTTTCTCTGACCCAAGACTATCGTTAGTCCCGTACCAATTTTTTCAGCTTTTTACACTGGCCAATTAGTCCCGTACTATCTCTTGTCCGGGGCTAAGGAGAAAACTGACCTTTTTACACTCGTTTTTCTTAGCCCCGGACTTTCCAAACCACATGAATATTCATGATTACGCTGTGCACTGAACACGTACACGCACGCACCGGCAGCACTTGATTACCTCGTTTCTGATTGGTCAGTGGGGGTCGGATTTCGTCTCCGTCGCTTATCCCCGGATTATTTTTTTTTTCATTCTGTTTACACTTACTTGCTTGCACCGCAATTGCGGTGCTAACCCTGCTATTTTGCAGGGCCAGATAGTACCGGACTATCGGTGGGGCTAGCCCACTTTGGCAAAAAACGAGTGTAAACAGAAAGTGAGCTAAAGATAGTCTCGTACCCCCCCCCCCCCCCCCCCCCCTTAGCCCCACCGTTGGTACGGGACTAAGCAAAAATGTACAAGTGTAAAAAACCCTTTCGTGTGCGCTCGGAGTGTATAGAGAGCGTGTTAGCTGTGGGGCTGATGACAGGCAAACGTTCTAATATTATCGACACCAGAGTCGGCGATTTCATTTGACGAGTTGAAGAACGGAAACATCAAAGACGACACTCGTGCAATAGAGCAGTCTTTTTTTTTTTTTGACATGGTGGAGGTACCCCAATTAAACCAACGAATTCCCTGTTGGTTTTTCGTTGATATGACATTGATTGAAACGGTGATCACAAATATCTAGTGATAATCTTGATCAAAATCATCGTCATGGATATGTTATCAATGCGTGCGCGGGGGAGCGCTACAGAATACTAGTACTAGTATATGGATTATCATGGACGAGAAGGAAACATTCTAATAAATCATCTATAGCTTGTAGTTCTGTTTCTTATTGTGAATAAAGATGTGTTGCTGTTTTATCAATTTTTACAAATCTTTTAAAAAAAGTTTCTTTCAAATATGAACAAAGTTTACAAATT
Organism: Diadema setosum; assembly: GCA_033980235.1. Classification (NCBI taxonomy): domain Eukaryota; kingdom Metazoa; phylum Echinodermata; class Echinoidea; order Diadematoida; family Diadematidae; genus Diadema; species Diadema setosum. The sequence goes on along the minus strand of CM067074.1, from coordinate 8,815,632 downwards.
CGGGAAATGTTTTTCATTGGCTATGTAAAAAAAAAAACAACAACAAGAATAATTCCAGTAATCCTTGTCTTACTGCGGGCATGGTGTTATACAGAATAAACTAATGGAAAAGTATGCATCATATAGTCAAGAATATTTTCATGGTTATTTTCATACCATTACTCGCAATAAGAGTGGGGTATGTTGGATGAACACTTAAAACGGTGAAAAGAGCGTGTTTTATTTTTATAATTACACTTTTAATTATATGTGGGATAGTGAATGTGTTTTGTACATCTTTAAGCATTCTTATCATTCAGGAGGCAAGAGAAAACACGTTATTAGGCTGACAGGTTCTGTATGGTGCCTCTGTTTAAACTATAAGCCTTCAACTTGCCTTATGCCGAACTGCCCATCCCCTCCCCGCACAATACAGCCTTCTTGCATGGGAAACCTGTTCGCCCCTGTCCCCTCTTTCTTTCTTTCTGATTTTCTTTCTCTCTTCCCTTCTTCCTCATATTTTGGTCTATAAAGTCATTGGTCTATAATACAGACCCTTTCTTCATTGCTAAATCGATTTCAATGATAGGATTTTTATCAACACATTGCACGTCAAATGTTTTACCTTTCCTTTATACAACGTATATAATCTGGGGCGCTTTTCGTTTTGTTGATAAACCATGAACATTCTAAAGAGGGATGCAAACTTAAACAGTTTTATATTCACGGCTTGCCTTAAAAATGCATCCATTATTCCACCGGATATATAATCTTCTTGCATGAATGTTGTGCGGTTTTCTTTCAGGTTTACGACTTTCTTTGCTGTTTTATTCATTTTCTAATTCAGATCAAACAAGAGGGCCTGCGTCCCCTCTACTTGGCAGACAATGAATTCCGAGTACAAGCTCGGATGATCGCCGCCATTGCATTCGTGCCACTAGCTGATGTTGAGAGGGCATTTGGGGCTCTTTCTGAGATAGCTCCTCCAGAACTGCGCCCGGTACTCAACTACTTTGAGGATACGTATGTTGGCCGCCCTCAGATAAGGGGGAATGAGCGTGCCCCTCCAAGGTTTCCACAGCTAATGTGGAATGTCCACGAAGCCACTCTAGAGGGAAGCTCGAGAACAAACAACCACGTGGAGGGATGGCACAGAAGGTTTCAAGTTGGAGTCGGCGCTGATCACCAAACCTTTTGGAAATTCCTAGAGAAGGTCAAGCAGGAACAAAGTCTCCAAGAGATGACGATCGTTCAGGCGCAAGCTGGTGCACCTGCTCCAGCCAGACGACGAGAATATGAGCAGATCAACCGCAGGCTGGTGCGACTTGTGGAAGGTTATGCCAACCGAGACATTTTAGAGTTCTTGAGGGGAGTGTCCTACAATTTGCATTAGGCAGCAGGCGGTCAAAGAGTATTGAGCAGTCAACCGGCAGGCCTCCGAAAATACGCTTATTTTGTTCTTTTATTTTCAGCTCGGTCGCGGCGACCTTCACATGATTTCTCGAACCGAAGAAAACGTCTCCTTTTCAAACTGCGATATCTCCGTGAATAATCATATTATGTTTATCAACGATTTCTTTTGCATCTTTATGTCAAAGGACAAAATGTACTAGACATGTAAAAATATAAAGTCCCCACACCCAGAAATATATAGTAAATTGAGGATAAAAGTGAGGTTAAAATGACAAAATCGAATATTGAGAATATACTGAATTATTTCAATATCAGTTGCTTCTGGGCCCACTAAAATCATACATCATCCGAAGCGAAATTTATCTAGCTTTTCAAAAATACCACTATTTTTTAACAATCTCTTGTAACAGGGTCAGGATCCAGCAAAATAGCCTCCAGGTACACATCCAAAAATGCTCAAAACTTGGCGGAGTCGCAGACCACCTTAGTTAGCCAATCACAACCCCGCGCTGTGACATCATTGGCATGGCGATTCTGCCGAATGAACGAGGGTAACTTTAAGCACTCCGAAAATGCTAGAATCGCTTCAACTTCTGTTCATTGTTACTTTCTTGTGTAACAAGTATCATAATTGTATTTTCTCTGTCTTTTTTTCTATATTACTGTCGTAAATGATACAGAATATGACTCACGTCCACAAAAACTTACATCAGTCTCACGTACATACTGAAAATTGTGTTGTTCAGTTGCACTACAAGGACATAGCTCGGCCTTGGTCGTGTGATCGTGTCCATCACGAGTTGTTGACAAGATACAGTTGTGTTGCCATGTAATTGTTGTTTTAATTTGTTTAACACCCGGTGATTAAAATGAGTATTTGATTCTACACAAAACTTATCAGTGGGCAAGATAAAACCTACAGGTTATAAACCCTGCCATACTTTGTATTTTTGTGAATTAATCGCTATGAGTTGTATGGTATGCAGTGATAGAGTCGGTGGGGGAATGGTTCGCATCTTCAGGGAATTTATTGACACATCTGCGCAGGAAACAAACAACATAGAATTATATCATATTTCCGTAGAAACATGCGCATCACGCGCACACACACCAGAGTAAATTGTCCTCCCGTAATCGAGTGTATGACGACTAGTTGAGAAAATACAGTTGCAGCGTGGCTGTGCTTTTCAATGTTTTGTGCATGTGCTTTTCAATGTTTTGATATAACAAGTTTTCTTCAAATTACACATGTATACAGGAACTGTATTTTGGTTATCATTATTGTTTGTCTTGAATTTTGATAAGCTTTTGGTTTTTTGATAGTTGTGATTCTTTGTTATACTGTATTGTTGGTATTTATCAGTACGCTACTAAATTTCAACAGCTGATTAAAAAAAATCCTTGCAGATTATTTTATTGAGATTATAAGAATTAAAAAGAATATGTGATTGTACATATACACTGCTCTAAAATGGGCAAAATAAAATCACATCCTTGTCAGACTTTATTCATTTGTGAATAATAACATTTGATGGTATGAAGGGATAAGCCTATGTTGGCAGTGGAGGTGTTCAAAGTCTTCAGGAATTTATCCACATACAAACTGATATCCGCACTCTGCAATGAAAACAGACAACACGCTTTTTTCCAAAAATGAAACATGCTCATATACAAACACAAGAAGCAAGTCCTTCCAATCATCACAAAATAACATGGAGACAGCACACATGAATTCCAACATAACTTTTATATTGACCACTCTCATTTTTGTTTCCATTTTTTGTTTCTTTGTTTGTTTGTGCTTTTTTAAAGTTTCCTCTTTTACGCTTCCTAAAGGCTTCCTTTTCATGAACAGCCTTTGTATTTGTTGTTATAAGAAAGTAATTACTCAAGTTGATGCAAGAGCAGTTGAACAATTTGGTGCAACGATGTGAAGATGAAAACATATTTATCGTGCAAACAATCACAGCCCAACCTGGCAAGAATCCCACTCAAAAGGATTTCTGTTTTGGGGCATTTTTCACGTACTGAGTTATATAACTTCTGAGAAGAATGTCTATCAATATTCCGCACACTTGACGAAAGGTTGTTTGTACCTACATGTACATATACAGGGTACGCGTAAAAGTGCCGCATCGCCTTCACTAGTGTCAATGTCACACAGTTCAATCTTTTACACATTCAAGTCCTTTCATGAACAAAATATTCATATTTTTTCTGTCAATTTTTTCTCCGACATTAAGAATTGTAATGATGTTCAGATAAATTCACAGTCAACATAAACGAAAATTGCACAATAAAATTACTGACAGAGACATACAGGATAGTAACTATCATAAGAATCTTAGATAAAAATCATAACCCCATTGAAAAGGTATTTCTAACAACATACTAGTATTCCTTTGTAAATGGAGACAAACTGAAAAAACTAAAAAACCTGAGCCTTTACCCCTCTGAATAATATCTTTCTTTCATTTAACATATTACTATCATAATCATAAATTGCAAAACGGAAAAGAAAATCATCAAAGAATGGACTTCTTAAAATATCATAAAATAATGAAGAATATAACAGGTACATGCTAAGGAATGAACTCTCCCCTCAAAAGCGTGTTTCCGTCAATGTGTTCATCTCTTGACCAACTTTCAGTGATAAAATGGACGTGCGTTTCTACTTTTTTCGACATTACATTTGGCGTGTACAATGGTAAAGCCTTTGTGCTGAGATTTCACAAAATTTGTTATAAAGATGAACGTGTCTTAGGTAACGCCAACTTTAAAGGACAAGTACACCTTCATAGACATGTGGGTAGACTGAATGCAGCAATATTAGTAGATCACATCAGTGATAGTTTGAGGAAAATCGGACAATCCGTTCAAAAGTTGTGACTTTTTGAAGTTTCTGCCCACTCAAGGCTGGATGAGAACTGAGACTACTATAGCTTGTGATGTCACATGAGTACAACGATATAAAGAAAGAATAAAGAACATTCAACATTTTTTCACATTTCTCGCATAGCAAAAGAACGCTTGACTTCTCTCTTTCAGAAGGCAGGGGAATAATATTACCCTTAACATACGTCAGTAACAAGTCGAAGAAATGTGCACTTTATTAAAAAAAGTAAAGTTTTGTGAAATTCTCTTTTTATTTTCTTTATACAGTTATACGCATATGACATCATGCACTTTAGTAGTCTTCTCATCCAGCAGTGACTATGCAGATACTTTAAAAATTAATAACTTTTGAACGGTTAGTCTGATTTTCCCCAAACTTTCACTGATGTGTTCGAATAATATCGTATTGCTGCATTCACTCAATCCACATGCATGTAAAGGTGGACTTGTCCTTCAATTTAAATTCTATTAAAAAGAAAACTGTTTTTTACACAGATGAATTTAGTCTTCATTTCTAGGAAAAAAAAAAAAAAAAACATCTCTGCTCAGTATGGGAGTGTCCCCCAGGAGAAGTCCCCGGGGCGTTTTTTTTTTTTTTTTTTTTTTTTTTTTTTACAGTTGTCAGGTGGGAGTTATCCTCCGGGGGAGTTGTCCCCCGGGGGAGTTGTCCTCCGGGGGAGTTGTCCCCGGGGAGTTGTCCCCCCCGGGGGAGTTTTCCCCCGGGGGACTTGTCCTCGGGGGAGTTGTCCCCCGGGGGAGTTGTCCTCCGGGGGAGTTGTACCCGGGGGAGTTGTCCCCCCGGGGGAGTTGTCCCCCGGGGGACTTGTAATCGGGGGAGTTGTCCCCCGGGGGACTTGTCCTCGGGGGAGTTGTCCCCCGGGGGAGTTGTCCTCGGGGGAGTTGTCCCCCGGGGGACTTGTCCTCGGGGGAGTTGTCCCCCGGGGGAGTTGTCCCCGGGGGAGTTGTCCCCCGGGGGAGTTGTCCTCTGGGGGAGTTGTCCCCCGGGGGAGTTGTCCTCCGGGGGAGTTGTCCTCGGGGGGACTTGTCCCCCGGGGGAGTTGTCCCCCGGGGGAGTTGTCCTCCGGGGGAGTTGTCCCCCAGGGCACTTGTCCACCGGGGGAGTTGTCCCCCGGGGGAGACATCCCCCGGGGGAGTAGTCCTCCGGGGGAGACGTCCTCCGGGGGAGTTGTCAGGTGGGAGTAGTCCCCGGGGGAGTTGTCCTCCGGGGGACAAGTCCTAGACCCATGTAGGGCTTATAGGGGGTGGGGCACTTTGGGGCTTCTGTCTGGGGCCCCGTGCAGGATAAAATAGCTGGCTTTGGTGTTTTGGATATCTCTGATTGGTACTCCTTCCATTGCAAAAGAAATTAGCCGTGACTCTTTTTAACTGAATAAAATCAATGTTTGTGTGTGTTTGTACGTAGGCCTATGGGGGGTGGGGCCCTTTGGGGCTACTGTCTAGGGCCCCGTACAGGATAAAATAGCTGGCATTGGTGTTTTGGATATCTCTGATGGGAACTACTTCAATTGCAAAAGAAATTAGCCGTGACCCTTTTCAGCTGAATAACACCATATTTGTGGGGCCCTTTGGGGCTACTGTCTGGGGCCCCGTACAGGATGAAATAGCTGGCATTGCTGTTTTCATGATAAGTACACCCAAAGGAGCAATATCCACCAATTTTTGTCCGTGACCCCCTTCGGCTGAATAAATCCATTTTTCGGGGTCCCTTTTTGTGGTCCCTAGGCTTACGGTACAGGATGTGACTTGCCAGCAATTCATTTTATTGACCCTTGGCCACATCCTTATATGATGAAACCATCAAAAAGTGTGACCCTTTTCAGCTGAATAAATGCTCTGGGCCCCCGGTCTAAGTAGCTCTCTACGTTGCGAACTGTGCGGACGTAAAAATTAGCCAGTACGCGTAGTGAAAAAAAAAAAAAAAAATAGATCGACTTGACGCGTGCTTCTGCGCACGCTCAGAACATGTTTTGTTTGTTTGTTTGTTTTTTCCTTCTGAACGTCTGCGCGACTAAAATCTACAGCTCCCTGTTTGTGCAAATATGGTTGTGTCGTGTTGATTTTACCTTGGTGGTAATGTTCAATGAGCGCGGTTATTTCACTCGATCCGTTCACCGCACTACCCTCTGCCAGGCAAGTGAGATTGCTTAAGACCTCATATTTGGAAACCTGGGAAAATGAAAGATTCCCAAAAGATCCCCCATTTTGCTGTTACAACATTCTTGTACCTTAGTTAAGATATTTTTTGGTCATACTACGTAAAACGGACATGAAGTATTCTCCGGGCGGATTTCATCTTTTTTTTTTTTATTTATTTATTTATTTCGATTCGATGAGCAATCTAGGGCAGCAAATAGCAGAAACAACACGCACATAATGGGATCGTGTGTAAGGCCGTATATTATATTGCAAAAGGCATGTTCAGTAACAAACACTCTAATTCGTTCACTACTTGCACCTAGAAAATAAACAATAAATGGCTGTGCATATCTTTGTCGTTATATGTCCCGGAGATTTGACTGATCTTGCTCCATCGAGACACAGAATAAAAGCAAAATCAGTGGAGTAAAAATGTTTGCATAGCAAGTGGGTTATACAGTTTTAGCAATCAATTAATCCATGATAATGATAGTGTAATTTGATATCTAAACATGGCCGTCGAGAATGCATCAAAAAACACTACAGCTGTGAAAACTACAAAATAAGGTCAATGGGCAATTTCGAAACTGCCATTTTGAATCTGTCAGATGAAAATACAAATGGTTCGACAGTTTAATAATCCATGCTCTCAGTATTTCGGGGAGAAATATTCTTCACAGTTTCTAAATTGGGTCTTGACTGTTTCTTTTACCCCCCCCCCCGCGTTTTGAATGGCACTATTGTATTCAAAATATTTACTTCTCGCAGGTAAGACTGTAGCCTTTTTTCTCTAAAAAGAAAAGAAAACGAGTGAAAATGTTCAGTCTTGAAGGAGTGAATAACAAAATAGTGTGAGTTTAGAGTGAAATCAGAATGAATATTTGAGTGACCTCGAGGATCACTCAAAGATTTTTGAGTGATCCCTAGGGAAATTAACAACGATTTGACTCTTAAAGCACTCCTTCGTGTGTGTAAATATTTTCACGCGGTTTTATTTATTCATTTCTTAGGAGAGTAAACGCAACAGAAAATAACCCCTTCTCATTTTCTTTTTCAGTGGTTGCGGCCTTCCCATTGTTTCTGAGAAAGGATTCTGAGAGCAGATTCGGACAAACTATAAGCACTGGAAAGCCTGAGATTCAGGGTATCATATTGATAATTATAATTATTTATCAATTATTACACTAGACATTCCTTGAGACAAGTTTATGTTCATAAACTTGTATTTAGAAATATAGATGACATAAAATGCAAATGATCATTTGTGACCCTGCACCACAAAACACACAAAAAGTCGCCAGACATGGAATTTTAGTTAAGAGCATATTCTAAAAGAGCAGACTTTAAGCCTTAAAATGATGTTTAATTCATATCAAATGGACTCTCCTAACCTATCTAAATATTGGAAAGAAAGCACACACTCTGGAAAAGTGGTGAAAAGAGGCTCTGAAGCACAGGGTCTATTCAAGCGTTTAATCTTCACCAAGCCGTGCTACCTGTGCAATGAATGGGACAAAAACAGGGTGAAAAACATTGGTTTAACCACAATGAAGGGAGTATCAGATTAAGCTGAAATTGAGCACATTCTATTAACACATTCTGTCCACGATAAATGCCAACTTTCAAAGCAGTAGCAACATCCTTTCTAAAGTTATTAGAGTTGAAAGTGAAGAGTGTGTACGGATTTTTTAAAGAAATGAAAGGGGGACTCATCTAATTGCATTATTCTAAAAAAAAAAAAGTGTTCGAGATAAAGTGCTAAAAACACACTTTCCTGTTTGTTTTTTGATACCAAATTTAACACAATTTAGAAGAAGACTTGCTCTTTGAGAAAACACAAAAAGTCAAGATTGACCGAAATGATCCTTTTCATTTATTTTCAGTCCTCACACAAAATCAGGGCATGCGACTTTTTGTTCGTTTTGTGATGCACGGTCACATTTATTTGAGTAGCCACTTAAGTACTTCTCACCTTTATGGAAAGAGATACATTCCAGAGACCCTCTTCTTTTTGTTTCTCCTCCATCAAGTTTGTCCCGCCCTCTGTGATGTTCCACGAGAGGCGAACTGCGGGGCGAACCATGTTAACTCGACATATAATAGTAAATGTTTCGGAATCCTCAATTGACTCAGCTAACGTGTAGATACACACTCCCTCCCGTGTTGGTGTGCAGTAGTCAACAGTAGGGTGCAGTGGTTGGGCGAGAACTGGTGGAAAAGTGGTAATGTAAATAGATATAAATTTCGGGAATGGAACGGTGATAAGGAAAAAATCAACAATTCAGATATTCAATAATTATCATAATCATATTTTATTATTTACACACTTTTCGAGTATTCGAGTGTTTCCGAGTATATATAGCTGGTTTTTTTTTTTTTTTTTTTTTAAGGAAAAACAGCTTTAATCTGTTGGTACTTCTGTTGGTACTCTTGTTCTTCCAAAACCCAAAACGCGATACTACCGCGAGTCTTTTAGTTATAGAGGATCGTATTCATATAATAGTATCAAATTTCTAACTTGAGTATATTTGTAGATGTATTTTTTTTTATTCTTCTATTTCATTGAAGCGTAGATGTATACATTATTTTGCTGAATTCTTTGATCTGGTTTATTGCCATCATGGTAATAGTGTTCGTGTAACTGTAGGGTAGGATGCTATTTTAATTCTGTTTAGTGTGGTTTTTGTTGATACAAGTTTGCATGTTAATTTCAGATATACCGAGTGTGTTCTCTTCTGGACCCCTCGGTAGAACAGCTTCACCATGAGGGCGGAGCTGAGTAGGGCTATTCAGCTGCAGTTTCATGTACATTTGTGGTAATTTCTTTGTATTATTCAATAAGAAGTGATGTACATATTTTTATTTTGCGAAAATAAAATCAATCAATCAATCAATCAATCAATCAATCGAAAAACTCGAATACTCTCAAAGTGTGTAAATTATAAGATATCAAGATGTTATAGTATAGCTCTTAAAAAATAACAAAAAAAAAAAAGATAAGTGGTTAATGTGGCCTGGGCAAGCATTTTCAATAACGGTTTTGTTTTCATAAAGAGGAGCGAGAGAGAGAGAGAGAGAGAGAGAGAGAGAGAATTAAAACAGGTTTATACACCATTTTTTTTTTTTTTTTTTTAGGTGAAGACCAATTTCAATACATGTACGTTGATAACATAATCCAAAACACGCTTTACATAATGCTATGCAATACATAAAATAGAGAGAAGTTAATTGTATAAAAAGTACCATTAGGTTTCTCGATTGATTCCAGTGACTATACTGAATACACATAGTATATAATAGAATGTGATGTACTAGCAGCGATTTCTGTTTAGTTGTCATGTATACACTGGATAATTATACGTTTACACGTACATGGTTTAATGCATCCAACATTGACTTTAATTCAGTATGTAAACACTCGTCAAATTATTGTAAAATACTTGCGAATTTTGGGTGGGGAAATTCAATACTCATCTATTGAAGCAAGGTAGCCTTTGGGGGCGGTTTTTGATATTTTATTGCTCATTGCAAAACGAAAAGCGAATAAAATTATGGAACAGATATGCTATTTTCATTTTCTATTCTTTTTAAATATAAACGAAGAATTTTTGTTGTGTTTGATGTGATTTATTTCTGCATACAATCAAATACAAGATGAATACAAATTTCAAAAGCACAAAGACAAAGGATATCAAATGCATTGATTTAGAATAATAACATAAATTACCCAAAGAGATTTGGGTAATTGCAAAATGGTAACTGCAAAATTTGTAGTTACCATGGTAACGCCTTGTCGGGTACAAACATCCGAGAGTGACTTGCATAAGTACAACTAAAGATCATTATACGTAGTATACCAAATCTTAAATAAATTGCTTAAAATACTGTCGAAGAATTCGCTCCAAAAGGTTTTAGGACAAAAATTAGTTAGCATGGCAACCCTTTCTCCATCAGATTACACACAATAAAGGTCTTTCATATACACCGCAATGTCATATGTCCCAAGTTTCATCAAGATTGCTTTACAACTCAAGAAGGAGGTCGCGACGGAAGATTTTCAAGATACAGTATAATATGCAGTTACCATGGCAACGCCGTTTTGGGTGCAAACTCAGAGTGTCTTGCATAACTACAGCCATAGACAATTATTATACATCCCAAAATTCATATGGGGGATGCTCTGCAAGGTTTTGGGAAAATTGTGATTATTATGGCTATGCTTTCTCCATCAAATACACGCAACAAATATCTTGCACATCTACACTTCAATGTCATCATGTATACAATATTTTATTTCAATTGCTTCAAAATTGTGGGAAGAACTTCACTCCACAAGATTTTCAAGAAAATATGCCGATACCATGGCAACAGCTTGTCATGTATATAAACACAAAGTGCGTCTTGCATAACTACATCAAAAGATCATTTTACGTACCAAATTTGAAATGAATTGCTTCAATACTGTGAAAGTACTTCACTCCACAAGGTTTGAGAAAATTTTTGGTTACCATGGCAAATGCTTTCTCCAACAAACACACAAAAAACGATGTCTTGCACATCTACACCTCAATGTCATAAGGTACTCTAAGTTTAATCAAAATTGCATCAAAACTGTAGGATTTCGCCAGAAAAGATTTGCAATGGACCGTCCGATCGCCCGACCGACCACACGCTTATTCCTATATAAATGAGGGGGTATAAAGATTCATAAAGACACAACATAAGGGCGTAAATTTAGTCTTTGAAAAATACTGTATTTTCAATTGTGTATATTATATATATATATATATATATATATATATATATATAGCGAAGAATCAAGAAATAAACTAGTAATGCATTATTTCGCCAATAAGAACGAAGTATCTTTCTAATTGATAACTGTTTCACTACCACTGGTGTTGTAATAGAGAAATTAGTTGGTTATTCTGTCTGAGATTATGACGAATTATAGCGAATATTATGATTTCATGTCTCCATCTTAATAATCAATTTACTCTTATTTTGTATTATTTTCTGTAGATGGATTCACACTGTCATCCTATCACTCAGTTGTATGAGTCAATCAATTTCACATCTGTTTAGCTTATAGCGAGACACCGAACTGTGGCTTTTGTAATTGATGATTTCATCAGTTTCTTAACAGGAATTATTGTACCGACTTCTTCCTACCGATGATTTTTGTATTTTAAGTCATGAAACAATTTAATTGTTGGAGCGCTCTTTAACCTAATTTTGTAACTTATGGTACGTTGATGAGTACATATGTCGATATATCTTAACATGTGATAATACAAAGTAATTGAACACCATTGTTACGTAATAAACATGTCAATGTCCTCCTCCTTATGCGTGGGGTGCCTTGACTACATTGCGTCTACATGGCAACATCATTGTAAAGGGTACGCACTCTCATAGCAACCAATTCTGTGTATATGAGTGCGCGCTCTTCATGTTCAATTTATGTTTTGGTATTGACATTCCCCGTCGAGACTCCTGAAGAAGGTGGAGGCCACCGAAAATTTGAGTTGTTCAATAAACTCATTCTTATTGGCGAAATAATGCAGTTTATTTCTTGATTCTTCGCTATATTGGAGCCAATACGTGAATTCGCAACATATATATATTGTAACAAAATGATATTTATTTTGTGTAGAGTGTAGTGCATTTTCTTTGGAATTTGTGCGGAACTGTTGTTAGAGCGAAATTTGTTCATATATATTCAGTAACACAATGTAGTCGTGGTTACTTTGTGCTGATTTATACACATGTAACAAGCTATGCATTCTAAAAGAGTGTTTGAATTGTTCCTTTAAGTCAGTCTTCTGTATTGATGATTATTTGTCAATTAGTGGTTTTTGTGGAGATTCAGATAGTGATAAAAAGTATGGATGATAAGTGCAGCGATAATTCCTACAGTTAGTTCAAAGTTGTGTTACAGAGTTTTGATACATACATTTAGCATTGTGTGTGTATACGTGTGTATACAGGTTGGCCATATGACACATTTTAGACAATTAACGTCGATTAATTAGTAAACATGATCAGTTATGGGTCTGAATATGGTGTTGATGTTTGATTTAAATGATTTCAATCAAACTGTGAAGAGTTTAAAGGGATAGCTTAACTCTGTGTAAAAATAAAGAAATAATAAAGGAAATTTTAGGGGAAATTGATAACCATGCCTATAATAATGCAGCACAGGTACTATTCGCTACCTCATTAATCGTGAAGCAACCTTGTGCTTGTAATGTACGTGCACGCTACTCTGCTCATACTCTTTGTGCTAAGCAATTGAGAAGAGAGATTGATCCGTATGGGATAGTGGTGTCTTTCTGTCTTGTGCTCGGTACGAGTTGTGAACGTGAGTATGTACACACTATACCTGTAAATAAACAAGTTGGTGTTCCGGTACATCGCCTCTGAAATTGTGACGCATTCGTGTTCAGTATAACATATGTACTGGTTGGAATGAATGCTGGTGAGACTAGGATGGCATGCGGTGGTTCTGCAGCAGAAGACAACTCATCCAGCAGCCTTTGCGAGCATTCTCGAGCGGGCTTTGCTGCACCGTGGGATAACTGAGTATCCAGAACAGACGTCGGAGAACGAAGTTCAGAACTTTGGAAGGAACAAGTACGTCCGACGTACTTCCAGAACAGACGTCGGAGAACGAAGTTCAGTACTTTGGAAGAAACAAGTACGTCCGACGTACTTCCAGAACTGACGTCGGAGAACGAAGTACAGTACTTTGGAAATGAAAAGTACAAACGACGTACTTCCAGGGCGAACGTCGGAGGACGACGTACTCTAGAAACGACGTCGGGAGTGAGAGTGAAAATTCACTGGTCAGTGTGTTGGGTGAATTAGATGTGAGAAGTGAGAATGTGCCTTTGAATCAGATAGTGTGAAGTGCAAGGTGTAGACTGGTGACGTACAAGTGGTGGGAAACTTAAGGTTTTATCCTCTTCATAGAGTGATCGTATATTTCGATCAAACGGACGGTCGGCTCGGTCTGCATAAGTGCCAAGGCCCCGTTGTTCGCTACAATATATATATATATATATATATATATATATATATATATATATATATACATATATGTGACCCTGCATCACAAAACAAACAAAAAGTCGCCAGACATGAAATTTTAGTGAAGAGCATATTTTGAAAGAGCAGACTTTCAGCTTTAAGATGATGTATAACTAAAATCAAATTGACTCTTCTAACCTATCTAAATATTGGAAAGAAAGCACACACTCGGGAAAAGTGTGAACTGAGAAAGGACGCTCTGAAGAACAGTGTCTATTCAAGCGATTAATCTTTACCAAGCTGTGCTGGCTGTGCTATGAATGGAACAAAATACAGGATGTTAACCACTGGAGTAACAATGAAGTAATTATCAGATTAAACTGAAATTGAGCATGCCTTATTTACACATTCTGTCCATACTTAATGCCAACTTTCAAAGTAGTAGCATCATCTTGTCAAAAGAAATGAGAGTTAAAAGTGAAGAGTGTGTACAAGGTCTTTAAAAAATGAAAAGGGGACTCTAAAGACACACCTAATCAAACTATTCTACCAAAAAATGTTCGAGATAAACTGCTTACAAAACACACTTTCCTGCCCGTTTTATGATCTCAAATTTTAGCATAATGTAGAAGAAAACTTGCCCTTTCAGAAAATATGAAAAAGTCAATATCGGCTATTTAGGTTGACTCATTTCACCTATTTTCAGTCCTCACACAAAATCAGTGTGTGCGACTTTTTGTTCGTTTTGTGATGCACGGTTACATATTGTTTCATGCCTGCTTTACATGAAAAATAAAGATACTCATAATATTTATGAAGAACACGTCAGGATCAGTCGCAATTATAATTTATAATATTTTGGTCCTTCACCAAATTACAGCTAAGACAATTCCATTTCATCCACTATTATTACTAACTGAAAGTGGAACAGATAAAAAAAAAAAAACACCTGTATGCAAGATGTGAAGGACATGCTTGTTCGTTTGCGGTTGCTATGGCTACCATCAATATTGGGCGTAGTCAAATTATGTAATGAACTGTTCCCAAAAACATTTCAGGAAAAGTCGCAAAATTTGGCTGAAATTGGGTCGACGATGTAGGAGTGCACGGAAAACGAAATTATGGTAGGGGGCACAATGGGGGCCCCCTCTCCCTTGGGACCCCCCCCCCCCCCCCGGGCTTTATAGGGTTAACAAGTGAATTCCTATTCAGATCATGGATTCAGCTCTCCTACTGGAGAGGGTGACAGACTATACATAAACTCCTTACAGTCATCACTTCTAAGGATTTACACCTCTCTCTCTCTTCGTCACCAGCTGAATTAGTCAGAAGACTTTAAACCGCATTACATAAATATATTTACCATACGAGGACAGTTTACCAGTATAAAGCTGACAAATCAAAGCAAAGTACACTCCTATCCTACTCGTCATTGCAATTATATTCATCTAAACAACCCGAAGCTACTTGCCGCTCATAGATCTATCCGACACCACGGACTGGATATATGGAATTCTCTTCCCGAACGCAAAGTAAAGTATGCACATCACTTTTTTTATTTTTTATTTTAAAGCAAACATGAAAAAGTACATTATATCAAGTTATGGGAACTAGCTGATATCTGAACTTTGTAACCAAAAACTATGTAGATTAATTGTTAATGTTTTGATACCCCCCCCCCCCATGTCTCCTTAAATAAAACTATTCAATAAACATAATATTCAAGTTTTCTTATCTTAATAAGGTACCTAGTATCGCGCGCCTGCTGGGCTCTTCCACTTGCACCAGCACTCACCTAACTCACCGCATTCTCTGTATATATATATATATATATATACCATTTTCGTTGTTGCAATGTGATGCCAGAATGTTACTGCTTTTTTTTTCTTGCTTTTTCTTTTCTTTTCGATAAGTATACAAGATGTATTTTTTGCCCATTTTGTTTCTTTTTTTTTCTTCTCTTTCAAGGCTGTCGTATCTTCAAGCTATACGCTTATTTTGACGACAGTCTTCTGCATTTACACTCCCAATACAATGTACCATAATTCAGACTGATCATGTGATTCACTATATCGCGATTATGGGTTCCCAATTGACGTGTTATCTTATTCTTTTCTTTAATCTGTACACGTACATGTATATATCTCAATTTATATTATTATCTTGTTAACAAAAAGAAATGACTGTATTTCATTTGTAATAATTTTATACAATATATTCGATGCAGAAAATTCCTAATGAATTCATTTGAATTTGAAATTTGAAATCGGTCGTCCCCTGACATCATACTGCAAAGGCAGCAAGCTCAGCACTGCTACGCGGGGACCTTTTCCTCATCATGTCCATCATGCAGTAGGCCTACATAAGCATATAATGAGTAACATTTTTTGTTTTTGTTTTTTGGTGGGGGGAGGAGGGGGAGGGCAAAAATAAATGAAAAGACAAATAAATTCATATGTTCATTTAAACATGTGCAGTTTGGTGACTTATAGCTCTTATATTTGAAGCACATTATTTTTTTTTTTCAGTTTTGAACAAATTTCCTCTTGAAACCATAGATTATTTTGCTTGTATGCTATTCTGTTTACTCACCGATTACCGTCAAGTTGATGTAACTATCATATCCTCCGCCAGTTTCCAGGGCCGCGTGACATGAATACGTGTTTTCGTCTTCCACAGATACGTTCTCAATCACCAAAGAGTAAGTCTGCGTCAAGCTAAATCTAGGGCCCGCATCATTAACCACGTCATTTTCAAGCTTGTAGACCAGTCTCTCGGCGTTGTTGGCGTCCGTATCCCCTAGGAAGCTGTATCGATACCAATATACAGCTGTCACTTTCGTGTTAATCTTGCATGGTAGCTCAACGGTAGATCCCCTTACACCACTAATAATGTTAATGGCAGGGAGTGTCCCATCATTGCCTGATGGAAAGAAAAGAATAAATAATATAGATAATAATTGTCAGGTGTGAATAGTGGTGAATATGCATGCAATTAACAAGGACTACTGAGTGACAGTGCTGCTTTCAGAAATAGTGAAAAACATGGCGATGGATTAAAATAACGGATTTAAAATAATGGATTTAATGACTACCCCCACCCTGTCTCCCTCTCTCTCCTCCTCCTTCTCTAGTGGTGGTTCTTGCACCCTAGGTGAGTCGGCCATTCTGTAACGCTCCACTTTTTCTGTGATGCTGATGATGATCCATAGCATTTGTATAGCGCCATGTATCTGTTATAGAAACAATCAAAGGCGCAGACTCCTCCAAGAGAGTTAGCAACAGAATGCCTGGGGAAAATGTGAGCTTTGAGCAAGCTAGGCTTTGAAGTAATCCAGTTTGTCAATTTCCAGAGAATTCAAAAATGGGAGGGAGTTCCATAGGCGGGAGTGATAGAGGAAAATGCCCGGTCTTCATATCCCTTGAGATATGAAATTGGCATCTGGAGAGTAAGGTCAGATGAACCAAGGCCAGGGCGAGGCTAGTCTGGTTTCCAGACCCTTTGCCAACTGGACTCCGCGGCGACGAAGTCGCCGCCCCGCGACGAAGTCGCCGCCTTTGCCGAAGGCACTGCGCGAGAAAATCAACTTAAACTATACTAGTTTTCGACGTTGAGGGCGTCAATATCATGGATAGCGAAATAGTATGGGCAGAGGGTCTGGAAGCCAGACTAGGGCGAGGCTGGCTCGATTAGGGAAGACAGGTATCCTGGGGCCAGACCACGAAGGGTAAGCTCGTGAATCAAATTCTGTTCTTGATGGGAAGCCAATGCAGCTCAGCCAGGACAGGGGTACTGTGTATGAAGATGGATATTCATGTTTTGCAGGTAAGCCGGACTACCTGCTTCCAGCTTCGTAGCATTGCAGCTATTAGACCTCTTTTACAAGGACGGCAGCAGAAACCCTCATTTTGTAGCAGCATTACAGCTGGCCTTCCATCTGCAACCTTGAACATACTTCAAAATCAAGCAGAACAGAATGCAGCAGTTTTATGCAATTTATGACGAATGACAGGTCAATGCTTTCTTCCTGTTCTTGCTTACACACTAGGGCTTTTTACACTTGTGTTTCTTAACCCCGGACTTTCTCTGACCCAGGACTATCGTTAGTCCCGTACCAATTTTTTCAGCTTTTTACACTTGCCAATTAGTCCCGTACTATCTCTTGTCCGGGGCTAAGGAGAAAACTGACCTTTTTACACTTGTATTTCTTAGCCCCGGACTTTCCAAACCACATGAATATTCATAATTACGCTGTGTACTGTACACGTACACGCAAGCACCGGCAGCACTTGACTACCTCGTTTCTGATTGGTCAGTGAGGGTCGGACTTCGTCTCCGTCGCTTAGCCCCGGATTATTTTTTCGTTCTGTTTACACTCACTTGCTTGGCACCGCAATTGCGGTGCTAGCACCGCAATTGCGGTGCTAACCCCTGCTATTTTGCAGGGCCAGATAGTACCGTACTATCAGTGGGGCTAGCCCACTTTGGCAAAAACGAGTGTAAACAGAAAGTGGGCTAAGGATAGTCCCGTACCAACGGTGGGGCTAAGCCCCCCCCCCCCCCCCCCCCCAGCCCCACCGTTGGTCCGGGGCTAAGCAAAATTTTACAAGTGTAAAAAGCCCTACTGTGTCCCTTATTCTGAATAACTTGGAGTAAGTAAAAAAAAAAGAAAAAAAAAGACTAAGATAGTTTGGAGAAACTTTTTCATTGGTGATATAACCCACCACAGCAGCTGCAAAAGAGAGAAACAGGTTCTATAGTATTACAAAATTACACAAGGGTCAGAATGATGTCGTCGTAACGGCGTAACGGCGCACAGTGGGCCAGAGAGATACCAAAGTGCGCCAAAAGTCATTTTGGGCACTTGGGATTATTTAATTTTTGACATGCGCTCTTGAGATGAAATACACATGTACTTTGAAGAATATTTCATTGAAATATTTGAAGAGTTTCAAAGCTAATTGTAACATCTTGAATAAATAAGTAATTTCAACATGTAGTTTTTGAGATATCAACCTGTAATTTCTCCCACACATTTCTCAAAGTTTATTTTACGTTATGAATGCCGTAAAAATGCAAAGAATCTTGATCTTCATGAATATTTTACGGTAAATATCCTTGAAAAGAGGCTATTTTTTGTCTTTTTAATATATTCAAATGAAAAGTTTATATTGCCACGGATTTCCAACAAAATTATATTACCACCACATTTCCTGATGTCTTAGCTTTAAACTGATACCAGAATTGGCTGCCACCTTTTGCCACTTTTTGTGTTAGAGCCGATTTTCTGCGGAGCTTTACGTCTATTTTGGACCTGGGAGCCGTTTAGGAATTCTGTTATCATACGGCGCCGCATGAGGGCGGCATTATTTTTTAATTTACTAGTATTATTTTTTTTTTCTTTCTTGCACGTTAAAGGCCAGGAAACATGATTAACACTGAATAAGAGGTAAACAGAGCTATAAAATATACGTAAAGGGTTAATTCTAGCACCTAAAAGACCCCTCTTCCAAAGATAAAAGAGTACATAATTGCACATAGGCAAGGCCACAGCCATATTGTCCATTGTCATAGCCACTATTGTAAACAAGTTATTCCCTCTGCGATACATACTGTATGGACACCTAACATATACTTCGATCCTACTCTTGATATTATCCAGATAGAACGTTATACCCCAAAACACAGAAATTTTATTCTCATCGGTTACTCTTTGGAAGCAAAGTCTGTTGCTTTCCGGCCGTTTACCAAAGTGTATCGGATCGCAGTCTGATGAATCAGATTGCATCGGTCGACCAGCAGGTTAGTGTCAGACATTGCTCGCGTGATCCTCATCGGACAATGTTGCCTCATCGGATCATGCCCGACCTGTCTGACATTGACCTGATAGGCGACCAATACAAGTCGGATTCATTAGACTGTGATCCCATACACTTTGTGCCTTGTGGGTTGCTGGAAGTAAAAAAACTTTGCTTCCGACGACTGACTAATGAGGGAAAAAAAAAAATCCTTGTGGAACGGGGGATGAATTTACAATTAATGATAGTGATTCCGATAGATTTTTCATTAGAAAAAAAAAAGGTTATAGCTTTTTCAAGTAAACTTTCATACACGGCAGACTCATTCTTACTTACTAAGTTATAACCTTTCATGCATATTCCTGATTGCTGACTCCACAATTTATCTTTCCAGTAAAATTAAACAAAATGGTTTTTTGAGTGTTGCGCTTGTATGAATATGGCATAGGCCTAAGGTTATAAAGTTGAGAGATTGATTTTATATCACACATTTATGTCCTGTTATAGAACAGAGTGAAGAAATTCATCCAAAAGTACAGCGTACGTCTAAACTTATATTCTCACAAATTTACACGGACAACAGTATTACTTTGCAGTACGTGTGTATAATATGAAACTTCCAGCATAAATTCGATTCTTTTAACGAAACTCGAATGTTTATACACTTTCTATGACATAATATGTAAGAATCTTGTAGGTAGTAGATAAGTGTCAGTGAATGTGAAAAGATAAATCAACTCCTTTTCAAATTAATATTTAAAGAAAAAGAAAACAGTCTAAGATTTGCATTGCTTTATTCATAATTTATAGACAAATTTTTGGTAGCCAATGAAAAATCAGCATCACAGTGACGTCATATGAGTTTGAAATTATGTTTAATCAATTCTACGCCCCAAATTACCCCTAGACACAGAATTTGGGTAAAAAGAAACCATGGAATATACCCTGCCGGAAAGAACACAGCGTCAACACAGTGTGTTCATAGAGTGACCACACAGTTGACTGTATGAACACATAGTGACCACAGTGTGGTCATACCTTTGCCACATTGTGATTACTCTCACTATGTGTATCATCATGGGTTGTCACATAGTTTTCATACGTGGAATGGTAACAACTGTATGAGCAGCTTCGTTCACACAGTTTCATAGAGTCACCACAGGGTGATCAGGACTTTCACACAGTGGAATAAAGCTAACACACAGTAGTCATAGAGTCTCACATAGTGTTCACTATGTGGAAGTCGTCGTCATACAGAGGGAATGTATGGACACACAGTGGCCACACTGTGGAGAGATCTGTCACACAGTGAAAATGTATGGACACATAGTTGCCACACTGTGGATAAATCTGTCACACAGTGGAAATGTGATGGACACATAATTGCCACAATGTGGAGAGATCTGTCACACAGAGGGAATACACGGACACATAGTTGCCACACTGTGAAGAGATCTGCCACACAGTGGAAATGAATGGACACATAGTTGCCACACTGCGGGAAGATCTGCCATACAGCGGAAATGTATGGACACATAGTTGCCACACTGTTGGGAGATCTGTCACACAGTGGAATGGATGGACACATAGTTGCCACACTGTGGAGAGATCTGTCACACAGTGGAAATGTACGGACACATAGTTGCCACACTGTGAAGAGATCTGCCACACAGCGAATAGTATGGACACATAGTTGCCACATTGTGGTAAGATTTGTCACAGAGTGGGAATGGATGGACACTTAGTTGCCACACGGTGAAGAGATCTGTCACACAGAGTCAGTGTCAACACGCTGTGTTCACATAGTCACAGTCTCCACCCCGAGGAGATATCTCTCACACAGAGGCATTACCTCGCAGTGTTCACATAGATACACACAGTCTCCACACAGAGGCAAAATCTCTGAGTGACGCAGAGACAATGTGTCTTTTTGACAATGTGTCTTTTTTTTGACAATGTGTCTTTTTTTTTTTGACCATGTGTCTTTTTGTCAATGTGTCTTTTTGACAATGTGTCTTTTTTTGACAATGTGTCTTTTTTGACAATGTGTCTTTTTGACAATGTGTCTTTTTGTGTCTTTTTTATCGTACACATTAAATCAACACATAAGATTTTCAGCAATCTTCAGGACTGAAGGATGCAGAATAAACATAAAAAGAAGACACCCAGGAAAATTTATATTACAGAGAAATAGCGTCAAAACTAGGGATTACTGAAATGGTATGATTCTGCAATGTAAATAATTTATGCCAGAATTAATCAATTGAAAGAAACAACACAAGCTTGCAATCGCACAACATTTGATGAATCTTTTGCCGGAAGGTGATTGCAAGAATAATTAGTCCGGATATAACTCTCCAACAGGTACGAGTATAGAATATTAACACAGATACAACATAATGCATTCGCGATTGTGTTCTTCAATATCTTTCTACGAGACTTGGAAGACATAATTGTGATTACAACTCAACTTGCGCTTTTAAACCTGAAGGCAATACTGCAGCCTGACTAGAAAACCTCATGGGATTTGGACGCACCGCACTCACACAAACAACACGCCTCATAGTCGTACTCACATACAGCACATACACCCTGCATATACATAGCGAACACACAATATCTGCATGATTACGGTTCTGGTGCGGTGGACCTTGGTTCTAGTTTGTTTGACCCTCCGCTGACCTCTATGTACTTATCTCTACGCTGTACGCTACGTAGAGATCTCACAGTGGTTTGACCCCTTGACTTATTAGGAAACAAGCGGCTCGGCAGAGATTTAACCGTCATTTTGAACTGCGTACCCAGTCTAACCACTCCGTATATGCAGGGAGGTTGTCTTTCTTCCACCTCCCTGGTTTGCGTACAGTGTACGTATCGTCCTTGGCCATTGATGAACGCACGCGAATTATAGTTTGTTCATGCGTTTGGTGGTTTCATCTTGTTTTCGTTCCTTTACAAACTTGGACAGTGTGCAAATGTGCAGTGCTAAAGAATCAAAAGTGAGTGGTAATTTTAACCGGGCAAAACTAAAAGCAAGTCATGTTGCATGTGACGTTCGGATACGGCTGAGCGACAGCGACAGGTATACCAGGCAGCCTGGCAACGTATACAGGATGCAACCATGCGAGTGTTTTCATGTGGCCTATACATGAAATGGTGAGTCCATCAAACGTTAGAATGTATTAGTAATCTAATTAAGAACCCCTAGCTATAGTTCTCTACTTCGTCATCATAATAGTGCCGAGTATATACTCGGACAGGTTTCAATAGGAAAACGTGTGTTATTACCAGAACGGTTTGATAGCGGGCTTTTTTTTATCGGATTAGACTCAAGCTGAACTTTTTTTTTATGTGATCAATCTAACTAACAAGAAGGAAACTTGAGTACGTCTCAAGAAATATATGCTGCGATGTTAAGAAAACATTTTTTAGACTCTAGTGAAAAGACAAAAAACGGGGACGGGGGAGGATGATAATGATAAGTTTGATTAAAACCACTGTAAGAAAGTAATGGACAGAATGCCAAGACAAATTAAGTAACCACTGGTGTTGTTGATGGTGTGATGTACACTAGATACCATTGTGCATTGTGTGATGTGGCCTAACAGTTACGTATGGATGGAGGGTGAATGCATTAATATGTGTGTGGCTGCATAGTCTGCAAGTGCAAGAAAAAAAGCGATGTTGAGAAGATGGAAAAGAAAATGAGCCTCAAACCTAATAGCGCAAATATTTGTTATTGTTATTATTTCAGTCCTGGAGGAAAATACTTTGTCTGCTCTGGAGAAAGCACAGCCGATAGAAGCAAAGAGATCACCGGTCTTCTGCAGCACGTACAGCACCCATACCATCAAAGAAAAGTAAAGATGATTTTGCCTTCTCCGGCTCAGCTTCTGTTCCGTTCTTCAGAATTACAATGACACCACCCCTCCCTTACTACGTAGTACCATCACGGACTGTCTGGTTCTCCACAACAATGTTCTCACTCCACATATGCCTGCCTCGATCTCGACCCCATCTACGTCCCCAAATGACCAGGAGATGCATTCTTATGAGTCGGGTGGTGACTCAGTTAAGAAGGTATTGTAATTCAGGTGGTTCATCATTTCATTTTCTCCGGACATATGTAACAAAAGAGGTCTCTTTTTTTATTTAAAAAAAAAAAGATATTCATTACCATGTGACTCGTGTAAAGCCAACATTACTCATTAATGTGCTAAGTTTTGGTGATAATTTGTTTTGCTGTTTTATTTGTGTAATTCAAATGAATTCCCGAAGGCAGTATACCATGTTCTACGGTATGCTAAAGCATTTCACCTCATTGGCAACGGAATGTCCAAGACAGGATTTCGAGACAAGTACTTCGAGGGAAATCGAAGTATTATTGATTGATTACTTGCGAGCAAAATCTTCAAAAATTTCAATTACAAGATGATAGCTAAGAGAGAGTACACCCTGGAAAGTTATACAAGAAACATCCATACGAGAGAAATAATGATAATACCATATTTTAAAAAAAAAAACAACGTTGAACAGTGTATCAGAAATTAAACTGCAATCTCCAAAAGTTTTAAAAGACTTCTCACTAAATTGTTTGAGTCGAGTGTGGTACATATGCAATGAAGTTTGTGCAAAACATAAGTACATTGTACATTTACTTTGACTTTGATTGTTCTGCCTTTCACTGGCTTTTTGAAAACGTATAAAGTTGTGATTGATTGCAGTTTATGGATATTGTTTGGTTGTTTGTTTGGTTGTTTAGCATTGTAAAGCACTTTAAAACATTTATTAAGTGCTAAATAGATATTTCATATAATAATAATAATAATTATTATTATTATTATCATAATTATTATTGTTACTATTACTATTAAAGAGGGTAAATACCCCTGTAGACTAGCAGCCATTGCAGTGCACCAAATATAACACCTGTGATTAAACAATTTTACAAAACTTTTCCTTTTCCTGTTGTAGTAATATGGTACATATTTTTATTATTACTTTACATAAATTTATACAAGCAAATGAAATTTCGTAATAAGATTTAGATAATGAAACATATAAACCTAATATCGATTATGTTAAAATATGCTAATAGTACATGGCACTGCGTGCTTTTATCATCATTAATACTGTCTTCAATCTTTCTTTTTCATTCTGTACAGAAGATTCGGACATACTGAGCGATGGCTTGGCTCAACTGGGAATGCTACAACCGCGCCAGCAATCCTGATCAAAGGTAGTTCTGGCCCCGGTGGGATACTCTTCACCCAAAAGGAAGTGTGATTTGTACGGCTTCGCGGCACATCCAAATCCATCGCAGTAGATAAACCAAATACAACTCGAATTTTGGTAACCATACAATATCTCAACATTCCTTCCTGGAACACCTATACAGTTCAGTGAGTCATACCAACCCTTTTGTTGAGTATAAGGTGATCTAGCATGCCTAGTACTAATGGATTTTTTCCATTGCGTGTTTTTCCCCTTCTTTTTTTTTTGGGGGGGGGGGGGTAGAGGTCTAGGGTGGTTATGAAGTCAATTTCAGGTTTCGGGCCCAAAAGTTAATAACATTTGTAGCCTTGACTAGGTATAATATCGATAAAAAGAATGCATCTAGCCTAACTTTTTATTGATTATCAGTGATTCAAATTGTAATCATTAAACTTGCCTGCAAACAAAGCTGGTTACCAGTCATAGTACCATAATTGGTGTTGAATTGTGCACAGATCTCAGTCTTACTGATAAGATCACACCTCATGTAGAAGTCCTCATCTGTAATGATTTTAATCAGTCAAATCAAGCCCTATAACATACTTGATTGCACCAAGAAACCATCATTAAAAGGTTTTCGCTCGCCCAGATGTGGCTGTTAATGAGGTAAATGTACCAAAGATTAGTCTGTTTAATTGTTATTGCCCTGAAAGTAAGATCATTTTTGTTTGTTTGTTTGTTTTGATAAAGGAAATATGAAGATATATGCTGCGAGAGCTCGCTGCTGTAACATATTCCTAAATTGGTTTGTAATAACAGGAAATGAAGCAAACTTATATTTCATAATAGTCATGCAAATTGTCATTGATACATAGCTTTTTCTTTCATAAAACTGAAAGAATGTTTTGTGGGCAATTACAGAATAAAGTACGTTTTGATATTTGATTATATTTTTCTCTTATTTTTGTATGATATAGATTATCATAAAAGTCTTGTCCTGCCAAGTTTGTACCTTGAAGCTTAAAAAACCATGATGCCGAGATACATTATAGATATTACAGCGAACTGTATTATTTTGTAAATCATTTATATTGTGATTGATTTTGTATTATAAGAGAAGTGTTTTTGATTTTGATATTAAATTAGTGTATAAATGCAGAATACACATTATCGCACTTTTGTCTTCTCCTTTAAGGTGTAAGTAGTGCTCTACAAGACTGCATCGTAACAATCTGGGGAGTTTGACAACATGAAATTTCATCAATTAAAGGACAAGTTCACCTTCATATACATGTGGATTGCGTGAATGCAACAATATCAGTAGAACAAATTAGTGAAAGTTTGGGGAAAATCGGACAATCCGTTTAAAAGTTATGAATTTTTAAAGTATCTGCGCAGTTACTGCTGAATGTGAAGACTGCTACAGTGTATGATGTCACAGCTTACAATACATAAAGAAAATAAAAAGAGAATTTCACAAAATTTTACTTTTTGAAAAAAGTGTACATTTCCTCACCTTGTCACAGACGTATGTTAAGGGTAATATTATTCTTCTTGCCTTCTAAAAGAGTTGAATTTAAAAGAACTTTTATTAAGCGAGGAAAGTGAAAATATGATGAATTTTCTTTATGTTTTCTTTATATCGTTGTACTCATGAATGTGACATCACAAGCTATAGTAGTCTTCTCATCCAGCCTTCAGTGAGCAGAAACTTCAAAAGTTCATAACTTTTGAACGGATTGTCTGATTTTCCTGAAACTTTCACTGATGTGTTTTACTAATATTGCTGCATTCACTAAACACACATGTCTGTGAAGGTGAACTTGTTCTTTAAAGCGGATCAAAGTATGCAGGAATCGCCCGGGCCATAACCAAGAAAGCTTGTCATGTTCATGAAATTTTCTGTATTTCTATTTCAACGAATGAATTAATTATTGGAAATAACTCATTCTGTAAACTGCACTAGAGCTACTAGACAATGTGACAGCACTGGAAGGAAACTCACCACGGAGTGTTCACAGTGTGAAGACTGGATGGAAAATCACCATAGAGTGTACACGGTGTTGAGTCTGGATGTAAAACTGCCGCAGAGTACTCACAGTGTGGTAACTGTATGGAAAATCTCCACAGAGTGTACACAGTGTGGTGTTTGTTTGGATGGAGAGCTCACTGAGTGAAAGATACCACATTGTGCAGAGAGATCACTGTGTAAAAGGTAACGGTGTGACAGTAAAGGTCACTGTGTGAAAGGTACCATAGTGTGGCAGGAAATTCACTGGGTGAAAAATACACAGTGTGGCTGAACAGTCATTGTGTGAAAGAAACCACAGAGTGACGGAAGTTAATGTGTGAGAGATAAAAAATGACTTCTGTCATAAAACATATAGTGAAACATACAGTGAAACACAGTGAAAACACACAGTGAAGCATATAGTGAAACACACAGTAAAACACACAGTGAACGCACAGTGAAGCATACATTGAAACACACAGTGAACCACGTAGTGAAACACACAGTGAAACACACAGTGAACCACGTAGTGAAAGACACAGTGAAACACAGTGAACCACGTAGTGAAACACACAGTGAAAACACACACAGTGAAACACACAGTGAAACACACAGTGAACCACGTAGTGAAACACACGGTGAAAACACACAGTGAAACACGTAGTGAAACACACAGTGAAACACATAGTGAAACACATGGTGAAACACTTTCACCACAGTGTGAAACACACTGTGTTCATACAGTCATTCCACTGCGTTAAATTGGAACACTTTTTAATACAGTGAACCACACAGTGATACACTCTGTGACTACACTATGAACCACACTGTGGTTGATCGGTTGAGATCACACTGTGGTAACAGTGTGGTTCATAGTGTTGTCACACTGTGTTCCACTGAGTGGTTCACTGTATTAAAAAGTGTTCCAAATTAACGCAGTGGAATGACTGTGTGAACACAGTGTGAACACAGTGTGTTTCACACTGTGGTGACTATGTGGTGCACTATGTGTTTTTTCCGGCAGGGTAATTTTGGCGCACTTTGAGCTCATTCTGGCCCACTGTGCGGCGTGACGAAATAATACACACACAAAAAAAAAAGAAATCTATACCACTGAGATGCCATTTACTCCAAATTCCTCAACAATGAACATGATGATGAAAATTAATTCAAACCTGCTTTGCACAAAGACCACACAGGAAAAAAAGGAAAAAAATTACTCTCATAACGTAACGGCGTAACACGTAACGGTGTGGAATAGGTAATGTTACACAAAATACGGGAATAAAGTGAAATGTTACACAAAATACGGGAATAAAGTGAAAAGTTTTATTACACAAAATATTTCAAGAATATGAGGTTCATAGTATCTCATAACATATATTATATTATTCTAATGTAATTAAAATGGTAACAACCCCAATGCGTTTATCTTTCTTAGCATATTTTACAAGTTGAGCTAAATTTCCCCCCAAATTGGCCGTTTTCAAGCATAAAATGTTACAACTTCCCAACTGAGTATATGATAACAAGTATAATTATGATAAAAAGGTATCTTTTAAAAGTGTAAAATCTCCTCTTTCTTATGGTGTAAAGAATATTATAAATGACTTTGAGAATTTGCCATAGATAGGCAATTAGGTGTGAAATTGCCAAACTGCAAACAATCAGAAAAGTAAGTAATAATGACCTACACACACTGTGTACAAGCTTCAACGTGTATTCACGTCTGGCCAGACTACCTATTCTGCACATTAACCGCGGGAGAATATAATGCGAGCTTGATATACCCTAATTATCAAGTTTACTCGATTAATTTGGTCGAAACTTTATTCATGTGGATCAAGTAAAAGTAAAGGTTTAGTAAAACACATACAGAAAAGTTAAGGATATTTTGACTTATCAATTTACATTGTTTTCACGCCCTGGTTGAATCCGTGCGGTATCATCAAAGATGAGAGGGTTTCATCAATATATTACTGATGTTGCAGTAGGGAAAAAAAAAACATAAAGAAGATATGAACAGTTTGTTCGCAAAAACCAATAAGTCCACTTTTCATGAAAATCAATCGACATATACCGTGATTTAAGGAATTGTGGTACCAATCTAAAGATATAATCAGTTTATCACAAAACACAGTATAACTTGGATTATTTCAGTCTATCAAATCAGTGTTTTGCGGCAAAACAGATAAATCCACTTCTCGTTTTCTTGCAAAAGCCGATAAGTCCACATTATCTAATCAGCATGCCGTATTATGTGTCAGGTGATTTCATTAATTATGCTGTGTTATGCATGCTGTACAGTAACTATGTAGGACTACATACACTGTACATGCACGATACAGACTCCGTGATAAGCATGCAGGCTGCAGCGCCAGCAGCGTCGCGGCTACTGCGTGCTGATATAAATGATCGTACACTGTATGACAAGCTTCTAGAGGCTGCCCAGCTTTCGTCCAACGCCGGGACGAAAACGGGAGCGCAAGAAGTGAAATATACCGTGGCTATGGCAACGCAGTTTCCACACATTCGAAATATGGTATCCTGCTTCCCTTGTTCCAAAGAACAGCATGTGTGCCGACTTGCATGAGCAGTGCTACAATTATATTGTATATTTTGTCCTGATTTATTTTCATAATATTTGGTTACCACAGTAACGATAATTCCAACACATTAAAAAAATGTCTTCACCACCACCATTGACCACACCAATGTGTGTGTAACAAAGTTCGTGAGCTTTTGCTTGAGAAAATGAGGAAATTCTGCCATCCACAATATTTTCTCGATTTATTGTCATAATATTAGTTATCCCCTGCTTGTTCACGAAATACGGGCAAATAGCTACGGTCTGGTGCCATATTCCATGAGGCCGAAGGCCGAATGGAATATGGCACCAGACCGTAGATATTTCCCGTATTTCGTAAGAACAAGCAGGGGGTAACGATTTTATCTTTTAGTGTACCAAGTGCTAACCTTCTTCTCGCTGATTTCCCCTCGTGAATTATGTTGAAATCGCCGGCTGTCAGCCATGACCATGTTGACTTAATAAAGGCCTACGTTTCGCGAGCTGATTTAACTGCATGCATGCGATGCGCGCATACAAATACCATTGTACGTACACGTACACGCCATAAGATACTGCAGTGCAGTAGCCAGATAGGTATCTAAGTTGCTGTTGTTTATCAAGCGTCTTGTCAGGTTATGTGCACAATTATACGCTTGAGGACCGCGCACTGTCAATAGCCGAGTTCACACGTACACCAATTAGCGGTATACAAATCTCGAGATTTGCATCGCGATCGTCATCCCGAGTTTTTTGCACGTGTGGACAGAAAAAACCCGAAAATTAGCGGGATAACCCTTATGGAACAAACACAGTGTTACCACAGTGTGGTCACATAGTTGACTATGTGTAAACAATGTGTTAACCATGTGGTCACAGCGTTGTCACAGTGTGGTATTTGAGATCACATAGTGTACCACATAACTGGCATACCGAACACAGAGTGGCACACATATACCACAGCGTGGTATAGTGTTACGACAGTGTGTTCACATAGTTAACTATGTGTAAACAATGTGATAACCATGTGGTCACAGCGTTGTCACGGTGTGGGATTTGAGATCACATAGTGTACCACATTATTGGCATACTGACCACAGAGTGGTACACATATACCACAGTGTGGTATGTATCGAACTATGTGTAAACCCTGGTTCATAATGCTACCACAGTCTGGTATTTCAGTTTAAGTGGTTTACCACATAATCCCCACATAGATGACATACTGAACACACTGTGAATCATGTTTGACACAGTGTGGTACATTTTTAACTATGTGTACACTCTGTGTTGATAGTGTTGCCACACTGTGGGATTTCAGATCATTCATTTACCACATAATCCACACAAACTTGGCATACCGGACACTGTGACTTGTGCTTACCACAGTGTGGTATATATTGAACTATGTGTAAACCCTGTGCTCGGTGTTGTCACTTTGTGGGTTTCAGATCATTCACCTACATCATCTCCACATACTTGGCATACTGAACACACAGTGTGGTATATATAGAAATATGTGTACTCCTGTGTCCATAATCTTGTTACACAGTGGATTTCAGATAATTGATTTAACACAATAATATCCGCATACTAGATGTTTAGGAAAAACACTACATTTTTTTTTTTGAATAACTAAAAAATAATGAAATTAACTTTCCTCAAATTTACACAGTAGGTAGCCGCTGAATAACGCACAATTTTGTTGTGTACTATTTCAAAATATTGCAGGAAACAGCATGCAACAAAATTGTATGCCTATATTAGCTACCTACTGTGTAAATTTGTGGAAAGTTATATTTTCATGGGTTTTCAGTTATTCACAATCAAAAGCGTAAACTATCTTTTTAAAAATCTGGTACTTTGATACACAATGAGTCATGTTTACCACATTGTGGTGTATATTGAACTTTGCTATAGTATTGTCAGTATGGGATTTCAGATCTTTTACTACCACATGACATGTTAATCCTTATAAAACCAGGCTATTTCTGGTTTTGTTGGGGGGGGGGGGAGAGCATTTTACCAGTGTGGTCAAAGGATTCAAGTATTGTAGTTTATTAACAAATGTACATGTATGTATCAAATTACCAGAGATTTTTGTCGAGTTTGTAAAGCAACTTATCTGGTCTTATTATCCAGTGAAGTAATAAACCAATATAACTTACAGCTGGGCAATATACAACACAATTTAAGTACACGGTAGTTGCAAATGTTCAATACTTATTTATTTTTCTAATTTCAGTTGATATCTTTTAAATTTCAAATACTGGCATGGACAACAGATTCATTTAATGTGAGAATATGACCTACACATGTCATTTATCCAACCTTCAGATGAATAAATCATGCATTTAATGTTGTGTTAATACTGTTTACGGATGTATAACATCAAACACTAGAAATGATATAATACTAGGGGTATCTGTAGTTGTGGAAAGATAACAAAAAGCGACGTGTTATAACTTCCCTGTTTCTCTCATAAATCACATGCTTTCCTATGATTTCACCAGCTGAGGAGGTATTGCATACAATCTATTGGTCACACGTTTCACTACTCTGATGTGTCCAGCATCAGCATGGTTCTCCCCGTCTCTATTCTTTACAAATGGGCCATCATGCTCTACATACTTAATGAGAGCAAAGGCATCCCCCAAACCACAAAACCATGTACAAATGCCACTTCATTGCCTGTTACGTGTACACAATAATTTCTTCTGGTAGTGTGCCGAGAATATTCAGTAGCATGGATACAAACTGTGTTTACAACTGCTTTCTTGTACACTTTAATTACAGAAAAATGTCACAGGATATTCTTGTGTGTTTTTTTTTTTTTGACATGCTATGCCACATGACTATCACAGGACCATACCACACAGCAGTACCACACAGTAGTACCAACTGGAATAAAAAACAAAGCAAAAATAAAACAAAACGCATATTCCAGAATCTCATAAATAGGTGAGTTATGCTGTGAATTATGACAATATTGATTTAAGCAGTACTTAACCTATCCTATACTCCAACAGTATTACCTATTAAGTGGGAGTGCTGAGGTACAGCATGTGATACTTCATGTGGTATTTCTGTGGTATTCCTGTGGTATTCCTGTGGTAACACTGTGGTATCCCTGTGGTATTCCTGTGGTACAGATTTTTGCATAGCTCATGAATATTCATTAAAAGCAACCTAAATTTTAGAAAATTCATATAATACTTCTAAATTCGAAGTATTTATGATGGGATTTCCTTTGAACTATTGTCTAATAATGTTATGTTATACCCAATGCCATAGATTTTGAAATTATAAATTATGAAAAGGTAATTTCATATTCAATAACAGTGTTATCTAGTCAGTAACCGTGTCTTCATGCATTACAAATATTGATACACCTGATGACTATATGGTAACATAATTATTGATACACCTGATGACTATGTGGTCACTACCACAATGTACTGTGGTGGACTATGTGGTGATTGCCACAGTGTGGTAGACTATGTGGTGAATACCATAGTGTGGTGGACTATGTGGTGATTGCCACAGTGTGGTAGACTATGTGGTGAATACCATAGTGTGGTGGACTATGTAGTGAACACCATAGTGTGGTGGATTATGTGGTGACTACCACAGTGTAATGGACTATGTGGTTATAACCCTGTTGTCACAGTGTGTGAGACTGTGGTTTGATACACAGTGTATTTAATATGTGTTTTGGACCATGTGGTACCGCTATGTTGCACAGTGTGGTGACGCTTTGTTTCACACTGTGGTAAATACACAGTGTTACCACATGTCCCAAAATCACATATTAAACACATATTAAACACATGTGTTCGACACTGTGTTACACATTGTGTTCCACACTGTGTTCGACACTGTGTGCCACACTGTGTTGCACACTGTGTTACATAGTGTGGTAAAACTGTGTTCTTTCCATAAGGGAAGCATCGCGATGCTAATCCCAAGAAATCTTGCGCTGGTTTGTCAATCAGCGGGATAATTGGCCACGCGCTGGTACGTGTGAACGGTCGGGATTAGAATCTCGAGTTTTTATATCCCATCGTGCAATGCGCACATCACAACGGCACTAATATACGGCACTGATCACAACAGAGCGAGGCCTCTGCGAAGAGGTCCCGCTTCACCTCTTTGGAGCACAACAACAACAGCGCGCGAACCACACCACTGACGCGTAAAAGACAATGGACAACGGTAAGTGCGCGCAGGCAGTGATAGAGAAGGGCGCTGCGTGACCCAGTTTGCAGGCTTTGCTGTTATCTCTATCGGCAATTAGCGGGATAATTCGGTAGGTGTGGACGCCCGCCAAATTAGCGGGATACCGATCGTGATCGCTATCCCGCTAATTTGGTACGTGTGGACGCTCGCAAAAAAACTCGGGATGTGCATCGCGATCGTCATCCCGCTATTTTGTACGTGTCAACCCGGCTAAACCGCATAACACATTGAAGAGTACAAAATTTAATTTTTTTCCCTTCGTGTAGATTTCTAAAAATAAAACCTTCTATTATGTACATTGTTACGTGGGTAGGTAACCGACATTCCTATATGATCTCTGCAAACAGAGTGTAACGAAAAATCGTGATTTAAAAGAATTGGACAAAATCGGTTTATTGCGAACAAACTCTTTATATAAAGAGAGTTCAATGATATTTCATTTTGCTTAATGAAAATACAAACACACACATTCTCTCGACTTATTATGTATTCCTCTGACATCTGAAAGTAATTCAACAGCCCTAGTTCATTCTGTCAGAAAAATATACAAGTGTTTTGAATTCTCTGAAATCGTACTTAACATTGAAGACGCACTAAAAAATAAAAGAAATATCACGCTCAATTTCAGCCCTCTTGTGCAGCAAATGACGGTACAAGCATCACCGGGCGTATGGCAAGCCGTATTAACATTTAATCCTATTTCTCGATATCAAGAATTCGACTTCTTGATATCAAGAAATGCTATTGGTTAACCACACAAAATCATTTCTTGATATCAAGTATTCGACTTCTTCATATCAAGAATTAGATTTCTTGATATCACTAATTCAATTCATGATATCAGGAAATGAATTCTTGATATCAACAATTCATTTCTTGATATCGAAATAAACTGATAATTCCTGCACAACTTTTGAGCTCGAAATCAGATTGAATTTCTGCACAAGTTTTGTACTCGAAATGAACTGTGAATTCCTGCACAACTTTCAAGCTCGATATCGGGATGAATTCCTGCACAACATTTCCGCTCGAAATCAGAATGAATTCCTGCACAACTTTTGCGCTCGAAATCAATTACTCTAATATATATATATTTTTTTTTTTGATATCAAGAATTGAATTCTTGAATTCTTGATATCAAGAAATCGATTTCTTGATATCAAGAATTCGACTTTTTGATATCAAGAATTGAATTCTCGATATCAAGAATTCATAGGATTAAATGTTAAAACGGCTTGCCATACGAGCGAAACTTAACAAATATGCATTAGGCCTTTGATAATGTAACGAAAGTTGGGTAAATTTTCCCTTTCTTCTGATGATGAGAATACAGGGAACCTTCGTTATCAGTTAATGAGAAATGTATTGCAAAACATTGCACCACACACTCAGCACGCAGTTCAGTCGGACAGCTAGTAGAAAGTAAAGGGGACACAATGTCTTCCGGACCTGACAGCAAGTTTATTGTCTCATCCCAACTCGCAGTGTTACACAATTTAGAACAGAATCTCTTGGCTGACTCTCCAGCGCGACTCGCAGTGATGTCTAGTCCGGACCCGCAATCGCAATCTCAATCCGACTCTCCACTCCCTAATTTCTGCAAGGAGCCGGTATTTATACCATTCATACGTCCCTGGGCCTGGCCTGGGCGGCATGCGACCAAGCCTCAAGAGAGTGCAATTAATTGGCAACAAGGCTGGACCTAAGAACTTAGTCCTTGACCTAATTCGCTGAGGGCAAGTTGAGGACATGGCCAAGTCAGGTCAGTGGAGCGAGGACACTGTGGTCCCGAAGGAGAAGATAAAAGTCGGGAGAATCAAAGGGACTTGGAAGGGAGAAGGACTTGTCGCAGACAGAGTAAATAAAATAGCCGATGGGGGAAGGGAAAGCGAGGCCAAGAACGTTACTTTCCAAAGCGTTACATAACCTTGATAGCAAGCTATAGTCTAACCCACAAGACGTAGTTATTTGTAATATCATCATCATCAAAAATCCGTAACAATAATATTAACTAGAAATGTCGCTTTGGCAACTGATATGTCTCTGCCTTTATACATGTTTCTCCTATTTTTCTCCTACGTCTTGAAAATGTGTGACGACAGTTTCTTTACACAAATTGGCAAATGAAATGAAATATTTGTCACAATGTGTTGAGTGTTCACTTTCTCTTTATCTATGATAGCTTTAATTGGATTTATGGCTATATTATAAAGAAAGTAGCTTATATGTCCTTTCACTGGACCTTTGATCCTTTCATAAGTTTGAAAGAATGCATTGATTAATATCCAAGACGAGGAAAAGGTGTAATTTCAGTATCAAGTAGTAAAATTACAGCATTTTGATCAGACCCTTGACCCTTGACCTTATGTCCTTTAATTTGCCCAGAGAATTACTGTCAGGCATTTATGCATAAATATGTTTGTTTGTTTTTTAGGTTTTATGATGATACCTTGAGCCACTTCCAAGATATATGGAGGAAGAAGTGTATTTATTCATTTTCACTTTATCTTTCACCTTTTTGCCAAAAAATAAAAAATAAAAAAAAAATAACACATTCGCGGACAATCTCTATTGGGTGGTATATGTGTGCACTATAAGGTTCAAGAAAAATCCTTCAGGCAATGCATAGATATGAGGAAAATATTGATAGTTTGAGTTGACTTTGACCTTTGACCTTTGACCTTCGACCTCACGACCCTAAAAATCCCAGAGATAATCATTGTCAGTAGTCAGTACATGCATATTACACATAGTTCCATGAATGTACCCTAAACTATTTCCGAGATAATTTTTTTATGAAGAAAAAAAATCAAAATTATAACATTTACACTTGATTTTGACCCTTCACCTCATGACCGGAAATGTTCTCTAAAGAATCTTTATTGGGTAATACAAGTATACACTACTTTTCAAGAAAGTACCTTCCGGTATTACACAGATAAGGGAAAATATTGATCTTTTGTTTTTTAATTTGACTTTGACCTTTGACCCTTGACTCTGAGAATGTGCACCTGAAGGGGGTATCTCACTGAACGGCGAATGTTTGTGAACATAGCAAATTATGTGGAATTCTCGGTTCCGCCAGGTTTCGTTAACAATAATAATTGCAATCAAATTCGTAAATAGTTTTCATGGTCGTAAACGATTTTCTGTCGCAAAGAAATTTTGGACATGTTCAAAATGTTTTTGCGACAAGAAAAACTGTTTATGGCAATCAAAACTCTGCGAATTTGATTGCGATCGTTTACAAATTTCGTCGCCGGTCACACGAACCGACGAATCACTCGATTTTGGGTCAAATTTTCGATTTTGAGATTTCAATCATTTCGATAGTAGACATTCCATACTACATATTCTGAAATTCTCAGTGTGTAATTCGGTGTAATTGTTATGTAGTTATCACTTTTGTAGAAGCATGTAATTCCATTTGTGAAAATTATTTATTTTCCCCATAGACGCGTGTGTTAAACAATCAGGCGATTCGACGGTTCGGTGACCGCGCTTACTAGAAAACTAGTACGCGCGGTCACCGAACCGACGAATCAGTGTGCATTGACTTGCGTGTAGTTTTTGAGATTCAACAGTTCATTGACCGCGCGCACAGTGCGCGTACTATGTAATACATGCGTTGACAATAACAACGTTCAATGTACATGTACATAATATGGACACACATGGAAAATGACAACGTTCTTTGCAGACCGAAAATACATGCATGCAGCTCTTTGACGATTTCCCGCTTATTTGTTAACAATACAATTCGATAAAAACTTCACAAGTTAGAGCAAGAATTGAAGTCTGATGTACTCAAAAAATAATTGGAAATTATAGACATGAAAGTGTAGCAACCATAAGTCAAAAATGGGTTAACTTCAAACGCGATTTTCTCGAATTGTCATTCTTATGCAAACCTGAGGGATTCGTCGGTTCGTGTGACCGGCGACGATTTGATGGCAACTGTTAACAAACCCTGAAATTCCCAAGAATTTGCTACACTAGTAAACATTCTCAGCTCAGTGCGATACCTCCTTAGAAGTTGACAGGTACAACTTTATCACCCACTATACATGCCAAGTTTCATTAGGCTACATCATTTTGTTTCTTTTAACGCTATCCAATACATTATTTCATTAAGGACGAAAGGACGGACGGACGGGACCCGAAGACATAATGCCTCTGGCTCCATTTCGTGACGGAGGCATAACATTATGGAGCCTTTATCTAGCGCTCAGGACAAACACGTTTCAAAGTGCTTTACACTTATTAAAAAAGAAACAAACACATAAATCAACTTCGAATACAAATAATCCACAAAACATAACAATCATGTCTGTTCTTGGAATAAATGGGTTTTGAGAAAATAACTATGAGAAGGGTTGTCCGCCGGTTTTAAGCATCCCATTCTGTGTTTTCTTAATAGAGGTTTTCCCGGTCAATTTCGCACTTTTGTCAGTCTAATTCCTTATTGCTGCATTCAATTTAGCAAAATTTGGCGTACTTGACATGTTCGGTGTTTCAATTTTATGATCTCTTTAATGAAATTCATTTTTGACCATTCAAATTAGCTTCATTAACACTTTTTTTTTAATTTAAAATCGTAAAACAAGCACCATTTTGTTATTCATTCATTCAATTTAGAATGATATGGACACGTGATCACGTACATGCATGCGCTCGTTCATTCGAATTCATCTTTGGGCATCCAATTTGACATCTTTTGCAGTCAATTTAGCACGCATGTTTATGCTTTGGTTCTTTCTTTGTTTCTTTCTTTTTCAACATAGTTATTGTTTTGTAAGTATCATTAAACTTCATATATTTTCATATTCATTTTAGAGATTTTGGCAAAAATCGCCTTCTTCAGGAGTCTTGATAAAACTCCTGAAAAAGGCGGAGGCCACTGAAAATTTGAGTCGAATAAACTCATTCTTTATTGGCCAAAAATGCATTACCAGTTTATTTCTTCATTTCTTCGTGGAGCCATTACGTGAATTCTCAACATGTTTGGTAAATATATATATGGGTGAGAATTTTGAACGATGTACAATTGCCAATTTTTGCAACTTATGACACTGTTTCCCTTAGAACACACCAGGATGATCTAAGAAACCAGATTCTTTCATGTCATCTCAAAGCCTGGTAAATTTCCTTTCAGGAAATGGATTGTATGGTTTGGTTAACTTTTGACTGATATTTTGCATTTGACAAGGACTTAAAGCGTAAAAATACGGTAAAAACGCTATTTTCGCAATAATTTTGTTTTTCAAGCCAATGCTGTGCCTTTTTTTATGGTACGTGGCATCTAATATCTGACCATGTTCTGGATCTGACATATCATGGGTATGTACCACAAAATTATAAGAACTTTATGAGCACGTATAAAATTACAGAGAACAATTGAAATATCGAAGCCCTAAACAGACGAACGTCCGTGAGGCTTGTATTTCTATCGCTGCTGCAAATCCTACCTTGTTGTCCCAACTGTAATGTATACGAAAATTTAGTGTTCCCCCTAATAAACATATCCTGCAAAAATTGTACGTCTACTGGCTGTACATAGGACGTAACATTCTTTTATGCAAAATTATACTGAGTTTTCGTCACGGACGTGCGTCCGCTATTTACTAATAAAAATCGTAGCCCATTTAACGTTATTGGTGATATTGTTCTGAGTCGTAATCAACTAAGATCTAGCCACACGATAATATGTTTGTTTTGAGTTTCTGTCCATCCCTTGTGAAATGCAAAGCAAAATTACATTTTTAGACGAACCTCCGAGAAAAAAAGAACGTCCGTGATGATTAAAACGTTATCGAGTGGGGCACCATCTTGCTTTAATAGCGAAGGTGCATTTTACCTTTGGCTCTCTAGCCGAGGAGTTGCATGTCATGTTTGGAGCGGACTGGGGCTCGTCTGCAGTTTTTGGACCATACGATTCACCGAAAACCAAGCAAATAATTAATATTTTCTGTGAAAAATCACCTCCTAATCCCCCTCTGAGCAATATATTATATGTTGCAATGATGTCAAATTTCTTATAATTTGCATTGACAATACCTTTTCTAATTTTTGAAAGAGTTAGGAAGGATACGTACTATCTCTCGATTAGTAACCCGTCCTGGAACATGACCCTACACACTAAGAAATCAGGGTTCAATTTGGGGTTGAGTTTGACCCAATGCACCCTTGCGTGGACTAGGGTTGAATATTTAACTTCTATGGGTGCTATTTACTCCGAAAGTGGTTCACTTTTGAGAAAGATAAATTTTTGAACCTCCAAATAGAAGAGTTAGTCTGCTACAAAAATCTAGATCATACTGTTGCGTTCAAACATGTTAGGATTTGTAATGCAGTATCAGTAGTGATTTGAATTGTGGATGATGTTCATCTTTAAGATTGCAAATCAATCAATATAAAGATGTTTGTTGGTGTTTGATAAAATGATATAGCATTTTTTGTTCGTGCCAGTTTCATAAACAGTACGTGAGCAAAGACTAACACGCCAATCCCGGAAATTAACCGATCACATCAGAGAAGACGATCGAGGCTCCGTTTTTTTTTTTTTTTTGTAAGCTCGCATCGCCACCGCATACAGCGAGCTAGGTATGTGTATACGTGTCACAAAGCAAAGCGTCGCGACAGTTCACTTCCATTCGTTCTAGAACTCCCATGCAATTGCATTGAAGCGGGGCTTTCTCGTTGCAAGACTTGCTGATTTATACAAGATTAAGGTGAGTAAATGATCACAAATCATGACTTATTTGGGTTGCGCTTCTGTGCGGCTAGATCTTTCATTTCTTCGGTAATAATTTCAGTCGTTTGTCGTGCCGTTCTTTGTTACCACGTTCACGCATGTATTAATACACTGTATGTAAAATCACATGACCTAATGCAGTAATGGGGAGTAATACGGGCCTTTTTACGGTTACTATACTACTGCCATTTAGGGATCGACAAGAAATAAGGCAAACCAGTTTGCATTGTTTAATCTAATGGTAGTTTAATGTATAGTGATTTGTGATACTGTTTTGTCTTCTATTGCATGTGCTTATGAGACAGTCGAGAATGACTTACTGTACAGTCTACAGAGTCAGTAAGCTAACTGTTGCGACCTGCCCGAACTCGAAGCGTTCGGGCTCCCACAATTTACAACTGTGTATTGGACTAAGACTCGATCGCGCACTGTCACTAGTCATATATCTGCATGCCCCTGTACCCTGATACAGTCTGCATGATAAGCTGTGTGAGAGTCACGGTCCGCGGTGACATGATACGGAGGGATACCGGTGATTGAAACACTGAATGAGAGAATGTGCATCAAACTGTACTAAGGCAGAGGAGGTACAGCTAGTAATCATCAGTGTGAAAGAAATTCCTTCTTACTTGGGTTTGGTTGTACAGTGTAGTGCTAAATTTGAGGTTACAATTGGTACAACAAATGTACGTTACTCAGACTCTTGTGCTTTGTATTGCATTGACGGCACTGTTACCTACAGATTTGTTATAGGGCCTACTGCACATGAACAGTTCAATATAAATTCAAATTTCTTGGTTGTCATTGCAAGTTTCTTTCTTTTTCCCCTTTCTTTCTTTCTTCAGGTCAAAGGTGTTTGAAGCATCCTTGTCCTTACAGCAAATGAAGGATGTTGTTTGTTTCATTATGGACTATGCTGCGCTGAATTGCATCCTACTCCCTGGGAGTATTCTCGGTATGAAACCTGATGTCAAAGCTTCTTCTCTACTTGTGACACCAATGCAAAGGTGAGTTTTCTCTGCAGGCCAGGAAAATGCACATTTGCTCCCTTTGATATAAAAACTGTTTTCTTATGAATGTTGCAAATGCAGCATTAATTATCTGTAAGAGTTGCAAAGATGGAATGGTTATTAATTGCAGTATGCCATGCAGAGTCTTTGTATCACTGTTGGCGGAAGGTTTTCAAAAGGGGGGGGGGAACTTCCTAGTTTCATGAGCTAACAAGCAAAAAAAAAAAAAAAGGCCGCGAATGCAACTTCTGGTGCCACTTCCAGGTTTCAGCTTACAAGCAAAAAAAAAAAAAAAAAAAAACACCAACAAAACAAAACAAAAAAGTATTCAGCGCAAAAACAGATCCTTATGGTGCTCACACTTCGAGGTTTTTATCTACATGTATTTCTTTCTAGTGCCACTTACACACTTTCGGGTAAAGAAAGTTGGGGGGGGGGGGATTGGGACCCGAAGTGGGGACACCTTATAATGTTTTCCTTTGTATGGTGCCGAAAAAGTAGGGGCCCGAGTCCCCCTGGTTACTGTGGCCATATGTATAGCATCCAATTCTTTCTTGCACAGCTCTACATTACTGTTGTTTTTTAGTTGGATTATCAAAGATGACATAACATGTATTTGGTTTACTTTTGTACTTAATAGATTTAACGCAGGAATCGCAACACTACAACGCCAAGGAAGAAATAAACCTTGCCAACATTTCGCAAAGTCCAGAAAGGTCTGCTGCCATATGTCGCTGCCACCTAACCTGCAACTGACCTGTAATGGATCTGCCAAAGAACAATACTGTGAGTTGATCACGAAACTGCTGTGCCTCATTTTTTTTTTTTTGCATTGTATGTTCAGATGTATTATTTATGGAACTCTTTAATGCATCAATCTTTATACATACACACAGTGCACTCATGTTCTAATAAATAACGTTACAACAAAATTGAAATTGAGGCCATAATGTTATTGGCTCTACATTTGTTGCTGTATTGTTTACTTGTTTGGTTGTAACAAAACTTTGATAAAACGAAAGAAAACTGTAGGCCCTGAGGACCTCATTATAACAGGAGTCCAGTGTATACTGGGCCAAATACGCTGTACCGAATTGCTGATGCAGTCACTGCATCAACATAAAAGGAGGATGATCCTGGACAAGACATTTGTCCCAGTATACGACTGGACTGGTCATCTCTCTTCTCTCAATCAACAGTTGTTCCCAGTTCAAGGTTAATCTGCATTTTTGCATTGAATGTGAAAACTCTGTACATGATCAGTATGGCCTTTTTCATGGAGAGGGTTGATGGCCCCCACAAGTAATTTTGACTTCACCTGTTCTTCATTGGCATATATTTCATCCAGATGGCAGAACATTTTCAAATTTTCAGTGTAGAGTGTATGGTCTATTAAAGTTCTAGAATTACATTGTACATGTAGTATAGCATTGTTTTGAGATTGTTACTCTACAATCAAATTTAAGCTTAAGAGGGTATGTAGAGTGTGCTGTGCTTGTGATTTGTCAGGAAAGTGCAACCCATAGAAATGTTCAATTTGGTGTTTTCCTTCTTCCCAGAAATTAATCTTCTCAATAAATGTATGATATATTGTACATTTTTGTATCACTATACAGAGGAGAGTGTAACACTTTTGTTGTTGTTGTTGTTTTCCCCCAGGTATTCTGCATGACTGAGGCACCTTCTTAAGCTGTCTTCGTGGAATGAATCGCTACCACTTCACTCAGTTCTACAGATGCATCCATGATGAAACCTTTGTCCAGGGCAATCAACTACAGTCTGAAACAGTCTTCATAAAATCAATGTAGAATACTGGCAGGTAATATTGTGAAGAACACTTCATGGAATGATTTTAAAGAAATCACTGTAGATTTACAACCCTGTGGCTACTTGTATGATGATGAGTTAATACTTGTATCTGCTTTGCATTGTGTATCATCCTCTGCCTAAATGACTAAAACACTAAAAAAAAAAAATGTATTGTTTTGTATGCTGACACTTTGTACAGTACTATCATCCTCGAGGTTGTTATAGAAATTCTTGCAGCTATAATAGAGTAGTTTGGTTTTCTTGTCATTCTCGCTATGAATATAAGCTGCATTTTGATGTTTTGGATGGAAGATGAATTTTAGCCTTGAGCCAGCACTGAGAATTACATTGTAGTACAGTGGTATCATTCAAGCTTTCTGTATAAAGCTGGACAATTCCTGTACCTTCCTGTTTTATGCCTCTCCTATCCTGCCTATGCTATCGTACTATTATCTCTGAGTGTTCCTCTGTCTTCTATCATATCTCGTACTATATACAATGTGATTCTAGTTACAAATGCCATCCCTATATCGATGGAATAGACATATCCCCATACTTTTGGTTAATTGGATGCTGTTAGAGGAAGGAGGGAGGGGGGTCCTTTTTCCTTTTTTGCTTGTCACAATTTGCATGTGTGTGTGTATTAGTGGTGTTGATTATATATTTTATTGCAGTTTCAGCAAACTTGGTATCCTTCTTTTCCATCTGTTATGTAACAGGTGAGGATACTAACCTTTACAATTATTGTATGTAAACATTAGCCATGTAAAGATGTGTTCACGGAAATCCTACTAATATTTGTGTACTGTGCTTTGATTACTTGTTAATGATCTTTATCTTTTTTGAAGGTTTCTAGATAATCTTTAATTTATGAAGTATTTTCATTCATTTGCATAGACATGTAGCTGGAAAGTATTGTGGCCATTTTGTTTCCTTCTATGCATGTGGAAACTAACCATGAAGGTTTTGTAATGTACATGTATACTTTTTATTCGACGGTTTTATTTGTTTTACCTGAATTCACTGTGTTGTAACTGCTTGCACATGCAACATCTGGAATTAACAGCTCTGATTTCTTTAGATGATAAAAGTGTACTTTTTGCACAACGCACATGGATTGCAAATGTTTCATT
Source organism: Diadema setosum (assembly GCA_033980235.1). Taxonomy (NCBI): domain Eukaryota; kingdom Metazoa; phylum Echinodermata; class Echinoidea; order Diadematoida; family Diadematidae; genus Diadema; species Diadema setosum. The sequence continues at coordinate 8,771,622 of CM067074.1, read as the reverse complement.
TTTTTCTTCTGCTTGGGGGAGATTTTTATGTTTATTTTTTGTCATAAAGAAATTCTTATAGGGAAATGAAATGATGTAATGATAATATAATGACAGACCTTTGATACATTTCATTTTTCATCAGGGAATATTGTTTTCCCTTATTTACAAAATTTGAATATACATTGTATTTCATTACTGTATGAGTATATGCTATGTACATGTATTGTATTTAACTTTTTCTATTGTACATGTATTACATTATAATGCAAAAACTTGATTTGACTTAATCTTTGTTTTGAATGATAAAAACCTAACCTTTAAAATCAATACATGTGCATTTTTGTGTGAATGCAGAAATGCATCCATCTTGACAAATGAAAGTGACAAGTTTGTATGTACCAAATGATGAACTGTACTTAGATAATGTACGAAAATGGGGATTTTCTCTTTATTTAATTTTCCTCGTTTTTGATCATCCCAAGACTTTATTAAACAAACATGAAATGTAATCATCTGTGATGCAGAGATGTTTTAATTTCTCTGTACAAAGTGTGTGCCAAACATGAAGTATGAGCAGCATGTACAATGAATTGGTGGTGGCATTGTTAAGGAGTATGTGTTTGATTGAACAACTGTGAACACTGTGCTGTACTTTAAGCTTGAACATCTCCATTATTTCAGCAGGATATATAATATATATATAAATATATATATAATATTGTATGTAATATTGTATATTATGTATATGTCTATTTAATACATGTAATATATATATATATATATATATATATATAATATATGTAACCCATTAAGGAGGAAAAATAAAAACCAGGGAGCGTACATGCACCGCAAAGGGTTCAATTTTGATATCTGAAAAGTTCAAGAATTAACCCTTTTGGGTGGAAGAATGAACCTTTTTACAACCTTGAGGTTAAACAATGTATCCTTCAGAGGTTCAATTTTTAACCTGCCTGGGTGCAAAAAATAAACCTTGAGGTTCAGTTTTGAACTCAGAGGGTTCATTTTTATGGAATTCAAAATTGAACCCTAGACAGGGGTTCAAATTTTGAGGGAAAAGGGTTCATTTTTATGGGGTTCAAAATTGAACCCTAGACAGGGGTTCAAATTTTGAGGGAAAAGGGGTGCTGCTATTGCATCACGCCTAGAGGTTCAATTTTGAACCCTGATTTCTTAGTGTGTAGTGGTAGAACGAACGTCCGTGACAATTTCAGCGAACGTCCGTGACGTATGCAATCCGATCGATAGGTATAACTTGTCCGGAAATTGTCCTTTATTCTTTAAAACTTTTAGCTCCTATAGCGACAAATAAAGTTGTACAAAGTAAACAATGAGGTTAGAGCAGTAGCTTCAGATTTTTTAAGGCGGTATGTCAGTCCAGGCAACTACCCTGTGAAGGATAACGCCGAAATACCCTATAGAGGATAAAACGGGAGAACCGAGCGAGCTCGCCGAACCTGGCTCAGTGCCAAGCGAATCGCCTTCACGTGTAAAGTCTATGGGAACCGACAAAACTGCTTCGACATGCGTGTGTTTAAACACACACGGTGTATTTTGCTCCCCGCGGATTGCGCTCCTTTTCCCTCAGAGTGAAAATTATTAGTCTTTCCTTTCATAGACCCTTTTGCAGGATAATCCGCGGGGAGCAAATTTCACACGCTCTCTGTCATAGCACAACATGTTAGAAAATTTTGTCCACTTAGTCTCATTCAATCCGGTCTGAATTTTGTCAGGCTATCGCTACTGAAACAGACAAAAACGCGCACACACCGCGTGCCTCCGTGCTGTTAGCCCACGTGGAATGGTTATCGTATTGCTCTCTGGCTCGCGTTGCTTGCTTGGTTGCCGCTGTTCGCTGCTGTACGAAGGAACCTCACTCATCTCACATTTGATGTAATGTACATGTAATCACAACTGTAAATTTTGGAAATGAATTATGTAGAATGAAATCGATGCTTACATCTTTATAGTATGAACTTCAGGGGACATTAAAAGATGGTATCAACGCAGTTTATCAGAAAAATCAAATGTGAACTGATCACGTCCCTGCGTCGTTGGGAAAGTGCTGTGACATTGAAAAGGCAGTCTCGCTCGGCAGAGTGTCTGCTGTGGAAAGTTACGTACACATACCAGCCAGGGTTCTTCGGTGGGGTGGGGGAGTGATTTTTTTTTTTATCTTAATTCCTTAGTGGGGTTTCCTCGATACCAGTCAGCTGCCACTGAGACCTTACATTAGCATGGTACAGTCTATCCCTGTGCACTAACTAGGCATAATTATTCAATTCTCTTTCCACCTCTCTGAATTATGGAATATACGCTGCCATGACTGCATCGATAACATTTTATGAAGACTAAGATGGCGTTTTGTGTTATATCTACTTGGGACTGTGAGAGAATCATAACTGAAAATACAGCTGTAGTTCCAGTTGAGGAGATGTGTGATACCATCGTCTTTACAGTTTGGCAAGTGTACCGGCCACGGGCAGGTAGGAGAACGAAATCCATTCAGTTGCCAGAAGTGGGTTTTGAAATTGCGTTCGATCGTCTATAGAAGATGTTCTTACTCTTATATTATAGATGCGTATATTATACTAATATCCACACTGCAGATGATACAAGATGTGACTATTAAATACAGATTTAATAATTGATACATCATGAAATGATTTGAAAAGAAAAAAAATAGTTATACGTTCTTCTCAAGACACAAGTCACAACCGTATCTTGATAACATATAAGATACTCGAATTCAACACTTTCTGAATGATGCCAGTTTTCGTTTTGTTTTTGCTTTTGATGTTGTTGACACCCTTGTGTTTGCTGTGGGTGCTTGTGCTTGTGTGCGTACATGAGTGTGGGGGAACTGTGCATTTTGCTTATTTTTTGTGTTTATATCATCCTGCAACGACGTGTACTTAGTGTAGTTTAAATTGGTTTGGATTTGTGCAAATTGTTGGAATCCATCTTAGCGAGAGTTACTTTACAATACTTGGTGGATGTGAAGACTGTGTGTGGTATCTCCCCGGCTGGTATGTGACGCTGCGACTTGTCCGGCCTGCATGTGGGTGTACAGGGCCACCCAGCTCATGGCGAGCGTGCAGCGCTCGCACGAGCCAGCAAAATCCGCAGAATTTCTAGTCATAAATCGGAACGACCGGCAATGAGAATAGAGATAACGATCGCAACGCTTCGTTGAGCCGCTGAATAGCCCTGAGAGGGTATTTCAGGTTTATCCCTCACAGGGTACTTGCTTGGACTGTATGTGATCATGATGAACAAACACTTCAAAATTTACTCGCAATTTTACGCTTGTTTTCCCTCTTATTATACAAAAACAGCTTAACACTGAAGAACAAGTTATAGGAAAATGGAATTTAGCGCAATAGGTAATTTCTGTACATTTAAATTTCTTTCTGATGAGGTTTTGGAGACAATTTGCACTGTTATAGGTTCTGAAAGTGTCGCTCATGGAAGTTCGGTCCGAGAAAGGAAATTTCTGATAATTACAAATATATCACTGTACATTAAGTTAATGTTACTTGAAAACATTACCAAATCACTAAGTCTCTCATACCCAAAAGTGAATAGCGTTTAGCACTCAATTTACCTGTTATAACAAAAGGAAAACGTTTTGCTGACGGATGTTCGTTGGTAGCATAAGTCCATGGATTACATAGTAGGAGATAGAGGAACAGTGCCACTTTTTAGTGACAGATGCTCCCCATGTATATCTTTTAAGTAAGGTAGCTGCCATTTCAAACAGACCACATCCAGTTTTGGTCTCCATCACGGACGTTTGCTGTAATTGTCATGATATTGTATACCTTAATACATTCTTATGTCTCTCTTCACAACGATTTTTCTCTCATTTCCTAAGTAGCCTGAACATGCTGCGACCAAACTAAAAAAACAAACAAACAAGAGACCCGCGGGTCTAGCGCTCACCTGAGTATCGCAAGTTCACCTTTCACGCAGTCACTAATCTAAATTATTCACAGCTTTACTAAAATTTGACCAGGCATTCTCAAGTAGAACATGAAAATGTACAATAAGGGCCAAAATTTTTAAAGATTCCTTAATTTGGGGGCATTGGGGCCCCCTTGGGCCAACTGGGTGGGGCATGGTGCCCACTTTGATAAATTGAGATCCTGACCCCCTAGGGATGCTACCTGCCAAGTTTGACGAAAATCCATCATGAGGTTTTCAGGAAGAAGATGAAAATGTACAATTCAGGCCCCCATTTGGATCTTCCCAACCCCCCCCCCCCCCTGCCCCCAAGAGGGGCACCCCTGGATCTGCTATGAACAAACTTGAAACTACAGTCATTAATGTACTCACTCATAGTATTATCTTAGCTTATCTTAGAGAAGATTTTTAAAGATTCCTTCATTTGGGGGGGGGGGGGTTGGGCCCCCTGGGGCCCACTGGGTAGGGCATGGTGCCCACTTTGATAAATTGAGATCCTGACCCCCTAGGGATGCTACCGGCCAAGTTTGACGAAAATCCATCATGAGGTTTTCAGGAAGAAGATGAAAATGTAAAATTCAGGCCCCCATTTCGACCTTCCCAACCCCCCCCCCGCCCCCAAGAGGGGCACCCCTGGATCTGTCATGAACAAACTTGAAACTACAGTCATTAATGTACTCACTCATAGTATTATCTTAGCTTATCTTAGAGAAGATTTTTAAAGATTCCTTCTTTTTTTTGGGGGGGGGGGGGTGGGCCCCCTGGGAGCCCCCTGGGTGGGGGATGGTGCCCATTTTAACAAAATGAGATCCTAACCCCCTAGGGATGCTACCTGCCAAGTTTGGTGAAAATGGGTCGTGGGGCTCTCAAGAAGAAGATGAAAATGTACAATTTAGGCCCCATTAGGACCCCTCCCCACTCCCCTCCCCTGGGTCCCAAGGGGGGCACCCCTGATTCTGCCATGAACAAACTTGAAACTATAGTCATCAATGTACTAACTCATAGTATTAACTTAGCTCTATCGCTTCTGGTTCTAGAGAAGAAGATTTTTACAGATTCCTTAATTTTGGGGGGTTTGGGCCCCCTTGGGGGCCCCCTGTGTGGGGCATGGTGCCCATTTTACCAAATTGAGTTCCTAACCCCCTAGGGATGCTACCTGCCAAGTTTGATGAAAATCAGTCTTGGGGTTTTCAAGAAGAAGATGAAAATGTAAAAAGTTTACGCACGACGGACGACGGACGACGCACGACGGACGACGGACGACGGACGACGCACGAAGGACGCCGGACGAAGGGCGATCGCAATAGCTCACTTGAGCTTTTGGCTCAGGTGAGCTAAAAAACCAAAACAAAACAGATCCGAAAAGTGCTTCGCAGTCACAATCAGGATATATTGAAACAAAAAAGATGAAATGACGAAAGAAGTCTGTAATGGGCATGTGTTAAGAAGAAACGGAAAAGTTTCAAAAGGACGTGGAAGCAGAGAAGAGATCGAGCTCCAACACTAAGAGAAAAGAACTGCCAGTGCACTCCCGTTATACGAAATTCCTCTGAAGGAGCTTTTTTTTCTGTTTGCTTATTCTTTTTTATTCATCGAAATGTCGTCATAAGCGAACAAATATAATGCAGTATACAATTATTGTCTGATGAAAACACGGAAATCCTCCGTTTATCATGACATGGTGTTTCTTTATGCTCATCAATGAAAAGCAATGTTAATTTGCAATTCTGTCTTAGATGTTCTTTTCTTTATTTTACCTTTAAGAGACAGAGAGATCGTCAAATTGTTTGTGCTTTTGTGCTTACTTTGAAAACACATGTTAAAAAAGTAATGATTTAGTAACAGGTTTAAGGTCGCACTTTGATACGTTCGCTCTTCCAAAGATTCGATACTCCGAATGTCCAAAGGTTTGTTATTCCGAAAATGAAAAAAAAAAAAAAAGGTTCCTAGTTAATTCAGCAGGTTTCTTATTAAAAATGTTCTTATTCCGAAAGTTTTGTTAATCCGAAAATTAAATATTAAGGTTCACTATTTTTTAGGTCCGTTCTTCTAAAAGTGAAATGGGCCTGATATTCGTTTAGGTGAAAACGATTATTATAAGGTTTTGAAATCTGGAGGATTTGATTGTTTCTCTACATTTGTATAATCGAACCTGATTTTTCATGTTCCAATTAACATATGTTGTATATATATATAATTTGTATATACATACATATTATATATAATATATATAATATGTATGTATATACATATTATATATATGCAGAGAGACGAAAGAAAGGGAGGGAGGAGGGGAAGAGGGAGAGAAAGCGGGAAAAAGATACGTTCTCACGTTCTGTCAACATGGCTGTCAACAGCACTCAATCTATACGCGACATCTAGTTTGCAAGCATTAGCCCTTTTTGGTCTAAAGGAGTCTGCGCCAAGACTACTACATGCACCATTGGCGCTGTACCATAGGCCCCTGTGTTGCAGCTTCTCCCAACAAGGAAAGGTAACCGTGCCATTGGTGCATGAAGTAGTCTTGGCGCAGACTTTTTTTTCCGTACAACAAGAGTTTGTGCCTGTAAACTACTAGGAGTATGCGACATCTGTCCGGAACCACGCTGTAATTGAACGGGGTAGATGATTAGATGATTAGAATGAGTGTTCATTTCAGCATGGAGCGTAATGCTACTCTCCACGGTTAAACGTGTAATGAAACCGGATTCTCGAAGAGCGACTGGTTTGGACACAAACGTCAGCAGGTTCCGCGCGCGCTCGCTAGACAGATACCTATGGAAGGCAATCGTTGTCTTTAACGCGTACTACTTGACGTATGCTCCAGAAAGTATGCGTCAACTAATCACCCACACCGATGAAAATCGGCAGGGGGTTATGTAAGGGGTTTGTATGTTTGTGGTTGTTTGTTTGTTTTTGTTTGTCTGTTTGTTAGCTTGCTTGTGTACAAGATAACAAGAGAACGGGTGCACGGATTTGCACCAAATATTCACGAAATGTTTGGATAGTGACAGGAATTAAAGAATATCGATTAGATTTTGGTGATAATCGGTCGACCCCTGCATATTCTGTGTGACCTTGTAGTTTTGACCCCACGGGGTGACCACTCCGAACATTTTCCGTTTCTTACTTTGCAATTTTCCGCTACCATACGAAAACAGAACTCCCAGACAACGGACTTCGCTGCTCAAATGTTAGTAAGAATTCCGAAATTTGCGTTTATTTGAGGGACTAGTCCTTCTGAATTTGTGAAAATTTTGTGAAAGTTCGCTTTCCGTCGTCACAAAATGGCCCATATTTGATGATTTTTCATATTAACATTGATTCTTTTCTTCTTTTTTTCGTTGGAGGAACATTCCTCAACACGGAAGAATTTTGCTCGGTCCCAGTCAGGCTGCAGTGCTTATGCTTCCGTTTCGTAGTGCACTAACCAGGTATACACAGCCCTGTCGCTGTACGCAAGTGTCGTGCTGGCGCACGGGGGTGCCGTGCTTGGTACGGCGTCTGGTCGGGCTAGTAGTGCACTACTTAAGTATCTCACTGGGCGAAATTTGGACACAGCACGTACATATAAGATCACCGCCTCGCACTTTTTTCATTGTAGACTGTTTTGGTGGAAGTGAATGTTCGGATAGTGACAGGGAAGAATCGATTAGATTTTGGTGATCAATAGTTTGCTCAGCTGAGGGCTCTGATTGGTCAGTTAGTTGACGTACGCTAAAAATTAGTTGACGAATGTTTCTGGAGCATACGTAAAATAGTATGCGTTGATGGCAGCGATGGCCTTCCATAGATTCCGCCCTGGAGTATGAGAAGATTAAATTCCATACATAAAAGGAGTATGTTTATGGAATATGTTGGCAATACAATGACGATAGAGGTTTGGCAGACAGCCACTTTGGCAATAATATAGACGACAGTGGTTTGGCACACAGCCAGTGTTCACTTGACTTGCACAATATGCCTAGTGTGCTCGCAAGATGGGCTAAATGCCATTTAAAAAGTATCGTCGAGTACCGAAGTAGAAATGGAAGAAGAAGAAGAAGAAGAAGTATCGTATATAGTCCGTCAACAAGATGGGCGAAAGGAATCCTTTCCATTGGTTCCTGGTTTGTAGCATATAACAATAAAGGAATATTCTTGAAGTAATGATTAAAAAATACCATGTAATCATGTTCTTTTTAGGGTTTTTTTAAACAAATTTTGATCACAAATAATTTCTTCATCTTCAAAAGAATGAAGTTTTTTGCGATTTTTTGAGATTATAAGTGTCCTTTTTATAATCCTTTTTTATCCACTAAAGTGTCGAAAACGGCTCATGTACCCACATGTAGAGCTATCCAACGTCAAGTTTACGTGCCATTTCTTTACTGCAATTATTATAGAGGCGACTGCACCGAGTTATCGATATAATGATACAGTAGTCTGCATCATTTCTTCTTCTTTTTGTCAATCTTATTTCACAACCTCATGCACTGGCTGCTGACAGCATCACCATCACGTCTCATTCGCTAATAGCCTATATATAACATCATGTCCGCGTGAAGAGCCTATTATTACATCCATTTATACCTCGACCTCTGTTAGTCCTGAATCGACACCGAAATTAAATGTTTAATCACAAATCTATCACATATATAGTTCAATTACATAACCAAAAATAATAATAATCAAGATTCAAAGCAATCATGTTCTCTACGGTGCCAATTCAGACAACCAGTATAAAGGGGATATACTGCGATCCCTCCTAAAACAACCGGTGATAAACGATACTCCCCTCAAACGGATCTATTCAGTTCCCTCTGAGGATCCCCAAACAACAAAGACTGTTGACAGGTTCTAGCAGTAAACTTTAACGGTTAACCGAAATGTGGACCGACATGGCAATAAATGATGTTGATTGGCTTAAAGAAAATTAGAATGTCAATTTACGGGTGCGGTAATCATGCAAATAGTTAAAAAGTGCATAGGATTCTGCCGTGTAATGTTCAGTACATGCACCTAGTGCGATTGCATAATATAGTGTATGTACCAATTGCAGGTAACCAATTAAGGAGCTGTACGTCGATAAGCATGCATTTAATTGGTGTCGTGTGCATCAGGACGTACGACGACTGTGCCGTCCGCTATCCAGATTCCTTCTGCAGTGTAAGGGGCCTATACGCATACATACCTTTCATTGCTAATTACATAATGCATGTATTATGTTACAATATAAATGACACTTTACAGTCAGTTCGCAGCACCCGATAAATCGCTCTTATTTATTCAACTCGTATGCAAGCCCGCTCTAGGCTTGCATACGTAATGAGCTGTGTAAGGGGATTTTGTCCTTGGGCTTTCGACAACAAAAATACACCTTATGTTCACAAATTTGGTATTAAATTCAAGGAAAATATGTGAACTATCGTCACATGTGACTCAAATTATTGTAAATGAAAAATATCATAGCGTAATTTGAGCTTGAAAACTGATGAAAAAAGTAATTCGTGCAGTACACGTTCAAAACGTCAAAAAAATACCAAATTCACCTTGCGTCTCAATGAAAATGCTTTATTTGGTAGTCCATCTCCTTATCTTTGTATCCATGTAAAAATCCTGACAATTTGTTGCTTAATCCGGTCAGGAACCAGTAAAATATACATCGATGTCAGTGCTGATCAGCTTGAAACCGTGCAATCTCAAGAGTAATCTCTCTCATTGGACAGCGCTTGCATTCAGCGCTTGCATTACGTCATTACGCTGCTACATAACGGTTTCATGCCACTTGCGGTTTCTTGGCACGCGTGTAGTTCAAGCGCTGAATGCAAGCACTGTCCAATGAGAGAGCTCTTTCGCGCCACTGTACACTTTGTGTGGAGCATACTTCAAAACGGAAAAACTAGTATAAATCATGCTTGCGTCTCCTTGACTCCAATATATGATTAGCATCTAAGTTTCCTCTCTACGAAAAAGCCAAAATCAGAAACAACAGTTTCTTAATCCTGTCAGGAACCTAAAAAGAACTTCAGACGACAAAATCTTCCGTGAAAAGCAAATTCAACTGATTATATTATAGTCATGATAAGATCCGATATTATACGCAAATTTAGTATCAAAATAAAGATCAAAGTCTGGAGAACAATTTACTGTGACTTGTAGCCATGACGAATTTATGTACAAGTCGCTACACTGTGAAAACCATAGCCCTATCAAAGTCTCGCAAAACCTCGCACGACGAGACACCTTTCGAACGCAAAGATCGTCAACGAGAGTGCTGAATAAATCTCGCCGGATCGGCTCATTAGCATACGTGCTGCGGACTGACTGTTTATTCATTGTGTCACACAGCAATCATGGGACATTTTCATCACAATCTTGTCATCTTCCCTTCTACTCATTTCTTTCCCCCTTTTCCCTTCATATTCTTCCTTCTTTCTTTTCTGTTTCCCTGCCATCCACATCCTTCTTCCATGAATTTTGTTCTCTTCTTTTGATGTCCGACTAATTCGCTGTTTCAGAATTTAGACATTCAATTACATGCTTTGTTGCGACACGGATTGTCGCCCCTACACGGATGTCGCCTAATGCTCGGGGCGACAATCCGTGACGGGCGCTGGCGGCACGGATTGTCGCCCCCTACACGGATTGTCGCCTGGCGACAATCCGTGACGCTTGTGCAGTTCCCAGTTTTTGACCTCGAAGGCGACAATCCGTGTTGGCAAAAAATTTGTTGCGACACGGATTGTCGCCCCGTCACGGATTGTTGCCCCGGGCTCGTGGTGGTTCCTCCGGTGTTAAGCTTGGGTGGGATGGGTATGACTGGTAAGTTATGCGTATGTGTGTGTGTGTGTGTGTATTGTGAGCTGCATGATATGTGATGTGTATGATTTGTCGTGTGTGTGTTTGTGTGTGTGTTTGGAGTATAATAATACAATATGTAGAAAATGTGCATGTGTGGTGGTTACATAGTGGTAGTGGTTTGTTTGTCTGTGTGTATACTTGTGCCTGTATGCTTACGTGTGTATGTGGAATATAGTGGCGCTACTGTGGCAATACAAACGCCTTCAGAGTGTATGAGCACGTGTTTAAAGAATTCACACCAGCGTTGATCTAAAAATAGTATGGGTGTGTCAACCAAATATCAGCGGTGAGGCGGGCTAGGCGAGAGAGAGACCGAGAGAAAATACATACGAGGGAGGTACCCTCCCCAAATGTTATTTGTCTTTGTTCAATTTTCCCTGCAGTCATTTTCTTCCATCAGTCTTATAAACTAGAACGTCCATACCATTATTCTTTGTCCCAGAATAGGTTTGGCATGCTTTATGCATGAGCGAATAATTTCCACACGCCGTAAAAAATTTGTCAATCGTTAGTTGATTTTAGCACAAACGAACTGCCATTGCACACCGCTAATACATACGTAATACAAACAAACACCAACAAACACTCAAACAAACCTCATAATGCAAACAAACCAACTCAACACTTTTTTCCTTGATTTTATTGATTTCAATCAAATCATTCATAAATCGACCCATTCTGGGTGCAACATGAACAAAAAAAGTTACAAATGGCAATTCGAAACAAAAGCAAATCCATTTGTCAATTTATACCACAAATAATCTCACTTCAACATAGATAACTCGATTATAGACCAACCCTACTAATAATTTCTTCACGAGAACGTTTTGACATGTATAGGGCCCTACCAAACCTATATTCCTGGAATATATTGGTTTGGATCATGTAACACCTTCTTACTTACAAGGGCATATACGTAAAAAAACACACACAAATATATTACACAAATCTAGAATGAAATCAGTCATAAAAAACCCCGCCACCCCCTCCCCTCCCAAACCGAAACAAATCTAGGGCCTACATCTATCCTAAATATTAAATCCTACCAACATCCGTCATACCATTATTTGTAACTATCCTTCTTCAAATCCAATCCCTAACCCACTAACCCCTGATTAAACAAAACCTTAATCATCCCACACCCACATTCACCGACCCAAATACATACATACACACACACACACACACACACACACACACACGAAGGTTCGTTATTCCGAAGTTTCGTTTTTTCCGAGGCTTCATTTATCCGAAACACACAATTCCCTATACCTAGTGGTTCGTTGATCCAAAAATGAAATTCGGAATAACGAACCTTCGGAATAATGACCCTTCGGACGAATGAGCCTTCGGACGAATGAGCCTTCAGAATAACAAACTTTTGCAATAACGAAATGTAACCCCCTTCCCACATACCGACGCACACCCGAACCGATACCACATCCTTCCTGATGAAACAATTTCCCAATGTTGATAAATAAGGCATAATGGACCGTATGCAGAAAAGCAGCATCCGCCCGCACGCAAGCTCCACTCCGAATTCATATACAAATCAGCCAAACAAACTCATCAAATTCAAAGCAGCTAATAAAATCAGTATCAATGTTTATGCCAGCAACAGCTTACTAGGTCCTCCCCACGCGCAGCTAAAAACACATACGCAAAAAACTGGCATAATAGACACATTCTTCCATATAGATCGCACACACACACACGCGCGCGCGCGCGCGCACACGCACAAAACTAAATTATCATGTGCACGCGCACATACACACTTCCTTGAAACCTCACCATGACTTTTTACATGGCATGTTTGCATGGATGTAGCCATGTAAGTTATGTGTTAGTATGTCAATGATTATGTCCAGAACGATATTACCCAGCAAAATGTGCTTCGAGCGCGGGCGACAATTCGTGCCGCCAGCCCCCTACACGGATCGTCGCCAGGCGACAATCCGTGTAGGGGGCGACAATCCGTGCCGCCAACGCCCGTCACGGATTGTCGCCCCGAGCAGGAGACGACAATCCGTGTAGGGGCGACAATCCGTGTCGCAACATGCTTTCTTCGCATTTGACAATACTACATTTTATAATTGGGTAATGTTTTCCTCTGTAAAATCTATGCTTTCGTTCCTTTGTTTCTTTATGCGCTTTCATATTTACCTGTCGTTTATTTGTCTTTTCAGGCAAAAGCCTAGATTTATTCTCGACAGTACACTTGTTCTCAACGTATAACAATGTTTGTCATTCATGTAAACTGCTGTTTGTTTGTATCTCTGTCTGTAGATGATAAGATCTATTTACCTGAAAACGAATCAAGTCAACATACACAAGATCCTGTCGTTGCTAGACTTACCTGCAATCATCGCACAATACAACATGAGGATATTGTTTTCCTTGAACCCTAAATTTTTTCCAAAAACCCAACTCAGGTATTTTAACCCTCTATTTTCTGCGTCCTTCTTGAGATTGTAACGTGAAGACTTTCAACTTTACCTTTTCAGCTATTTTTTTTTTTGGTATACTTCACGATATGGAAAGCAATCGGTACTCGACTTCGCCCATCATAAAATAACGTAGTCTGTTTTCACGTTATACCTTCATCCATATACACTAGACAAGTACATTTTCATTGTGAAGTGTCGAAATCATACTGTTTGGAGACATAAAACTCGGGAAAGCCATACGGATGTCAAACCACCATGCTATTGTTTGCAATCCAAACTGAAAGATAACTAAAGTCTTTCTTTTAATTTCATATCCCTTGCATAATGTCATGTACACATGTTGCACTATGATGACATGGCATCATACATGGAGTTATACAACAGCTCCATGTAATATCATTCTGTACACATTATAGGCCGATACACACACGAGCATGTCGAAATCTGTTTTCTCGACCATGTAGCTGCAAGACATTGAGTGTGCCTATACATGCAGATCTCCTCAAATTCGCTGTCAATTTAAAACGTGACAATTTCCAAGCACTGTAATCGACTATATCCCTATACGTATTAAAAGGCAAGGGCGATTTCATTATCAAGTAACTTGTGTTAGGCCCATTACAGTGGGCTTCTTCTGGGCTGTCCTCAATTTGTCGGTTTATTTGTGACAGACCTTAGACGGATGTTCCGTTTGAAGAAGGCACTGTCTGTTATATAAATAATTGGGAAACCATTGGACAATTATATTTTCGGAAAAAGAGGTACATTGTAAATGTTGTTGTTGTTTTATAGAAAGAAAGAAGAGAGAGAAAAATGGGGCCCTATACAAATAATTTGCCCCAGACAGCACTTAACATAAAACAGATATTATGGATCTTAGAAAAATATAAGCAAGATTATGCACCAAATCTCCACGAGGGAGCTCATTCAGTCTCCACGAGGGAGCTCATATTGTCTCCACAAAGGAGCTCATTAAGTCTCCACGGGGGAGCTCATATTGCCTCCACAAAGGAGCTAAATAGGTCTCCACGAGGGAGCTCATATGATATTTATGAATACCTCAAATTCTTTAGTGAAGCAAATACAATACACGCCCGCGTGTACCGCACATTAACTCACCCATGTGCACATACATTGTAACTCAAACACTTACACACATAGTATATCTCCAACCACGCACACACTTACTAATATCAGAGGTGAACCCAAAATAATATACAGAATTTAAATAAAACACTAACACAATGATATGAATTACAGAATAGGGAGCATTACTATAACTGTATCATTATTTCAAGAGGAAGAAAGAAAAAAAAATATACCATATACCAAAGTGTCTATATCAATATCATTATTTCCAGAGAAAGAAGAAAAAACAATATATTATTTATTTATATATATATAGTGTTTATATCATCGAGCTCTGAGCATCACAGCAATGATTCGGGAAAAATCCAGAGGCGTTGATACAGCAAAGTACAGTTTAGTTTACAGCAAAACAACGGAGAAATGATGTACAAATATAATCGTGGTTTCTGTATGACGTACGAGTACACCTGCGGGCTTCAAGCCAGGATTCAAGCCAAAAAAGAAAGTAGAAATTTAGAGCCAGAAAGTTGGAGTCATAAAAATCTTCAAAATGAATTTAAACCACAAGTTTATAAGTATTAAATAAGTGCAGGCGACTCATACGATTGTAAAGAGTAGATCATATAGGCCTATTGTAAAGAGTAGATCAAAGCGTTCATATCTGGACGATTCACAGAGATAGGCCTAGACATTCAGCAGTGCATTCTCAGCCAACCGAGTTCAAGAATATTGAGTGGAAATTTGTCGTTGCATATTAATTCATGTTTAGCATTTAAAACGTTTCCAAAGTTTTGTAAGTTGTCGTGCACGATTAATACACCTTAGAAATGCACACCATTTATGACATGATAAATGTTTTGATAACGTCAATAATTATTTCATAATACATAAATTAAGATTGTATGCAAGTACGGAACTCTGTAACATCTTTGTCCACCCGCAGAAATTGTACTGCTCGTACTCGCAACAAGCCCGCGTAACTTGCCCGGAGGCGCAGCTGCCCGCCGGAAAGGTGTGACACGTAGCACACCGTAACACACAGACAGACACACGCACACACATCTCCCCCGCCGAACTCTCCACTACAGTTAACTATACCCACACACACGCACTCGTCTCCGTACAGGTACACATTATTTTACAAGAAGTGCACTGCTATCAGATCCTAGAGAAGTGAGTCTATTTATATCAACGTACCGTACTATAGTACTTGTCGTTTTTACATTCGATTGTGGGCGACGTTTGAAATCATTTCTAGATTTGTGGGCGATGTTAAATTTTTACATTTGTGGTCGATTTTCTACATTTTGTGGGCGATGTATTTTTACATTTGTGGGCGTTTTTACATTTGTGGGCATTTTACACTTGTGGGTTTAACACGGCTCTTTCCCTATCTCCTTTCACTATACTACTTTCACAATCTTACTCTATCCTCATTATTACTCCAACTCTCTCTGGATCCTATCTACACTGTAATACTAGTATAGAGCAGTGTCTTTTTATACCCGCTACCACTTGCACGTAGACCTTTGTACACGCTGCGTGTGTCCCTTATTGACATCGTTTATACCCCGTACACACACGCGCGCACACACACACCCTGGGTTACTCCATTATTTTGAGAGGGGTGTCTCTATATCAACTTTGTCACAATATGCATGCATCTGAAACATGTTAAAGCAGGCAGTTTGCTTCTTCTTGACCTCTTTTCTTTTGTGCTACATATTATAATGTTTTGCTGAAATAAGGATATAAGTATACATGAAAAAAACGTATTGAAAAGAAAATGAAATGGCAAATCAAAAATTTAAATGCTGTTACTCCTCCAACCTTTTGTTAAATGTCAAATTCAACATGCAGAATGATTTTTTCTTTTTTCTTTTTTGCTATAAAATTTTTGAACTACCACTGCCCCATTTCAGAAATGGTAAAGTTAACATTTTAGTGTTGAATTCGACATTTTCATAAAGATTCGAGGAGTGATAACATTTAATGTTGATTTAGGTCTACCATTTCATTTCCTAGAGTGCATGGACAGCATTCAGCGTGTTTCTACAGAGAATCCGATAGACCTAGCATTTGCAAGCGCGTAATCAAACAGTGCGCTAACGCAGAACCGGGTTGTTTCTACAGAAAGCGCATAATCGGATTGAATCCGATTCTCCACCTAAATGCAGGTGTGACCGGATGTCTGGAAAGTTGGCTGGTGCATTGTGGGCCTGGGTCAAGGTCAAGCATCTACTGATGATGCGGATGCTGTCACCGATTGAACGAAACTGAGCACAGGGCCACAGGCTGCCTAGCTAGCCTAGCCCTGGGCCGGCCGCCCCGGCCTAGTGTGGGTACAAGCTACGATCGGCTGCTGGACGAATTTGTTTTCATCTAACTTAACGTTAGGGCCCCTACTCTAACGTTAGCTCGAAAGTTTATATGGATTAGAAACTAGTTTTGTTTTCTACCAATTCTTTGGTTTGTCAATTTTTCACGGATCTTAAGGTTGGATTTTTATAACTGGATTAGAACTATCACATGTGACGAGACAACAGCAGTTCACAGAGACACACAGCTTCTGTCGCGTCTGACTGTATGAGTTCTGTAAGTTCTATCATCAATTCTAACTAGTTTCCAGAGTAGAAGTAGAACCTCCTACTCAACTGTTGGGCTGGGCCCAAAGTTAGGCATACTTCTAGTCTAACATTTAACGCTAACAAGTTAAGATAAAAAATGATTAGATTTATAGTGCCTAGCAGTTACATGTTTTAGGCGTAAAGAGTCGGTGTTGGGCCTACTGCGACTGGATACTATCTTACCACTAGGCCTAGAAAATAATAGGCCTAGGCCATACTAGTTACAAGTTAGGCCTAGCTCTTATGTTAGACTAACAGTTAGACCTATTCATGTTAGTGATTTCCACATTTCTACTTGTCATTAGGCCTAACGTTAGATTCTAAAGTTAGGCAACCTACGTACTATGAATATAGGATACCTAACGTTAGGCCTAGGCCCTACTTCCAATTTTATTTGAAAACATCACTTTTGGGAATATACCGGTAAGGGTGATTCTAAGAAACATTCCATATTATAGGCTCTAGACGTCTATTTTGATTATATTGATTAGAAATGTCTTAAAGTCAATCTAGAACTAGTTTGGAAGGTGTTTTTTTTTTATAGTTTTGTTTAATATTTCAGTAGGGCCTAGACGTAATTTACTACTGCATTACATAGATCTACTGTCTTTACCAATGACTGACAGATGAGGAATAATATTGATTAGAAATGTCTTAAAGTAGATCTAACGTTAGAACTTGTAACGTGTTAGTTTGGAAGGTGGTTTCTTCTTCTTTTTTTTTTGTGGGCGTTCCCAAGTAGAGTCTAACGTTAATCTGGACTATAAAAAGAAAAAGTCGTTAAAAATAAATAGAATGTTTCTAACGTTAATCGTGTTAGATATCCGTTTCACCACAAAAGTGGTATTGAGAACTTGAGGGTATTTTAAATCAACACAAATCAACATGCATTTGAATTTCAGGGCCCCTTTAAATTAGGCCCTAGACCTAGAGAACCACTCTAACTTAACAAGTTAAAACGTTCAGTATAGGCCCTAACGTTAGTCTAACTGTCAGAGTCTTAAACACAAACGGCCTAACGTTACAACTAAAAGGATCGACTGTGTGTCATTGGATTTATATTTCTTATAAGTAACGTTAGAACAAAGACCTATTTAAAACGTGAGGGCTATGGAAACGTTGACTGTTTGTATTAACTGTGTTAGACCTCTTTCTTCGGGCAGGTAGGATTTAATTCGGGTAGAAACTCGGGTTTATGGAACATTAAAGAACTGTTAGTTATATTCCAAGTCAACGTTAGATTTTAGAACAGAAGCAGCTGTTGTTAGGATGCCTAACAAAACACTTAACGGTTAACGTTAGATAGCGTTAATTCTAACGTACGGTAAAGTTTGTTTAATAGGTAGGCACCTTGCCTCTAAAATCTAACGTTAACTAGGTCTAGACATATTCTAACGTTACACCCCAAGTGGACTCACTTTTTCCACTTTTGGATTGACAAAATGTACTTCAATTATGTTTCGATACTCAGTAAATGAATGTTTGAATTTCCTTTCATTTTCGGACTAACGAAACGTCGTATTTTTATAGGCCCTACCAAGATCCTATTTCTATTTGATTCTTTGTCGGATTAACAAACTAGACCCTAGTAACGAACCTTTAGAATAACGACAAAAAGTTCGTAAAACAAACCCTAACACTACTAGTTTGCTAATGCTATTGCTAGGCTTTAGAGTTTGTCTTTTCCGAACTAAAAAAGTATTTAGGCCTAGGCCTATATGTGCATCTCACACGTATTGTTAGCGCTAGTTAGTATAAGTATTGTCAATTAGAATGTAACAAGTTAGTCGTACTCGTAGAACTATAGGTTCTAGTAGCTCGAATCTAACGTTAAAAAGTATTAGGCCTAACTATATGAGAACGGTTACTATTATTAGATCTAGGCCTAGTGTTCTGTTAGTTGCCTTGGTTTTAAAATTACAGCGCAACTGTGTAAAAATAACACCCCTGACCCTGCCCCTGTTCGTGTGTCTTTTCTTTATGTTAAAATTCAGAGTATTTTCTTTACAAGTTTGTCAAATCTGAGGCAAATTCATGAATTGTGACTAGTAGTAACGTTAGAACCTGATACTCGGACGTTTTGGAGACACCCAACTACTGTAAAAGTGGATTATTCAACGTTAGATAAAATAGCTGCAACATGCATGCACATTAAAAGTCATGGCCACTACATTACCGTACACATGTCTGTCAAACTGGTGATTGTCTTCCGGGTCAGTATCGGATTATTGAACCTGGCGTGTTTCTACAGCGCTGACACTGGAAACTGCCCCGGAAAGAACTACCTCATTAGACGGTTAAGTTAAGCGGAATCGGTATCGGAATCTGCATCGGAAAGAAACCGTTACTGGTGTGTTTCTACAGCCCCCTCTATCGGATACAATCCGATACACCCGGAATTTTGGGTTCTGTAGAAACACGCTGATTGTTTTTAAGGGGGAGCAGCGCGTCAAACACGAATGTACGCACATGCCCGGGTTTTCGTGCCATCGCCTTTACTCAACACAGAGAATATCCCGCTATACGAGAGAGTGTGCTAAACCATGCCATGCAAGAGGACGAGTCTCAGACCTTTACACTTGTAGAGAATGTCCTAACCCATGTCATGCAGAAGTATGTATGGAAGCAGGAGCCCGTCAAAAACACGGATATACGTCGCGTAGGAATTCGAATTGCTACGCGACGTAAATAATAACGTCGCGACGTATATCCATGTTTTTGACGGGCTCCTGCTTCCATAAGATTGATCACTATACCCTCACACTTGTAGACAGTGTGCTGTAAGCCATAATTATAATGCAGGGGAACGATCACCTGACCCTTTCTGCAATGCCTTTTCTATGCATTGTTGCACGCAAAACATTGTAAAAATAGAGCATGCAAGTGTTATACGCGGAAATATATTGTGTCTTTATTTTTTTTCCGCCAGGAAACCGATTCGCAGCAGCATGGATACATACCTTGACTCTTTTTTTTTTTTTTTTTTTTACCGTTCTAGTGTCAAAAGGGCAACTGTTCTCTGGGTGGTGGAAGGCTTCACGGTTCTCAACTGTTCTCGAAAGTCATAAGCCTACACATTGACAATAACTCATTTTAGGCCTAATTTGAGGGAACATTCCACCCTCTACCCAGCTTAGTTTTGCTCCATGTTTGAATCATTTCAAAATTGCATTCAAAATTATCGTGCCAGCTTGTAACAAAAAAAAAAAAAAAAAAGAGAGAGGCAAAACTGCCTTATCCATTGATGCAGATGATAATGTAGAAGTAGCGCCCCCTGGTGGTTGCTGGTTAACCCCCCTACCCAAGGGGAGCATATGAAGAGTTTGTTTTCAAAAACCGATAAGTCCATATTTGTCAAATGGAGATATTTGCGATTAAAGGTCAAGAAAAATAAAGAGAATAATAAGAAAATCTTTGCTTCTTTTGACCATAACTTCAAAAATATACCTTTATATGTAGTGACCAATATATCATTTAAAAGGTATTATTTTGTACTTTCTGAAGAAGACCGTACTTCAAAATCTTCAAAAATGGACTTATCGGTTTTTGCAAACAAACTCTTCATATAAAAAGGGCAACTTACTGGCGCCCGCCAGTTGTGACCTGGAACCTGATTGAAAGACATACTGACTGAGCTATATACAAGACAAGTTACAGTTGCAACTCACCAGTAGTGCCGGTAAGTACTACCGTTACTACAACAGTGGCGTCACGGACAATTGTCCTACTTCCTGTGCCATTGTTTTCGTGGACATAGAGCCGCATTTTAGGCTGACTCCGCTGCCGCTATTATTTTCGCCAACAGGCGTTGCACTCCTATAGACCGATTCAATTTCGATGACTTATTCACCTACCGCCGCTAGCGGCGCTATAACGGTCGCCATAACTGGGGGCCAACGGGGCGCGTTTTTTTTAAAGACGGCACAGATTGGGGCATGGCGCGTGTTAAACCTATGGGAAAAACGTTGGGTTAGGGTTTTTGGTTATGGTTATGGTTAGGGTTAGGGTTAGGGTTGGGGCTAGGGTTAGGGTTAGGGTTAGGGTTTGATGGTTAGGGTTAGGATTAGGATTAGGGTTAGGTTTAGGGATAGGGTCCCCGATAGATTTTTAGTTTCCCCAATCTGTGCCGTCAAAAAAAAAAAAAACACGCCAACGGGGCGGGGGCTTCCAGCGAGCTAGCTACCCAGCGAGTTGCACTTGCAGCTCAGCAGCCTAGCGTACCCATCGCGCATAGTTAGCCGGGCCTGGCCGCTGCGCCGCGGCCGGCGACCGCTGCGCTAATATTGTGATTGTTTACTCACTGTGGGAAAAGTCATTCAGCGGCTTTCAATGCTTTTCTTTTGGACAAATTGATATGAGTAATTCAGACATATTGATCTACAATGAAAGCTTCAAAGGAAGGATCAGGAAAACATATTGTGCAGTTGCTGGGTGCACAAATAACAGAAAAATAGAAATGGAAGCTGGCACGGCAGTGTGTGAAATTCAGACACCGCTGACGCAAGATGAATTAAGGCAAGAATTAAAGACAATTAAGTGAAATACAACGGTATAAAAAATGCACAGATTTCCAAACAAACTATGTCTACTAGATTCTCTATTAACTATTTTTATTAGGTTATCACTGCATATTCGTAAAATATGTTGTTCATCTTAGAAGACAAGTTTAGATCAAAGAATTTGATAATTCACTGATTTTTTTTTCTTATCCTTGGTGTCCTACTTGCAAAAGTTAGAATACACTTCCTGGCTAGATTTTATTATTATGACAAACATTTTACAGCCTACACTACAGCTAAATAAATGTTTCAAGATGCGTTAAATTCCTATATTGTTTTCAATTCTTCAATGTTCAGCACTGAATTGACCATAGGCCTATTCAATTTTGGCCTGGAACTCTGAATTTGACTTTTGATAATGAGTAAAACTTATAAATATTAAACCATGGATGGTGACAAACATATCCGTTTCATAATCATACTAAGAAAGTATGATTTAAAAATCACTTTTGTAGATTATAATATTAGGCGTTAGCGTGATGTTATGCAAGGTTAGGTACTTAGACCTAAAACAGTAGAAGTTTTGGTTGTAGACATCAGGCGACGTAGTCGTTAGAAACGCCTAGATTTATATTCCGTTTGGTTTACTTAGTTAGGCTTGCCTGAAGTTATCGACAACCGAAAATGACATAGGATGTAGGGTTCTAGAAGTCAATAGGTCTAGATCTAGTTTGGACTCTTGCCTAGATTTCTAAACAAGATCTAACGTTAGACAGATTCTAACCTGCTGGCCCGACACTCCCGAGTGTCAAAAGCCTGCCGAGGCAAAAGCCTGCCCTAAAAAGATTAAGTTTACTGATAGCTTGCAATTTACTGCGCCATATTTAGCTCACGATTCTTATCCATAATGATTGTATCTAATTATATCAGTTAACTTGTCAACAGTCTAGGCTTACTAGCAAGACGTCTGCCTGCGCCTAGCAATAATAAGTTATTCTCCCCAGCGGTTTTTATTCTCTTACACAAAAATATAAAATGTGAATATACGGGGCTAACATGCGAGTACCCATTAAAAAGTCATCGCTAAAGAAATACAGTCTACAAACACTCACGGATCGTACCGATATTTACCTTGAAATTCAAGTTTTGGCTACAGCCGTATGTCATCTACGCATTCGCTCACAGTCGGTACAAGTTATTTAATTTTATTTATATTTAATCAGCTAGCGGAAAAAAATGTAGACTACAGTTGAGACAAAGCCAGATGCGTCGATCGCTGCCAGCGCCAGATATAGCTAGCTGGCCGGCTGGCGCCGGGTGGTAAAAGCACTGGCTGCCGCTGGCACCCTTGCCACGCACGCAGGGCGCTTGCCGACCCGGCCTGTTTGGCCCCCAGTTATGGCGTCGCCTTGAGAGGGCGCACTTCCATGAACAGTCGCTTGAATCGGTCTATACCGCCGCTCCGATACGCGAAGGGTGGAGCATATGCGACGGAGCCGAGGCGAGAGCTCTTGGCAGCGCGAGGGGCAGGGAGCTTGGCGGTGTCCACGTTTGTCGATTGTCCTTGTAACGTTCATTGTCTTGTGCTTGTTTTGTCTAATTGTCTTGGTGTAATCGTTTTCATTGGTAATTTTGCTTGTTGGGGAGGAGGTGTGTTGATTGTTTGAGTGACAGTGCGTGATTTGTAACATCTTGCACTAGACCAGGCCCACCTGTATTCAGGGAGCTCCAAATTCACTGAAATATTGTCACGGGGTCTCTCTTTGGAACATAGTCGTATGTGGCGTAGTTATTAGGAGATTGTGAGTGTGAAGTACTGGGTCGGAGAAGTGTGAGAAAACATGTATTGTTCCTTTGAGATTCCGTGATAGATGAGATTGGTAGCGGGCCTCACGGACTGTAGAATGGATGTTGAAGCATGACAGACTGCACTAAGACTCAAGATTCCGGTTCACAATGACTTTATTAAGGCGACATGTCACTCGCCTGCTCCAAATGACGTTCAATACATGTACACGGTATAACATTGCCATTCTTGTGATCTGCCGAAGTCTGACACTAATCCCAGAGTAATCGTATTCCAATCCTATCCCAGTGTCTAGCTCAATCTTATCCCAGTCTCAGTCTCAATCTCAATATCGGTGTAATCTGCCTAACAAAGAGAAACCCTGCTCTATTTATAGTGGACATGGCAGTGACCGTCGGTGTGGCTAGCTGTCAATCACGTTTACAAAACAGACGGTCAAATTATACACACCAGACCCAGCGTAAACAAGAAACAAAGAGCAAGAAGGAAGAAGAGGAGAGAGAGAGACTAGACGGGGAACAAAGAACAACATAGGAGAGGGGAAGAGACGAGGACCGGATTACAAACAAAGAACAACATAGGAGAGGGGAAGAGAGAGGGACTGGACGAGAACAAAGAACAACATAAGCGAGGGAGAGAGGGAGACGAGGCGAGAGACAAAGAACAACATAAGAGACAATAGACGAGCTAATTGAGACGAAGAGAAGAGAAAAGACAGAGAAGGCGCTGAGCTGGCAGTGTACCTTGCTTACACGACAGAGCATATTACCTAGCTTACATAACAAAAACACAACAGAGTACTGAACGCCATACTTAATCATATATGTATAAATATAAATCCGTTACAATATCATCTTTTCTGATTGTTCTAGTTGCTAGCGTGTTTCGTTTTATTAGTTTGATTGTCGGTGGTGTTTGCTGAAATTATTCTTTGGCGTGATTCCAATTTGTGAGTGCGATTTTCATTGTTGGCGTGGTGCGTTTTCTTTTTAAACGTGGTCCAGGTCTAGATCTCGGTCTAGCCCTGTATACGCGTTACGTGTATTGCGTGGTGGTCGTCTGCGTGCTAGATCTACATTTGTCATATTTCTGCCCCCCCACGGAAAAAAGCAGTAACTGACATTTTTATGAATGTCTACTTTTTTGCAAAAATGAATAGTTTACCCAATGCTCTCCAATGTTAATAGGTCAGTTTTGCAAAAAGAAAAATGAAAGTGACCAAAAATACAATTTTTCACTTTTGCAAAAAGCAGTAACTGCATCCAGTTGATTCAACTTTGCAAGTTTCCCCACGGAAAAAAGCAGTAACTAACAAAGCCCACGGAAGAAAGCAGTAACTAACAATTTAGTCTTTATCATTCAGACTCTGTATAGTCCTTCCTGTATATTTTTTTCCCTAATACCATTTATTTTTTCTACTATTTTTTTTTAAACAATGTAAACAGCAGTTTCTCCCATAATTTAGGAGAGTAGATATAAAAAGATTGTTTCACCAGTAACTCGACTCTGCCCGCAGGGAATCATATGACAAGTTGTAGAAAAAGCTTCTTTCTGGAGACTAGCAAACCTGGCAGACTCGGCGCGCTCAGAGTGCAGAATACGCGTGCAGCAGCTGCATGCGCATAAATTCTGCAGCATATATACACAGAAACTAGCTAAACATTGCATCACATCACACTCATCACTTGCATGCACAGTATTGCAGGTCTGGTACAGTCTGAGTGATCATGCCAGTGCTAACCATGCTGTCACACAGTTTCTGCGGTCCAGGCATGCCTGTAAATCTATCATGAATTGCAGAGGAAAAGTCATGGTAGCCATGGCTTTGGCCAGAACCAGAAAATCTAGGTGAGCTGAAAATATATTGAAGGGAGATGAGCACTAGTATTAATGCACTAAAGTTAGTCTAATGTTAGATGTAGGCCCTAAAGTTTAAAATAGGTCTACCAGATCTAACGTTACAGAGTAGATCTAGATTCTAATCTATTGTTAACTGTTTAGTGTTAGATAAAATGTCAGTAGGCCTAATCTAACGTAATAGACCTAGGTCTAGCACTAACATTGGGCATAGATCTGTAGTCTAGCTTAAGTGTAACGTCAGAGTTCGACTAGGATCTAAGACAAAGAGACTTGACTTTATTGTCTAGTCCAGAGTCATGTGTCAGGGGCCAGGCCGGGCACTCCAAAGTTCAATTAGGGTACATAGGTGTCTACCTTATTTTTACACAGAATGCCATTCAATCGACAAGACCTAGTCTAGGTCTAGCGATAGGTCCTAGATCTTATAGATCTAGACTAACCAGAAAGTAGAAGAACTTTATAACCTGGTGGTGGTAACAATTCTCCTCCTATTATGGTCATGTGACATGTGCAGTTACTGCTTTTTTCCATGGGGAAAACAGCAGACTCCTGGCCGTCTGCAGTTACTGCTTTTTTCCGTGGGGAAACTACCCAGAATCAAGGGTGAGCCACCGCAGTAACTGCATTTTCCTAAATAACATTTAAAAAATAACGGAAACATAATTTTTTCCTAGGTATTGTTAGACAACTAGGTATGGTGCATAATCATACCACAAAATTATTTTTGAATGTTTCTGTGTTTTTAAAGAATCTGCAAAAAACACAAAATCGCATTTATCTCAGCTCAGCAGCTATGCAGTTACTGCTTTCTTCCGTGGGGGGGCAGATTTGTTTCACGTGTTTCGTTCCACACGTGTGTCTCGGTGGCTTGGGTAGGTGGACCTCCCTTGCCCCATTCGTTGCGTGATATCACTGTATTCGTTGCGTGTTGTATCCCTGTGTATACCTGTGTGTCCCAGTTCAGGCGAGTTTTAACTTGCCTGATATTTCGCGCGTGATAGCGTTGCCGGATAGCTCGTCTGTTTGCGGTGTGTATTCACTGCACTCGCTAGCCGTTCTGTCAAAGCTTCCATTGTGTTCAGGCTCTGGCGTGCACAGTTCTCCACGTCCATCGTGTGTAAGGAGGGAGGGTATTTCCCTGCGGTGAGCTGCGCGCCTGTTGTGCTGGACCTCTCTGGCATCGCGTTCCCCTTTCAGTGTGTATTCGTATCGAGCGGCTATTCGTGTTCTTCTTCGTGTTTCCCCTGTTGCGCTCTCTAGTCTCACCTACTTTTCGCAACCTGCGAGATTCGAAGGGCGATCTCCTTTCTTTCTCGATCGCGTTTTCTATTGTCGCGCTCATTCTCTCTTTGTTTGTTGCGTCGACATTTTTATTTTCTGCTGTCATTCTGACTTTTCTTGCTACCTCTATTCTGCCTCTTCCCACGCTCTCCTCTGTGTAAGCTGTTACTTGTGGAACGTTCGTGTTTTTCTATTTTCGCGGGAGTATTTTGCCCCGCGATTAGTTAGTGGCAGCGGAAGTCTGTGCATTTCCCCCACTTTTTGTGGGAGGTATCCCCCTCTACGTGAGGGAGTGCTACGTCCTTCTTTTCGATTGGGAAGGAGGAAGTTGGTGGGCACCATTCACTCCTCTTGGTGAGGAGGGCCTGTCATTATTTTCTCCCTTACTTAGGAGGATTGGATTGCATTCCTCCTTTTGCTGTGCGGAACTGCAACCGTTTATACAATAATTCTTAATTGTTACGGTGACTGTCCTTTGCCTGACTGGTGCTACAACTTGGCTTATTCATTCTGCATCATTTTGTGGTGCTGAAAGACATCATTCCGGTGAGTACACTGTATCTGATACATTATTCCGTTAACTTTTGATTTGTTTGTTTGGATTATAGATTGTTACTATTTTGTTTTAAATATCTGTAGTGTATAAACCTTCATGCTGTTACTGTTATTTTGGGATTGTTTAGCAGATACGAAAATAGTTCTGTATCCGTATACCCACATTTGACTTGGGCCTAGTTTATACTGCTTATGACGTGTGCTGTATTGCTGCTGTGCGTCGGGTGTGTCGCATGATACATTGATTGAGTGTTGTCCTTTTCACTTGTGCTGGTGGTAAAGTTGATTGTGAGTGATTGTTTTGCTTCTGCCTTTGTGTTTGTACGGTAACTTCTAGCGTAAAGAGATTGTGTTGTCATAAATATCTGTTTTCCTGCAAGCACAGATTTATTTCTCTAGCATTGCCATATTCTATTTTGATTTTATATTTGTGGGTACTAGACTCCTGAGTCTTGCCCAAGTTGAGTTGTCACTGTGACCTCCCTATTTTTGTGATAAGGGAGGAGTGAGAGCTGAACAGCTGTGATTATTTTCCAAGTGACATCAGGCAATAGAAACGAATTGTAATTTCCCATTTTAGATTTGTAATTAGTAGCCATATATGTTTACAATTGTATCTGGTGTTTGTTTTGAGTAGTATTTTGGGAGTGTTTGAGTAGTAAAAACTAAAGTGACTAATAATTTGTGTGTTAAATGATGTGTTGCTGACTATGATAATTACAGATTGAGGTAATTGGCATATCATTGGTCAGTACTAGTGAGTATATGTTTAAGGTCTTTTCTTCATTAGTACATGTTGATTTAGTTTAGTTATTGGTACCTGTTTTAACCCGTTTAGGACGTGTCCCGAGTATACTCGGGCTGACGTTTTCCAGGCTGTGGACTGGTCCCGAGTATACTCGGGCTGAGAGAGTGAAATGAACACGCATTTTTAAACTTAGAATTTCACCAACAATACGATGCCTATGTTGAAAATGATTTATATTTTGTGGGACTACATACTTCAAAGTTGCCATCTATGAACATTTTGTGATGATTGGTCATATCTTATGTCTATAAACAAGCAAAATATTGACAAACATGAGTGCAATTTTCACGACATTCAGACCTTCGCAACGGTCGGGAAACTGACCAATGACGAGCGACCAGCCGCACGCTCTGGCTATCTCATTTGCATCGGTATGCAAATTGTCACACTCAAGTGAAAAGCGTGCGTGCGGCGGTCAAGACCGTTGCGTGCACGCACCTACCTTATTAGCACACATTTACATGATAAAGTATTGTAGCATACTACTTCGTGTTATATCAGTAATGCAATGTCGTACTTATGGATTTTCTATGAAAGCCATCTCGGCATGGCAACCTGCTTACCAAGAGTATCAGGTTACATTGTATATTTATGATTAGACAGGATGCAGATACAAAAACACGACCCTCTCGTAGACGCAACCTAAAAGGGCAGGGGATTATGAGCATAATAGAGAAGGTCAAAAGTCGATTACTGACAGTCTTTTCGTTTCTGTACCGGTCCATATAGAATGGATGTTAGCGATGTGCTTCGTATGTATACCAAAACTTTATGGTTGTTGGGAATTGAATGTGCAAGTTCTCATGTGCATGTTCCAAACATTAATTTATTATAGAAATTAAAGTGCAACAACGAAATGCGCTGCAATAAAGCGAATAAAGAAGACACATGGCACAAGTTTTCTCTCATACGTTTATAGCATTTGCGAGAAATTGTCTATGAAAAAACAAAACAAAAACGATCGGTATTTGGGATTTGCAGCAGTTCAAAAAAGTATATTAGATAAAATTATATCCCATATTACGTTCATAGTGACAATGGTCATTTCGACTGTTCAGTCTATATTTCAATTTTTTGTATGAATTCTTTATAATATGCTTATTTTCGGATGCAGTCGCTATATAAATTATTTAAACGTTGAAAAAATCTGGGTTTTTAGTCCATTTCTTTCGTTAGTTCATAAGTCAAAATGATTTTGCTATCATTGAGTTGCAAGGATTTCAGCCAAACGCCACTGGTTGTACAATCCATTTTCAGTCAATCGGATATGACAACTCATGCCGAAAAAAAAAAAAAAAATCATTCAAATTCCACTGTAGTAGAAAACGCTACAAATTTGCGAAGCGGTCATTCAATTCTGCGAAAGACGGAGATGTGATTATGGAGCGCTTCAATTGTAGCACTCGACTTTTTTGGGAGTAAGGTATTTCGAGCAATAAAAGTACGAATTGCTCTTCTCTTTATTTGATGTAATTAATGTTTTAATGCTATCACCAAAGTGGTTTAAGCTCTTATTGTGCATGTGTCTTCTCTCTATCTACCTCTGCATTTAGGTACATACTTTCAATTGAATTAAAGACTTTATGAGATCGCGTTGCAGCATTTTCATATTCATAAACGATTGCAGCAAATGCTCGTTTGCTTTATGCATTTTGCACATTGAATGAGAAAAGTACTTTTTTTTCCGTCTTTTATCGGGGGATGATTGGAATACACAATGAAATAAATATTAATTTACACTCTTGACAGAAGAGAATATCATTTCAGGGGAATTAGCCCTCTGCTTTAATGAGAGATCGAGGAATGTCGGGAGAAATGGTGTAATTTCAACAAACATGTTGTCTTTTCCCTATTTTTTGAAGTGATGTAACGATGTTAGGCCTTCAAGCCTGTGTGGCATGTGCTCGCCATTCTTCCATGGTCATGACGACTTCAGCTTCCAGGTGGCCAACCTTTTGTTGCTAAATTGAATGAACTTTTCCGACGAACTCGGAAATGCTACCTGCGACTCTGTTTGGAAAAAAAAAAAAAAAAAAAAAAAAACCTCTCTCACATAGAGACGAATGTGAGTTCCCGATTGGCATTCTAAATTGAAGTGTGTTCATGCTACATTTTTGAAGTGATAGGATATAGCGAAAGGAAAACAAAGCTGAATGATCATCTTCATGGAACTATATTTTTTGTTACCGATTATGAATTACCTAACTATGAATTGAAAGACAAACATACGCAAAAAACGACTGCAAAATCTTCGCATATTTTAATGCACCATTTTGTAAACTCAAGTTTGCCATTTTGCTTTTCCTTTATGATACATTATTTGCTTCGATTAGTGCTCCTTCATTCTATCTCATT
Organism: Diadema setosum; assembly: GCA_033980235.1. Classification (NCBI taxonomy): domain Eukaryota; kingdom Metazoa; phylum Echinodermata; class Echinoidea; order Diadematoida; family Diadematidae; genus Diadema; species Diadema setosum. The sequence goes on along the minus strand of CM067074.1, from coordinate 8,741,485 downwards.
ACATTTCATCACTTTCCTTTCCAGCTATCCACTACATTCCCGTCTACAAACGTAGAGATCGGTTATTATCATTGATGGTGGCGGTCACTTCTCCAATATATTTTGCCCGTTATATATATATATATATATATATATATACATAATCTAAAAAGATATTACCATAACACAGACAGGCAAACCTAGCCGTGTGTAACATTACATTTCGATTACAAAAGAGTGATCGGATTACCATCCACCAAACAAAATTTAGAAGACCACCATATTTCTCTTCCCCCCCCCCCTTCCATCTCTCTCCCTCTCTTTCCCGTAATCCAATTCTTCATTATCATCTACAAATGTGTGGATTGAATATTATCATTCATGGTGACGATCACTTCTCGAAGACATTTTGCCTGTATTATGAATATATATTTATATATATATATATATATATATATATATGAAGGGTTTGTTTGCAAAAACCGATAAGTCCATATTTGCCAAATGGAGATATTTGCGATTAAAGGTCAAGAAAAATAGAGAGAATAATAAGAAAATTTTAGCTTCTTTTGACCATTACTTCAAAAATATACCTTTATATGTAGTGACCAATATATCATTTAAAAGGTATCATTTTGTACTTTATGACAGAGATCGTACTTCAAAATCTTCAAAAATGGACTTATCGGTTTTTGCAAACAAACCTTTCATATATATATATATATATATATATATACACACAATCTAAAAAGATGTTACCATAACACATATTTTTATAGGCAAACCAAGCTGTGTACAATATTACATTTCGTTTGCAAAAGAGTGTTCGGATTACATCCATCAAACATAATTTAGAAGACCAGCCTATTTTTTTTTTCTCTCTATCTCTCAATCTTTCTTCTTATCGCATAGACTCCAATGTTTCGCCTGAAGACCGGAAGACCTCATAAATGTTATATCAAATATACATATTCATCAAAACAATCAGCTTTCCTGTTAGTGATTACTTTTTATCATAATATGATGAATAACTTATGTCTTATCACTTTGTGAAATCTTATTTCATGTGATTCGTAATGAGCAATATCTTCCCCGCAGTACGATAGAGTTATAAGTCAATCGTAAGATTGCACTAGTAAAATTGGAAGCATTTAAACCCCAACAGTAAAATCACAAATGCGCTCGTTGATATCTTTTATTTATCCCAGGGAAACCTAAGTTATATCTGTAGGCAGTCATGATGGATAATTTCAGAAAGCAAACTTCTTTATACACACAAACTTCAGTGTGGATGGCAGGTACCGCAAGAGCATGGATTTTTCAGATTTAGTCATCATTATTTGTCAAAAACAGCCAGAAAGATGCAGTGATTTATTTGAATATTGAAGATCCCATCAGGCTCTTGTCAATATTATGAAAAAAATAATTGCTGAAACAAAACCAAGAAACAAACTCAAATGAAAAATTGGTCTGCAAAACTCAACTTTGATGATGCTTGAAGTTTTTTTTTTCTGTCATACTTATGAATGACAGCCTGATTATGCTATAAGATCGTTCAAAAAATCTACTTGGCCAACGAACCAAATAGAGGATTTACTGTATAATATTCATACAACGCAAGAGCCGATATTGTCACTATGGGGTCATATATTCTTCATCATGGTAAAACACAGCCTAACATATGTGCGTGTTTTAGGCAAGAATACTTTGAATAGACCAGGTGGCCAGAGTATCAGGTTACATTGTACCTCCTTGAATAGACAGGATGTTGATACAAAAACATTCCTAAGACGCACTCGTAGACGCCATCTGAAAAGTCGGGGATAATGAGCATAATAGAGAAGTTCAAAGGCCGATTACAGACAGTCTCTTTATTCTGCACCGGTCAATAGAATGCATTATAATGATGTGCTTCGTATGTATTACGTAACCGCTTTTACGGACCCCAATGGTTGTTGGGAATCCAATGTGCAAGTTCTCATGTACTTGTTACGAACATGTATTACAGAATTTAAACTTCGACAATGACATACGCTGCAATAAAGCGAGAAACAAGACATACGGCAGAAGTTGTCTTTTTTTTTTTCTCGCTCTCTCTCTTACGCTTAGAATTCACAAATAAAAAATAAGATGTTCAGTATTTGATGTTTGCAGCATTTCAAAGAGGCAGTCAAAATAAAATCACATCCCCTATTACGACGATACCGACAATGGTGATGTCTACTGTTTAGTCTTTTTTGGTTCTAGTTTTGTATGAATTCTTCATAATATGCTAATTTTCGGCTATAGTCGCTCTGTCAATTATTTATACGTTTGGAAGTCTGGGTTTTTCAGTCCATCTCTTTCGGAAGTTCACAAGTCAAATGATTTCGCGATCATTGAGTTATAATGGTTTTAGCAACACACTACCGTTTTGTAGCTCAATCGATTTATAATCAGTAGAATATGGTAACTCATGCCTAAAAAAAAAAAACTTTTTTATGTTAATTTGTAGAAAGCACTCTAAGTTTTTGAAGTGATGATTCAGTTTTGCGAGAGACGGAGATGTGGTAACCCGTCGCTTCAATTGAACACTCTACTTTGTTTAGGAGCAAGGAATTTCGAGCAGTAAAAGCATGAAATGTTCTTGTCCATCTCATATATTGATGTGATCAAATGTTTTCATGCTGCTATTGAATAGGTTTATGCACTTATCGTGGCTGCGTTTTTTTTTATAATAATTGCATTATACATCTCTGTATTTAGGTAGACCTACTTGCATTCATTCCTTTAGACTGGGTGAAATCGCATTGAAGCATTTTCATATTCATAAACGATTGCAGGATTGCAGCAAATGCTCGTTTCCTTTATACATTATGCTTATTGAATGAGAATAGTACTTCATTTTCTGTCTTTTATCGGGCGACTGGTATACACAATAAAACAAAATAATATTGATTTACACTCATGACATAAGAGAAGATCATTTCAGCAAAATTAACCGTCTGTTATGAGAGATCGAAGAATGTCGGGAGAAATGTCGTTTATTTCAACAAACATATCATCTTTTCGTTATTTTCTGAAGTGATGTAATGATTTTAGTCCTTCAAGCTTGTGTGACATGTGCTCGCCGTTCTCCCATGGTCATGTCGTCTTCTTCTGTCAGCTGCCGGGTGGTCAACCTTTTTGTTTCTAATATGAATGAACTTCTCCGACGAACTCGGAAATGCTCACCTGCGACCCTGTCTGAAAAGACACTCTCTCACATTGATGCGAATCTGAATTCTCGATGGGCATTCTAATTTGAATTGTGCTAATACTACATTTTTTTGAAGTGATAGGACATAGTGAAAGGCAAACGAGGTTGAATGAACATCTTCATGGCGCTATATTTTCTCTTTTTTTTTTTTTTTTGGTTGGCTATTTTCAATTACGTAACTACGAAATTGGAAGGCAAACGTACACAAAAAATGACTGCAAAATCTTTGCATAATGTTGTACCCTTTTGCCCTTTTTTTTTTTTTTTTTGCTGTTTTGCTCTTCCTTTGTAATACATTTTGTCTCAATTAGTGCTCCTTCATTTTATCTCATTACATCTCATCACTTTCCTTTCCAGCTATCCCCTTCTTCATTCCCATATACAAACGTGTAGATTGAATATTATCATTGATGGTGATGATCTCTTCTCCAAGATACTCTGCGCATAAAATTTATATATGTATATATATATATATATATATATATATATATACATATGTATTATATAAAACGTAGAAAGATATTACCAAAACACAGGTTGTAGGCAAACCTCATCTTGTATAATTTTACATTACGTTTGAAAAATCTTTTCAGATTATCTACCGTCAATCAAACAAAATTTAGATGACCAGCCTATTTTTCTCTCCTTTTTTTCTTCTCGTCGTATAGACTCCCCTGTTTCATCTGAAGAGCTCATATATTATGTTCTGTCAACTGGCTTAAACAGGACCGGTGTTTTATTCTTAGTTAAATTTTTTTTCTATGTATGAAATAACGATACTCATTTAGGTTGGTGATTACTTTTTATAATAATCAAATATATGTCTTGTATCACTGTGTGAAATCTCATTTGACTTGATACATAGTGAATAATCATTATCTTCCCGACATTACGTCGAAGTTGTAAAGGAATTGTAAGATCGCACAGAAAAATAGCATCATCAAACCCCGATAATAAACTCACAAATCCACTCGGTGATATCTTGTATGCATCCAATGAAAACCTATTATAAGTCGCATGATCGAAATTTGTAGGTAGTCACGATTGATAATTTCAGGAAGCAAACTTCTTTGTACAGACTTCTTCAGGGGATGGCAGGTATCGCGCAAGCGTGGATAATGCATTTTTATTCGTCTCAAAGAAAGTTAGAAAGATGCAAAGATTTGTTTGAATATTGAACATATTCCAGGCTCTTGTCAATTTTATGGGAATTACTGAAACAGAACCAAGAAATAAACTCAAGTGGATGTTATTCTATGACGAAATTCGACTTTGATAAATCAGTATCATCAATTCTACTTGTAATATTACATCGTTGATGGTTTGCCTAGTGTTGAAATAAAGCCACTTGCTTCTGTTACAAACACGCGAGCTTTGTATTTATAGATACAAGTAGCGGGGACAAACAAGGTGTAACAGATTTTCAAATGTTGCCTACAATGAATAAACTTCCTTCTGTTTCCAAAATTCATTGACTAGCTATGGTAAGGAATTTTGTGAACAACAGGAAGTCAAGAGTGGGTTCGTGTGCCTTTGATATCGCCACAATACGAGATTTACTTGGCGTGTCTTACAGTCGTGTAAATGGAAATACGCAAGCCTGTACACAATCCTCCGATCGATCGCTTTTCATTGAAAGACTTTGAAGGCTTGTGATCAACGGATTACAGTTTCCATAAAATATTGCCTCCATGAATCAGTAAATTCAAGACAATTATGTAGTAGAAATTTGCGACACCCTCGACATAGCCTGGTGCCCAATAATAAAAGACGCTATTCATTTGAGTTGACGAGGGAACGTAAATTGACGATCGTACAGTACGTGAAGTTCAAACCGCGCGCGCGAACCCAGATAGCGAAGTGAAGCGACATTATTATTTATGAACGGTCGTTATTCATCCAATCAGAAAGCGGATTCCTACACCGCATACACGGCAAATTGATGATTGGGTAAAGCGGGACCGTAAGTCACACCCCCTTAGTAACCCTCGGTTCGGGCTCGATTTTGGAAAACCTGTCCGTCTGTGGGGGTCTTCGCTCGCCAAAGCAAACCGTCCTAAACGGGTTAAACATATTCGCTGAGTGAATAGGTTGTTTGCATGGGTGCTAGTCATGGCGATGCCCATTAATTATTTATCCCGTAATGAGTTTGTACGTCTTGGATTGTCGTTAATCCAAGTCAATGACATTTTGAAGCTCCGGAATGAGCATGGAAATGTCACTCAAGACTTGTTGGAGTCCTCTGACATTCCAGGGATCGAGGATCTCATCCCGAAATTTGTGTTCTGTCCGCAGTTAGAACCTGAAGAGTCTTTACCTTCAGACACTGCGACTGCTGATCCCATTGAGACATCAAGGGGAGGAGTCCAATCTCTGGGGACTTCCCCGTACCCCCATGAGGTATATCCTCCCCCCAGGGAGGGTCAAACAGGGAAGAACCCATCTTCCGTGCAGGGCAGTCGAGTCACTGCTCAGTGCAACAATATAGATCCCGACAAGACACTCTATGTGGGAAGTCATGTGGAGGTGCTTTCGATTATGACACCTCTGCCTCCGATTCCCAAGAATTTGAGGGTGTAGAAATGGGACAAAGGTTTCAGCGATGTGGAGCTTCCAGAGGGAGGAGTTGGAATGATAGGGAGCACTCTTGAGATAGGGAGAATATTCACTCCCTACCCAAAGAGCATTCATACACACGTATGGGTGGCAGGGCATCGCAATCGGATTACAATGAAACCCAGTAGGGTAGGCAGGAGGGGTACCCTCCTAGCTCTGCCAGGAGAAGTGACTCCCATGACTTCTCCAATGATAGGCCTGGGATGGACCTTCCACACCACTGGGGTTACGAATACCTCCCAAAGACTGTTACCTTCGATTGAACAGGTAATTGGAGGGCGTTTTGCCGCAAATTTGAGGCTTTCGCAAATGCGAGAAACTGGAGCCCAGCCCAGCGTTTGGATCAATTATGCTGGTGCCTATTGGGCAAGGCTAGCAATTTCTTTGAGCTCCTGATTAGTCGCGAGCCGGAACTCAAATATTGCGAAGTCGTTTATCGCTTTGCAAAACGGTTCGATCGTCAGGAGCCAGCGGAGGCCGCGCAATTAGAGTTCAGCACTGTCAGTCAAAGCGCGGAGGAATCTCTCTGCGAATGGGCGGATCGTTTGAACGAACTTGCTAGTCGCGCATTTCCAGAAGTCCCAGAGAGAGCGATGCAGCAACAGCTGGTACTCCGTCTATGCCAGGGGTGTACTGACAAGGAGGCAGGGTGGTATGCCCTTGACCGACACCCCCTGAATGTAGACGACGCAGTGGAAGCCTTACGGTGGTATCAACACTCCCGTATAGCAGTGTATGGCAGGCCACGCCAAGTCAAGACCATGGCCCTCAACCCAGAAGATGAGGGAGAAGCCCAGGACTGTAGGGTGGAAAATGCCCCCTTCCATTCAGGTCAAGGAGGTACACGAAATGGCCAACCTTTGCCCACAATGGAGTGCCGATTATCAAATTTAGAAGGCTCTGTTGAACGATTGAGCAACAGGTTGGATCGCCTAGCATCCATGGAAAACATACTGGGATCCATGGGAAGGAAGCTAGACAACTTGTCCTCCTTAGGAAAACAGTTGAATCAACAGAAGGAGAGGCAGAACCCCCGTAATTCTGGGGGAGCTCCAAACTCTCTAGGACAGCAACCCCTCTGCGTCCACTGTGGAAAGGAAGGGCATGTTGAAAGGAACTGCCCAAAATTGTCTAGATTTAACAACAAGAAGGCGTCACTCAGGAAAGCCGAGGAGTCAAACTCCTCGGGGTCGGAGGATTAGGCCCTGCTCCGACCTGCACAACTGAGGGCCAACCTTCCACTGATATCCAGTACAGTGCTGGAGATGAGGATGGCAGTAGCCAGCCTGAATTTATTCCAGTATTTCCTATATTGTCACCAGACCAAGAGGGAGTAAATCAAGTAGGCGATGCACCCTCTAGTCAGAAAGGAAATACAGGTCAGTCAAGAGATGGAGATAAATCCTGTGGGGTGAGTCCCGTGAGGGAGTTGGACCCTCAAACACCCCAAGATGAGGTGGCTCTATGCAAGGTGAGATCAACTCTCTTGTTTGCAGTACCTATAAAGGTAGGTAATCATTCTCTAAAGGCAGTGGTGGACACTGCGGCGGAAATATCAATCATATCCCACAAGGTGTATGAAAAGTTACAACCTTGTCCACAAAAGATCAGGGATGTGTTCATTTCCGCAGATGGCCGTGATTTGAGGATGCCAGGTATGATTGTAGACCCCATCCGGATCAAGCTAGGGGGTTGTGAGTTCTTGACGGAGGTTTATGTGGCCCCTATCGAAGGTGAAATGCTGTTGGGGTTAGATCTCCTCCGTAAGTATAGAATTATACTGCACCTACAACATTCACGGCTAGAAATTGGGAATGTTCGCATCCCAATGATGCATGGTGAACAGTCATCATATGGACGAGCTTCTTGCGTGTGCTTGTTGAAACGCGCAATCATCCCTCCAAACACCTTGAAGAGGATTACTGGTGTGATACACCAGCCAGAGAAAGATTTTGGGATTAAGTTTACCCAGGGTGTATGCGTGGCAGTATCCCACGCTACTTATGCAGTAAGGTGAAAGGGATGGGATAGGCATAGATATCAGGGCCACCCCCCTGTAATGAGTTAACAGAGGTGTAACAAACCACCTCTATGCTTTCTCCTGTGATTGTGGAAGGTGGATTTATCACACCTACCAGGTAGGGGTTTACCCTGCATTGCTCCCCAGTATACTGGGCGAGTAGCTTCCCTGGTGGTTGGGACACTAGGGAAGAGTATGAATGTTTTTCGTTTTTAAAAGGCGATGAGGAAGATCCCATCACCTTTCTTGGGTGTAAGACGTACAGCCCTGCCTGATTGGTGCTGATTCAGCCCAATACCTGTAAAGATAGTGCTGGCTGCCACCATTAACGGTCATAGCCAAGTGAGGCTACCAGACCCACCCCCCCCCCCCCCGGTGTTTTTTTTTTTTTTTATTATTATGCCCCTAGTTTTTTAAAACGGGGAGGAATGTAGTAGTAGCGCCCCCTGGTGGTTGCTGGTAAACCCCCTACCCAAGGGGAGCATATAAAAGGGGCAACATCTTCTGGCGCCCGCCAGTTGTGACCTGGAACCTGATTGAAAGACATACTGACTGAGCTACAAGACAAGTTACAGTTGCAACTCACCAGTAGTGCCGGTAAGTACTACCGTTACTACAACAATAATGATTAGCATACAGTACGTGTATGGCTGTTCTAACAAACAAAATAAATCTTACATTGTCGAAGAGCCGAGGTGTTAAACACCAACTTTGGCATTGTTGTACCCAATTGACTTCGGGACTAGAATGTAAATCTAATCGTCATTTCCAACATATCACCAGGGGTCAAGGTGCTTCCACCTCCCTGATATCACGTAGGCCGCAATTTATATCATACACTGAATAGAGTAGTACATAGGCCTAAGGGCGGAATCACACTGTGCGATTTTTACTGCGATTTACACTTTGCGATGTCGCACCACCAGAAATCGCACAGTGTGAGTCCGCCCTTACGTACGTTTTAACAATGCTTGAAAGTGCATGTCTAATGCATGCATGGGATAAAACTTGTCAGGGGTAATGATTTGTACTGGCATGACATTTCTGTACTAGAATTGTACACATCCTCTATTCTAACTTTAGTGCGTTTTCTTGCAAAAACGTGTATCTTGGCAGGTCACAAACATAATGTAATACATGTATCTACAAGACGATGTTATATGCTCTCCAAATATACAATTCATGTTGTGACAAAATTGGTATAGAGACACCCCTCTCAAGATAATGGACCAACCCAGGGTGTGCAGTGTGCGTACACACGAAAGTGTGTACGGGGTATAACAGTGTCAAGGGACACACGCAGCGGGTACAAAGGTCTAAATGCAAGAGGTATAAAAGGACCCTGCTCGGAGAGTGAAGAGTGAGATAGACCCCGTTTACATTGCGGGGCCGGGCTCGGCCGCGGCTCTGCCGCGGCCGAGCCTCGCAATTTTGTCCGTTTACACTGCTGGGCTCGGCCGCGCTTTTAATTCAAACCTTTCAATATTTTGTCGTAGTGGCGCTCTGCTTGTAAACAAACGCAATTTGGTATAGCCTGGTTTTCAGACCCTTTGCCAACTGGATTCAGTGGGGACGAAGTCGCCGTTCGGGCAAAGGCCTTTGCCGAAGGAAAAATCCTTTGCAGGACAAAACCATCTTAAACTATTATACTAGTTTTCCACGTTGAGGGGGTTAATATCGTGAATAGTGAAATGGTATGGGCAGAGGGTCTGGAAGCCAGACTAAAATTGGCCGCGCATTTGGCCCAGTTTGCGTTTACACCAAGAAGAGGCCGGGCTCAGCCGCGGCTCGGCCGCGGCTGAGACCACCTCCAGAGCGAGGCCAAGTTAATGCGAGGCCAATTTTGGCCTCGCATTTGGCCTTTTGGGCGTTTACACTGAAGCGGGGCTGGGCTCGGCCGCGGCCGAGCCTCGCACTGTAAACGGGGTCTATAGATAATTGGAGAGTTAGAGTTAGAGTAGTAGATACCTAGTGAAAGTAGATAGCCAGAGAGCTGTAGGGAGAAGGGCTCTGCCCTGGGGAGTAGATAGAGCTGTTTGGGAGATATGTTTTCTAAACTTTCTGGTGGCTTGGCTTGCTATCGCACACATTGCTTGTATCTTTGCTTGTAATACCGCTTTCTCGGAGGACGACTGCACAGGCTCTGCTTAATAAACACAGAGTATAACGGTATGTTTTTCTCCATGACTCAGTCTTTGATGTCAGCTTTGTAGTTGTAAGCACTGCCGTTGATTGTCTGATGTGCGATGCTTGTGATGGGTGTTTATGGTTAGTGATGTGCGGAGTGGAGAGTGAGTGTGTGATGGTAGTGTGCAAGATCACAATATATTTTTGTGAAAACGAGCCTACAATCAACCACGTAGGGCCAAAATTCGCTACGATGTCAATGGCGTATCGAGTAATAACTCACTAAATTCTTTCATGAAATGTAGCCAAATGAATACCGTTGTTTGTTAAAAGAGGTTGTAGGCCTCGATTGTTATGGATTCCCCAGTGCCTATAACTGGCCCATTTGCTAACATCACATAAAATACTCCCTTTTGTGTGCTTGTAGTGCAGAGTGGCATTAAAAAATGAAATAAAGAAAAAAGAAGGATCCTCAATTATTCTCAAAATGGCTTTGACAAAGCGCTGTGCATTATTCCTGAATGCAAATTTAACCAAGCCCTACCTGAATAACCATACATGTGTATAAAAACACGCAGTGGCGTAACTACCGGGGGGGGGGGGGCATGGGGGACACGTGCCACCCCAATCCGCTGGTTAAAAAAAAAGAAAACAAAAAAAAAAATACCAAAATGGTAATTCAAGGATTAGTAAACTGATTTTGAAATCGACATGAAAGGATGATCAATAAAAAAGATATTTTTTCTAAGATTTCTTTTAACCATATAACTAAAGAGGTATTATAGTGAAACATTGTTCAAAAAGCCCGGAGACGACAAAAGATTGATTCAGCGTGATTCCTGGTTGGCATTTCAAATATAAGCAGGATGTGCGCAGTGTACTCAGAACATCGGAATGGCAAAAAGAGTCGCTGCAATATTACGCAATGTGATGTTTGATAGGTTGTGCGCATTTGCTATCAAAGCTTGATCATTGATTTTGCAGTGTTGCTTTACATACTAGTCTATATTAAAATGCCTTGCATTGCCAATAATAAGACTTGACCTTGGCTATTTCCTAACTTTTCCATCTATATGAAACACACACACTCACAAACGCAAACAAATTAGGGGATGCTCTATATAAAGTGCAGATTTTAGACATCCTTCTTCCGCTTGGTCACTTCGACGCCCCCTCGCTGGTCATACTCCCCCAATCATAAACATAAACCAACACCCTTAACTACCAGTGGCGGATCCAGGGGGCGCACCGGGCACCCCACCCCTCCCTCCAAAGTGAACAAAAAAATACACGTAGCTACAAACGACAGTTTTTGGACTGTAAAATGTCAACATTTTCAAGCTCGCTCGCTTCGCTCGCTCGCATTTAACCGTTATATGCCATTCTTCTAATGTTACTGCCAATAATTGCCAGCAGTTGCGCCCGGTGCGCCCCCTCCCCCCCCCCCCTCCTGTGTTTCTAAAGCGAAAAATATAGCTACAAACGGCAGTTTTGGGACTGTAAAATGTCAAAAATTTCAAGCTCGCTCGCTTCGCTCGCTCGCATTCAACCGTTATATGCCATTCTCCTGATGTTACTGCCAGTAATTGCCAGTAGTTGCGCCCGGTGCGCCCCCCGCCCCCCCCCCCGAATATCCAAAGCGAAAAAATATAGCTACAAACGGCAGTTTTGGGACTGTAAAATGTCAAATTTTCAAACTCACTCGCTTCGCTCGCTCGCATTTAATCGTTATGCCATTCTGATGTTACTGCCAGCAATTGCCAGCAGTTGCGCCCAGTGCGCCCCTTCTCCTTAATTTCCAAAGCGAAAAAATATAGCTACAAACGGCAGTTTTGGGACTGTAAAATATCAAAATCGTCAAGCTCGCTCGCTTCGCTCGCTCGCATTTAATCGTTATGCAATTCTCCTGATGTTGCTGTCAGTAATTGCCAGCAGTTGCGCCCGGTGCACCCCCTCCCCTTAATTTCCAAAGCGAAAAAATATAGCTACAAACGGCATTTTGGGGACTGTAAAATGTCAAAAATTTCAAGCTCGCTTGCTTCGCTCACTCGCATTCAACCGTTATATGCCATTCTCCTGATGTTACTGCCAGTAATTGCCAGCAGTTGCGCCCGATGCGCCCCCCCCCCCCGAATTTCCAAAGCGAAAAAATATAGATACAAACGGCAGTTTTGGGACTGTAGGGTAAAATGTCAAAATTTTCAAGCTCGCTCGCTTCGCTCGCTCGCATTTAATCGTTATGCAATTCTCCTGATGTTGCTGTCAGTAATTGCCAGCAGTTGCGCCCGGTGCGCCCCCTCCCCGTAATTTCCAAAGCAAAAATATATAGCTACAAACGGCAGTTTGGGAATTGTAAAATGTCAACATTTTCAAGCTCGCTCGCTTCGCTCGCTCACATTTAATCGTTATGCAATTCTCATGATGTTGCTGTCAGTACTAGTAATTGCCAGCAGTTGCGCCCGGTGCGCCCCCTCCCAATCATTTTGCAAAGCGAAAATATATAGGTACAAACGGCAGATTTGGGACTGTAAAATGACAAAATTTTCAAGCTCGCTCGCTTCGCTCGCTCACATTTAATCGTTATGCCATTCATGTTACTGCCAGCAACTGCCAGCAGTTGCGCTCGGTGCAACGCCCTTAATTTCCAAAGTAAATATATTATTATAGCTACAAACGGCAGTTTGGGGACTGTAAAATGTCAATAATTTCAAGCTCGCTCGCTCCGCTCGCTCGCATTTAATTATACCGTTATGCAATTCTGATGTTGCTGCCATGAGGTGCCCCCCCCCATGTCTCGACCCACGGTACGCCACTGAATACACGTGTTAATGGGCTGCATCTTTTTTTTTGGGGGGGGGGGGGGGGTGGGGGAGTGGTGGTGAAGAGAACATGTGAGCATGGACGATTGTCATTTGAGTGATATAGAAAGTATAGACAGTGTTAGGGTATTTGTTACGAAGGGCGGCGGTAGCTGGGAGACTTTTCTTGTGTAAAGGCTCAAATGTTAGTTTCAGATAATAGGAATAACTTTCCTTATTCTAGTTTTACTGTAGTAATTCCATTGCATTTGTTACAATAAACGAAATACATTTTTAAACCACTTTTTTTCTTGGGTTCTATTTCCACACAGATGCTCCTATTGTCTTGAATTGACTTCCGTGATACAGTAACTGCCAAGTCTAAAGTAGCAGTAGCCTACTACTAGACATGCAGTCAAACTTACAAATAGGCCTATGCATAGTACATGTATATCACGAATATTCTGTTGTCCCCCCCCCCCCAATTTTGATGCACTTAGGCATGTAAATTTACACAGAGCACGTTAGCTTACCTGATCCGTTCGCGAAATCCCACCAAATGGCTGAGAGCGCCATTTGAATGACTATTATGAGCAGTGAAAGCGACATCTTCCAGGTGTGTAGGCCTTTACACTTATGATTCGTCATTGGATGTCCTATTGCTCCTCTGAATCCTGAACAACCGAATCGCTAACATTATGTGGCTCCAAGTACAAAGATAAGCTTGCATGCAAGATGTCTGTCTGTCTGCCCATATCATATGCGACCATGCAGTCAACTGTAGTACAAAGGTCATTAGAATTGTGCGCCAACAACACGGGGATTCCCCATTAAAGGACCTTCATACTTTGCAAACTAAATGCATGCTGACATACATGTGTTGATTAATGATACGCTGAACATCCCTTTCATGTGAAGAAATGAATATCTTGATAGGAATGTAATCATATATTGTACTAATCTTCTACTATTCCTTGTTTTGACCAATTACTTTAATACGTCAACAAAAACCCTCCAAACCCAAGCCCTGCTCGTGACTCCGTCTGTCAACCTTTGCTAAAGTACATGTACTAATGTAACAAAATCCTGTTGGAATGCACAGTCCTTCCCCTAGACCAAGCATAATGATTCCCTGTACTGGTTAATGTTTGGTCACAAGTATTAGTATATGGAAACATGCAAGTTATGCTCAATCCAGATGAAAGTGCATTCCCTAAAAAAAAAAAAAAGTTATATCCAACATGTCACTAAATTAAACGAAAATGAATTAATGTTTCCAGTATTTAGAGAAAACAATATGATACAACAACCAAAAAAAAAATATTTGAAGTTATTCAATACAACAAATAATATTGAAATATGTTCACATTTACAGTATTTTCAGATAAACAACAATATGCATGGAAATCGGTGGATAGGCCTATATCCCAGCTGGCAGCAGTAAATGAAAATGCGGAGAATCAATTGATATTAATTTTTTCATAAGATATATGCTCGATTGAACATCACCCAAAACGAAAATAAACCATATTGCAACAGTTTTGATCCCTATTCTATACAGGCTACGGGCAGCTTGAATTTCTTGGTTTGATTTCCCTAAGTTTGCAATTGAATCCTTCGACAATTTTTTTTTTAAATTCCAGAATCCAGACGGTAATCCGGATCACTACCCAAATTTAATAATCTGTTTCTTACTGCCATTAGTTACTTTTTCTTCTAATTTGATTAATATCCGTTCTTTGAATTATTTCATAAACAGAAAAACCACCACCGGCAAAATCATAACATCGTTGGTGGAAGTAAACTTGTGTAACGTATTTACATTGTAGATATTTCGTTCATTGGTCACATAATAGTGATATTGAGGGCATCATGACTCAGCTAAAGCCAACATGCGTTTGCATTACATACTTAGTAGTTGCTTTAACATTCTCCGAAACCGATCCTGCGTGATCAGCAGATCCAGCGCTCGCCATTGGCTGACACAGTCACCATGCACGTGATTGTCAACCTTCATTATAATGTATGTACAACCGCCCACGTTCACAGATTCTCATCATATGCCAAGAGTTCACAAGTACGGCATTGCTACGGTGCATACAATGTACTAATTTGCTTTTGCACTCCTCACCATTCAGTTGTGCTTCTCCTTGAATATTCAGATACGCATGCATAGCAGCTGCTCGCCGTATGGGGCCATGTTTTCTTGGGGCGCGGCGGGGTATCATCACGTGAATCCATTTATCTATCATCATCATCATCATCATCATCACCATCATCATCATCATCATCATCAACATCATCAACATCATCATCATCATCACGGGGATAAACAGCAACAGAACGAATGTTCCATGACGCTGTGTTCGGGTGCAGATGCGATTATCATAATTTATTTTAAGCGGCTTTGTATTCATCTATAGAGATGGCATTGATGTAATGGCAAGAGGAAGATCATTTCAGTCCCGTATGACGACTGTCTATTCTGGACTCGCGTTGGATTGGGCCAACGGTGAATATTCCATGTCGCTTTAAGGCATGCAATAAACATTCTTCTTTGTATGCGCGTCTAATAGTACTACGTGTAGCGTAAGGAATAATGAGCAGTTTATGGTTTGAGGCGGGATTTGATTATTAAATTATTGAATTATTATAATAAAACATTCATGTGCCTTGAGCAAGAGACCAGAAGCCTAGTCAGCTGAGCTCTGAAAAGGTGATATTCGTGGTATTCATGTCTATTATTCAGGGTCATAAGCACACACTCACAGCACATACTTGTGTAAAGTTCAATTTGTACAGAAGGTTCAAATTTGACCAAAATCTGGAACCGAACTTTAAATTAATCATGGATTTATCGAAAGTAGTTCATGCTCCCTTTATTCAAATCATCTCAAACGAAATTGTAAACTATAGTCGGCTATTATTTATATCAATGTCAGTGTTATCTAAAAGTGGGAAATG
Source organism: Diadema setosum (assembly GCA_033980235.1). NCBI lineage: Eukaryota > Metazoa > Echinodermata > Echinoidea > Diadematoida > Diadematidae > Diadema > Diadema setosum. The sequence continues at coordinate 8,725,743 of CM067074.1, read as the reverse complement.
TGGGTTGTTTTTTTTTTTGTTTTTTGTTTTTTGTTTTTTTTTTTTTTTGGTAACATCTAGTATTTGATCTGCCCAGAGCCTTTAGGCTTAGGCCTTTATTTATTCATGATCGTCATGATTGTGCGGGTTAATGAGTGTATGTGATCTGTGTGTGTTTCTCTGTGTGTATGTGTTTCGAATTGTCAGCTGAAGTGTCTGCGGTTGTGGTACATGTGTGAATATAAAACGAGCTTGAACTTGAGTTTGCGCTTTAGTGTGGCCATCTTGTATATGCTATGCTATATACATACGTCAACACCATACTCTAAAAAAAATCGAGTGAAAATATTCACTCTTGAAGGAGTGAATAAAAAAAAAAGAGTAAATTTAGAGTGAAATTGGAGTGAATTTTGAGTGAAAAAGTTCATTTTCACTCGTTTTAGAGTGACCTCAGGGATCACTCCAAAATCTTCGAGTGATCGATTTCTTTAGAGAGTATTCCCGGCGGTCGGTGGAGCCTGGATTTGTAACAACGCCGGGAAATTTAATACTGTCTCGCCGGGAAATGTAAAAGTCTCGAAAATTGCATCAACGGGAAATGCAAAAACGTCTCACCGGGAAAATTGCTGGGAAATTAAGGTTTGTAAAACCGCTGCCGGGAAATGTTAAATCGTGTACTTTTATATTACTTTAACGTTGACAATATAGATGAATTCGATGTCTAACAAAAAACCTCATGAACATGATGAAGCTTTACCGAATTCATTTTCGTGTAAACCCCACAAGGGCTTTTCACCAATCTTGGCAGATATCATCTTCATGGTGATATGATCTAATAGTTCAAATGAGTCCCCCTCCCCCCCCCCCCGCCAATGCCGAAGGAAAGGGAGGCAGTTGAAGCCTTAATTTTAATGTACTTCTGTTGAAAAAAAAAACAAAGATAGAGCTACGTTACCTAGTGCTGTGAAGACATTGATTACTGAAATTTTATGTTAGGGTGATGTTATGCTAGGGTATGTTAGGGTAAGGGGAGGAGGAAGATTTTCCACTTTTTCTTCATCTTCTTGAAAAATATTGACGGATTTCCAACTTTTCAGATAACATCTTTAATTTGTTAAAATGAGCCACCCCACCCCTCCACCACCACCAACGAAGGGGGGGGGGGGGGTGTGAAGCCTCAGAGTCCCTAAACTCTTGATTTTTTTTAATGTTTTTCTGTCGAACCGAAAAGAAAAAGATAAAAAAAGTTCCTTATGAAGACATTAATGACTGAAATTTCATGTTCGACTGTTGCAGATCCAGGGGTGCCCTGATCGGGAGGGTGGGAGGGGGGAGGGGTGGGTGTGAGGGGACAGAAGAGGGGGATTTTCCACATTTTATACATCTTTAAAAATCTATGATGGATTGCCCAAAAACGTGGCAATTAGCATCTTTATTTAAATGATATGCTTTTAATTTGCTAAAAAAGCCCCTCCTCTCCCCCCCCCCCCGTCTGAATGGGGGGGGGGGGGGGGAGGGGAGGAGTTGAAGCCTAAGAGTCCACAAAACTCTGGAATATTTTGTATCTTCTTCTGTCGAACTGAAAAAAAGACAGAGCTAAGTTCTAGTGCTATGAAGACACTAATGGCAGAAATGTCATATGTGATAATGTGTGATAATGACGGTTCCAGGGACATGACGATCGAGAAAATGACGATTGTGAAGTCTAGCATACGAATAATACTACATTAAAGGGGGTATACTGTACCGGTAGGTCTTTTTGTCCTACTCACGGCGGCCACGGCAGCGCCGTGGCCGCCAGGAATATGATGTAAACGTAACATTACATGCTATCTTGAACACGACAGACCTGCTTTCGGATAGTGAATCCCTTGGGAAAATTTAACTCAGTGACTATAGGCCTTGACCTAGGGCTACCTACTTAAGTGATATTCACCTTTAGAAGAAAAGAAAGAAAAGTAACATCTGCATACACATAGAGAGCCCCGAAAACAATGTACAGATATTAAGTGCTGTTATTTACTCCCTCCCTCTTTTATTTATATTTGAAGAAAACAAAAAACATTGTATTTTGTCATTTAATAATCCCTACAGGTGAGAACATAATCAATCCCTATAAAAGAATGGAAGAACCTAGAGTCAATCATAGAGATGAATAAGGTGGTAGAGATGCATGGTGGTTAATCATTACGTATTACTTGTATGTCATTCTTCGATTCCGTTGCCACCATAGGCCTATACCTCATCATCTCAAACACTAGCTGTCTCTCTTCGTCTTTGAACAGTTACGGGACACATCACATAATAATAACAATAATAACAATAATAACAATAATAATAATAATAATAATAATAATGATAATAATAATAATGATAATAATAATAATAATAATAATAATAATAATAATAATAATAATAACAAAATGCCTATTACACACAGGCAAACCTTGCTATAAAGAACCAAATGAAGTTTGATTTACTGCGACACGCTGAAAAAAGAAAGAAAGAAGAGAGTAGGTATATTCGGGGATTTGAACACTTCCATCATTTTGACCTTTGATCCTTTCTTTTTGACCCCATAGCCCATGATTTTTCAAATGATCAATAACTGTATGGTACCATCCGTTTTCATGACAATATTTTCAGCTACTTTTACAATATTGGAAAAATTGTGATGTTTCAACATTTCCCCAAGGAAATAACCTTTGACCCCACGGCCAAAATCTATCAATACACCAGAATCATTGTGCAGTAATGCATGTCTGATACCTACGTTGTATAGTTTAATTAAGTTGATGTATTTAATAATCTCTGAGATATGGAGAAAAGTGTAATTTCAGCAGGAAATAGCGGAATTAGTATTTCAACCTGACATTTGACTCTTGACCTTCGTCTTCACGGCCCAAATATTAGACCAACTGGCTGTAGACCAAGTGGTTATAGAGTGTAAACCGATCCGGACGATAGCCTCTTTGAAATGGTTGTTTAAAGGTTAAATATAAATTCAAACTCGTCTTTTAATATTACCTGTACATGAGAAAAAGTACCAACGCACCCTTTCGGCAAAACCGGGGGGGGGGGGGGAGGGGGCTTTGGACGAAGGGTGGGGTTCCAGTCAACGCGACGCGACCCAACGCTCCCAAACGCACCCTTTCGGCAAAACCGGGGGGGGGGGGGGGGCTTTGGACGAAGGGTGGTGTTCCCATTAACGCGACGCGCCACCACCCAACCCACCCTATCGGCACAAGCCAAGTTTAAGGAAGATACCTTGAACCATTTTCGAGACAGTCATGAGGAAAAAAAGGTGAAACTTCAGTTTAGCATTACCTTTGACCGTTGACCCCATGGCCCAAAACCTTCCCGAGCTCTTCAACTGCCATAGTGTGACCCCCTGTGTCACATTCTAAGACAGCAACGTACAGCTTGTAGTTATGCTTTGGGAAAATATTCTGCTTTTCAAATCTTGAAACTTTTTTTTTTTTTTTTTGGGGGGGGGGGGGGCCAGGTCATTAGGGCCTATGTAATACGTAATGTTGTACAGAAGACGTCAAATTTTACTTCGATAAGACTTTCTGACGATTCTGTGAACATATTTTTTTTTTTTCAAATGACAAATAGCAGTAGAGGATTGACTTCTGGATCGTGCAAAACAGTGACCGAAACTTTCTGGCAAATCGAAGAACACTACTTTATAATCAGTAATCACAAAACATGCAAGCTAAGTGTGGACAAGAAAGTATTCGCGGGAATCGCCTTTGATTGATACCGTAGCATTTGGCAATAAAATTATCGAACGGTTTGGGCGGGTTTATGCGTTTTAAGTAGAACATGCGAAGTTGGCACACCGACAATGAGTTTTGCATGTCAACGCGGCACATAAAGAGCTAGATAATCTTTATCTGGTAATACACGTATACACTACGTTAAAAAAAAAATACCTTTAAAGCAATGCATCCATGGCGGAGGGGGGGGGGGGTGCACGTCACGAGATCGACACCCACGAGTCATACAGCCCACAAGTTATACAGCTCACAAGTCATAGAGCCCATGAGTTATACAGCTCACAAGTCATACAGCCTAACAGTTATACAGCCCACGAGTTCGATACTGAGACAATTAAAGCCCATGAGTTCGACATCAAGTAAAATAAGCCCACGAGTTATACAGCCCGTGAGTTCGACATTACGCACAAAAGGCTCACGAGACCGACACTAAGCGAAGAAAGCCCACGAGTCCGACACTACACTTAAAAGGCTCACGAGACCGATACTAGACAAAAGAGGCTCACGAGACCGACACTAGGCAAAGAAGGCCCACGAGACCGACAGGATGAACAGCGCCGCCTATAGACCAATTGTATAGGGTGTCCAGATAATGGCATAAAGAAGGTTTATAAGAGATGGAAAAGGAGAGTTGCTAGGGTATTTCCCCGTCAGTTGCTCTCGCTCACCCCCTGAATGATTCAAGATCTTTTATTGTGTTGCGTATGTGAGTGTTTGTGAAAAAAATAAACAAAATTCAATAAAAGTGCAGGAGATATTTCAACATTACCTTCGAAAATGCCAAAACACCCTCGTTTCCCTATCTGCAAAGCCCATACCGGTATACCTACTCAGGAAAAAAAAAATAATAAAATGATGTGGACATTCAGACAACGAATTAAAAAATCTATACCTAGGTATGAAATGAAGTTCACGACAAGAAAATTATTCACAAAATCGTCAATGTTGTAGTGCACACCTGCTTTACATGATATGGGGGGGGGGGGGGGGGTGTCATCTGCAAAGATGTTGAAATGATAAAAAAAAAAAATCACAGAAAATAATGTAATCGTCAATTAAGGCAGCGTTAAGAATTCGGGAAAAGAAGATGCATCCATGAAAGTTACTTTTCGATTTCATGAAAAATGTATTGTTTTGAGAAGAATAATTTTACAAACACAAGCCACTGAAATCGAGGTGAATCGCTGCAATAAAAAAAGAAGAAAAGATTTTCATCCGTTGAATTTCATACCATAAAGTTAAAGAGAAAATTACAAATTGAACTCTAAGCAGGCGGGTATAAGCAGGCGAAAAGGATATCTAATAAGGCCTACTAAACTTGTGAAGCGAGAAAGAAAAGGGTGAAAAAAAGTAAACCATTCATTGTTCATGTCCTCTATCATTTTTTCCATTTTTTTTTTTTGGGGGGGGGGGGGGCGGGGGTCCTAAGAAAAGAAAAATTCAATTAAAAAAAGAAAAAAATGGTAACAATGTCGCTCCCCGTAGCGTGACAGAACTGCCCTCTAAAAGCCACCCGTGTAGATGCTGCTGTTGTAGGTTAGCAACAATCTCTCGCTCGACAGCGTAACGAAATTGTACCCGCCAGTATGCAATTTTCCCCTTCATGGAACACCCTGTACAGGTACATATTTGTAATTGACATGTAGATGGCGCTGTTCATCCAGTCGGTCTCGTGAGCCTTCTTTGCCTTGTGTCGGTCTCGTGGGCTTTCTTTGCATAGTGTCGGTCTCGTGAGCCTTCTTTGCCTATAGTGTCGGTCTCGTGGGCTTCCTTTGCCTATAAGTGTCGGTCTCGTGAGCCTTAATTGAGTAGTGTCGGTCTCGTTGGCTTTCTTTGCTTAGTGTCGGTCTCGTGAGACTTTTGTGCCTAGTGTCGAACTCATGGGCTGTATTACTCGTGAGCCGTATAACTCATGGGCTGTATGACTCGTGGACCTATTTTTGATGTCGGTCTCGTGGACCGTATGACTCGTGGGTGTCGGTCTCGTGGGATGAGGATTTGTCAAAACTATAGTTTATGATACATCATGCATTTTTTTTTTCTTTGTAACGTCTGAGAATAATTGTTCAGGATTCCATTCAAAATGCACAATCAAAGTTACTAAATATATAATGCTGCTTAAATCCATAATGCAAACTACTCTTTTTTTTTCAAGACCCTAGTTTGGAATATCTAATAACTAATATTTCCTTATAATGTTATATTGATCCAAACTAATGAAATTGATTATGTTAGTGGTATTGCATATTCAAAATTGTCGTGCATTTCTTCTTTTGAAAATAGTACTACCCCAGTCACCTCATGCACATAGCTTCAACCAGAACCTCTCGGCCTGGTATTTTGTACAATAGATGAATACACGTGTATTATGACGGAAGTGGCTGGAATAGTGTGTTAGACATGGACAAAGATATATACAAGGAACAGAAAACAGGTAATACTGGAAATCTATCAACGTTAAAAAAAATAAAAAAAGTTAATTAAACAATATGAATTATATGTGATGTCTGGAGATTGATGAGATGGTAGACAATAAGCCAGTTCGGAGATAGCTCATGTGCACATGGGTACAAATAACCTTTCATTTTTCTCAGTTGGCTAGGCACTTCACTCAATTCAAAGCGACATAATGCAGCAGCTAGCCCAACATAGCAATTTATGGAACTCGTATTCTAACAAAGAATGAACCTGTGTAGATGAAATGACCAGAATGGTTCGTCTATCAACACTTTGGGAAGCATCTATTTCATTGTGCTGTTTTGAATACATTAACAAACTGTTTTTGTTAACATTGCCAAATACCAGGCTTGCTGTCAGGTGGATGTACCGGCAGGCACCATTTATAAGGATTCATGAATAATCATAGCATTACAGATGCTTATCTCAGTGAAATTAAAAACCAACCTGTCTCTCGGTACAAATGACCTTTTTCTGCTCATGCTCAAACTGGAACCCCGAACTGGCTTATACACATGGCAACAATAATGTAGGTCTAAAAGAGCCTCGAGATTAGAATTTTTGGCTGGTAACGAAACAAATGAAGAGAGAGAGAGAAAAAAAAAAGGATGTACAGTACTGATATCTGACCTGCCATTTGAACTGACCACAATGCCATAGATATTGTATACAGCAAAATCAAAGTGGTCAACGATATTGGAAGATGAAAATTGGAAATTCTGCAATTGCCGACATTTTGAAATCATACTTTTCACTTTTAATAAAATAGCTTCAAACAAAACACAAACTATCATAAATCCAAATCATTTTACAGATGGCTATCCTCGCCAAATGGCCAGTCAATATTTGTATATATGTTATATATTATATAAATATCCCTCTCCCTCTCCCTCTCTCTCTCTATATATATATATGTATGTATATATATATATATATATATATATATATATATATATTTATATATATATATATATATATATATATATCCTTTCAAACCAACAGACAGGCTAAAATGAATCAAAATTGTACTTCAGCTCAAAACAAAGCATCTGGCTATGACGACACTGACAATGGCTTTATCAAACACAACATACAAGTACATTGTATAGCAGATCATTTATTGTTTCTATTCAATTTTTTTGCCACAATTTTGTCAAGTATCATCTACATGTAATTGAAACTCAAAAAAGTTGACTCCAGTATTCAAGAAAAGAAACAGATCATGTATCAACAATTATCGACCGCTTTCTTTGACAACTTTGTTGTCGAAAATCTTGTTTATTTAAGGGCGATCACATTCTTTCAAAACCACATCATATCTGACTCCAAATTAGGTTTAACATAAACATAACACAACTCTGCCATTCTTAATTCAATCAATACCATTTTATCATTTTCAACTGAAAAAATCCCGTCATACTACTGGTTTGGTCTTAGATAACATAAAGCATTCGATACCATAAATCACGATCTTTTTTTATCATACACACTTAAAGGACAAGTTCACCTTCATTAACATAAGGATTGAGAGAATGTAGCAATATTAGTAGAACACTTCATTGAAAGTTTGAGGAAAATCGGACAATCCGTTCAAAAGTTAGGAATTTTTGAAATTTTTGTGCAGTCACCGCTGGATGAGAAGATTACTGCAGTGTATGATGTCACATGCGTACAACAATATAAGGAAAATATAAAGAGAATTTCACAAAATGTCATCTTTTGAAAAAAATACACTTTCCCTTGACTCGTTACTGACATATGTTATGGGTAATATTATTCCCATTGCCTTTAGAAAGAGGCAAGTCAAGTGCCCTTTTATTATGCGAAAAAAGTGAAAATATGTTGAATTTTCTTTACACTTTCTTTATACTGTTGTACTCATCATCACGAGCCTTAGTAGTCTCCTCATCCAGCGGTTCCAACACAAAAGTTTTTAAAATTCGTAACTTTTGCATCGATTGTCAAATTTTCCTCAAACTTTCACTGATTTGTTCTACCATGGAGCTACCAAAAAGACGGTAGCTCCATGGTTCTACTAATATTGCTACATTCTCTCAATCCTTATGTTAATGAAGGTGAACTTGTCCTTTAACCCTATTCTAACTGGGGGGGGGGGGGGTCAAATTGACCCCCCCCCCCGACGCTTCGCGCCACGATTTCGCAACACGCAAAGATTTTGCCGCATCGTTTCACGACTTTTTTCATTGAAGTCTCCCGCATATTTTGAGACCAAATTTGCGACGTCCGGGTACACCGTTCTGAAGTTACGTAATGTTTTGCACTCAACCCAGAAACAGCTCAAATTCATGATATCGTGTGCAAATCCAATGCAAATTTTGTTTTTAGGTTAAATTGATATAAATATGTAACATTATTTCAACTTTTAACCATTGAAATTAATCAATTCTAGTGTAGATAAGCCTGAAAAACTGCCTGCAACAAATTTTGGCTAAAAAACAATTGAAAACAAAAGGTCGAAATAAAAAAATTAAATACACAAATAACAAAACAATAGAAAACAAAAGAAATTGATTTTGATTGTGCTATTTTTTTTTTTGATGTGTCTTGAGGAATTCTGACACAAAAATTAAGAATCCTCCAGTCTTTTTTAATGGAGTTATAGGTGAAAATATGATTTCATGCACAAATTTGCATAATTAATTTATTAAAAATAGAAAGGCAATATTTTTCTGTTGTATGACCATGTAATCTTGTAGTTGACATCCAGCTCTATCTTCAGGCAAAATTTCGCGGCGATCGCGCGATCGGCGGCCGAGATCTGAAGGGGGGGGGGGGGGGTCAAATTGACCCCCCCCCCAGTAAAAACTCAAATAGCCCAGTTAGAATAGGGTTAAGTGCTATGGCATCATAGATAATGCCCTAGAACAGTGTGAGAATAATTTCTCTAAGAAGATATTTGTCACCATCGGTGGATATGATTCGTCTATGGTGGACTTCTCCCAAGGAAGTCTTCTCGGTCCACTGTTGTTCTCTATGTAAATGACATTTAAAAGTTCATTGAATATTCTTTCTTCCTTTTGCTGATGATTCAATTTTTTTTTTATTCTCATAGCAATTCTAATAATTTTGTATAACGTTTAAATGTAGAACTCATTAAAGTGACAAATTAGAGAAAGGCGAATAAATTATTTTTGAATAATTAAATAAGAAAGTTACATGTTACTTAGTAACTCCGTAACCCACCTTCCTGACAACGACAGTGCTTTTATTAGGAAGTCAAGACCACAAAGTTTTGAGGCATTAAAAATGACAATAAGCTATTCAAAACTGGAATAATCATAGAATTATTGATAACATTTACAAGATACTCTCAAGAAATATTGTAATTATTAGCCACATAAGACATAATTTATATTCCGAAGTCAGTACACCATACTTCTTATCTTGTATTCAACCATTATTCTACCTTACCTAAAGCATATCGTACGTATTGGCATGTGGAAATGCGGGGCAAACAACAAAAGTACACAGAGTACTTTTGTAACAAAAAAAAAAGAGCATTGCAATTGATATACAATGTCCCTTACAGATAACATACCAATGTCTTGTTTAGAGAAAACTGCATTCTTAAGATTATTAATTCATACACGTGTATCTACTTCAGCTAGGTTGCTTTATGTACAATGTACAAATTAATGCTACCCCCTTCCATTCAAGGATATGTATCAAAAGAGTAAAGGTATACAGGACACAATTGAGCAAATGATTTTCATCTTGATAAGAGTAGAACTAGTTTTGGCAATAGAAATGTCTTGTTTACTGGTCCTGAACTTTGGAATTCTTCCGACCATTTATTGAAACAAGCATTTAGCACATATTTCTTGTTTTACATTTCACATATTCTACTGTTTCTTCTCCTTTCCTACTCCCCCCCCCCCCTCACTCACATCACAGACTCATCAAGGAGATGACTGTATGTCTTTCTAGATTGATATCTGCAAGAAGAGCTATGTTGTACTGAACTCATCAATTTGACTTATTATGTCCTATTTCATCATTTGTATACCACTGTTGCACAACTAGCAAAAGTCTTAAAATCTTTTAATTTGTTTACTGATTCTCAAATTCCCAAAACATTTCATAAGATACGGGAAGAGGCTTTCCTGCTCAAAATGGCCAATGCAGTAATACCTCGTTGAGACATTAGATATAAGAAAACGCTATTATAACAAGGTGATTTTGCAGGTCCCAGCTTTTCATATGTCTTTTTTTTTTGGTACCATGATATAACTAATTGAGAAACTTCATGATCATTTAAAAGTGATTGTTACACTTGTTAGGCCCTTGTTATAATAAGGTTCCCCGTATCTGTTTGTTGGTTACTTTTGTTATAGATTTACCCGTTAAGCTAGGACGGGCTGATTTTGCTACAACACACATTTCCCATAAACACCTGCCCCAGTATACTCGGGATTCATCCTCAACAGGTTAGATCAATCCAAGAAGTTCTGTGTCAGGTAGTCTTTCTCAAATACAGAACACACAGTTAAATCACCAATCAAATTATTACAAGACAGCTTTTTTTTTTTTCGGTTCAGCTGTATATTGATTCTCTACGACATGATGAGCTAAGGACACATTGTACCACTGTGGTGGCTCGAAATAGAAAAGTGGAACTTTGAAGCCTGAGGCATGTTTCGATGATTAAAAGCAGTTAAAAAAAACACCCCAAAACACACATCTGCTTTCATAAATTCCTCTCACACAAATATATAGAGACTGCCATTACACAAGTTACACCAGGTACATGTACCACAGACTTTATAAAGAATTTCCAGCGTTAAATACAATATGTGACCCGCTACAACAAAATGATCCTAAAGTCGGGAGAGGTCGATTATTTGAAAATTGCATGGTATAATCCCCTAATCTTTCTGCTTTAAATTGATATATAACATATTTTATAAAAAATAATCGGCTGCGGAGATATCGATGTTTAAAAAAGAGCATGTCGAGACGTCTGGAAAATCACTGTTTCGAGAAAAGCGCCCTAAAAGTCTTCCTTTCGACGCAATCGCGATCAACACACGCAAGTCAGTTTTCACCTCTGGACAATAGAAGGTAAGCCCTAGCAACCCCCGAAGAGTTCATTCAAGCACATCAGCGTCGGCGGTCTCCTCACCAACCAATCAGTGACCAGGATGTGAGAAGCGGCTGAGCATAGCGCACCCCGCCTGCACGCACCAGTCGACTGGGCAGTGTGCGAGCTTCACGCTTCGGTTAGCAGCAAGCAGCAAACTGACCAATGAGATCACTCTGGTCGTTGTTAGGGGCGGAACCTATCTGTGGCGCTCAATCCAAATTTTCGAACCAGCTTCTGCTTCGTTGAAACGCTAAAAAACATGGCTCAGAAAAACGCTATTTTTGGTCTTTCCTTTCATCATTTTGCTTCAAAATTTCGACAGATGATAGAAGACATGTTAGACTCCAATAATATATCAAAATCAGAAAATCGTAGGTTTTGACCAATTTTACTGCTCTGACTTCAAACTTGATTTTCACGGCTTCGACCGTGCGCGACTTTAGGACCTTTTTGACCAATTTTAATGCTCTGACTTCAAACTCGATTTTCACGGCTTCGACCGTGCGCGACTTTAGGACCTTTTTGTTGTAGCGGGTCACATATTGTCTATTTCTCCCAGGGAACATCTGCAATCTGTACAAGAAATAATTTGCTAGCAGCCAGGATGCAAACTGACACTGGAATGAAAGTTTTGAACATAATGTGGCCATAAATACGATGTCTACCAGAGTAGAAATTATCACCTTGCTATTCATACACACCATTTACTATGGTACATGGTTGAAACATGAGACCTTGTTGCCACTGTTGGCACTGTTGCACCTGCATTGCATCACAAGTAAAATTTACATAAAATCTTTGAAGGCTTCCATGGCTGTAAAACGTTGGGTGGTAGATGGCTTAATGGTGCACCACGTATTCTTTCCTGGGTATGTGTTTTTCACCCAAATTACTCATTCCCATGAGAATGGTGAGAACATGCTTGCAGAAACGTCGGGTCTGGGTAGGCCCTCTTCAGGGCCAAACAAATACCCAAGAAAGAACGTGTGGTGCACCATTAAGCCTTCTACCACCTAAAATTTACATACATTGTACATTTCATGTACATTCCAAAACATGTGTAAACAATGAACGTTCTAATGAGTTCAAATCTATAGATGCCTAAAGATTACAGTCATCCACTTACAAATACAATAATTGGTAACTAATTTGTAAAAACAGACTTGAAATGCGTAGTTTGCAGTCATGTTTTCTATCCTCTGCAGGGCATGTGTAGAACTGCTACAAAAAAAAACAACAAAACAAAACAAAAACAAAAACAACTTTCCACCCAGCATAATTAACACTGGGATCAAATTTCTGCATGTCCTTTTGACTATACATCCCCTGTGGTACAAATTTGCATATGGGTCTACCTTTTTAGCTTTTGTAACATGTTTTTTCTTCTTGTTTTGTTTTGTTTTTTTGCAAATAAGGTGTGTTCTCACTGACCGGTCACTGATCTCTCTGACAAGTAGTTTTTGTTTGTTTGTTTGTTTGTTTTCTTTCTTTTAAATCATGTTTGGTTGCTTCCTATCAAAGAAACAACAAATGATTCATTTTTTGTCCATGCAATTTGACCCGTCTTGCTGAAAAGTATGGTATGGTGTAATGGGATTTCATTCTGCCCTACGTGCCAATATCATCACACAATAACCTACAGTTAAAGAAACAGCCTTGATGTGCTCAATAACAAAATGGGAATAAAGATGACACAATCTAAGAGAGCACTGGGTCCAACTCATAGAGGGTCAAAGAGGGATGGGGCAAGATATTTGTTAAGTGTAAATGTTAGAGCTCAGTGGATTATGTACTGTGCCTTTGGCAGGCAGGTTTGAGTTCAAGCCCACTGGCCCACAGTATTTATGTTGCTGAGTGGATCATTTCATGCTATTCAACCACAATGATACACTTGTTAAAGTGAAAAACATTCTGGATGCAGTAAATGCATCAAGATGCAAGCATTATGTTATGGCAGAAATTCTTCATCTGCATATTTCCAAGCAGAGCATGTAGTCCATACACGAACCAGGGCGTGTGACATCAAATTAAATCGGTGGACAAGCAGACATTTCCAACAAAATTTTTGTTTTAGAATGTGGTTGTTGAGCAGTCTTGGTCTGATATCAAATTCAACAAGGATTCAGATGGCACTTCACTCATATGACCTCTCACCTTTCTATTCTGTAGTTCACAATAGTTACGCAGGCAGAGATCTTACCACAAGTATGCAGTTGTGATAGTGTCTTGGTACATTCCATCTTTCACTTGATGCCTCAAGAAAATGTTCTCAATTTACATCATACAACGTACAGTTTGAAATAGAACATTAGTATGTCACAGGCTGCTACCTGGTCAGCTCAATGGGTGGTGGCCGCATAGGAAATTTACCTAAAGTGAAAAGAGGTGCTTCAAACTGTTCTCTTTCTTCAGCCGTCAGCTCTGCCAGTGGCGTGTACGTCCTGGAGCTTGCCGCTTTGGGCTGAGGGACAGCAGGTACAGATGTGGGCTGCTTGCCAAACAGTCCTGTGCTGGGTGCTGCCGCTGTTGCCTTGGACCCGGTCCCAAAAACAGAGCCAGAACTATTTCCTGCACTCGATCCAAATAGAGATGTACCAGCACCGCTACTTGTGCTAGCACCAAACACTGACGCCTTGTCAGCAGTCTGCCCAACGGCATTAGTCCTGTTTAATGGGGATGTCGACCCAAAGGTGCTGGTTCCTGATCCAGTACCTGTTGATGATACTGTACTTGAAGTGCTTTGTGCTTGGGTCCCAAACGAAGAGCCACTGTTGGGACTGGCAGAGTTTGATCCTTCAGGCACTTGAATGTTGGCCAGACTGAAACAGAGTATTAAAAATATAAATGTTACACATTAGCATTCATTGCAATGTTTCTTGCTTCCTGTTTTGGTTTTGGTTTTCGGCACACTCCGTAGGCAAGTTTCAAGTGGTCATTTTCCTCAGCATACAAATATGGATCAATGAAACACTCAGTGAAATTTGAAGGAAAATCTGAAAATTCATTCAAAAGTGAAGAAGTTTAAAAGTTTCAGTTCATTCCCTGTTCTACTGTATCTGGATGGGAACTCAGCTACAATTTGTGTATTCACAATAGCAGAGAGACAGAAGAAAATGCAATGTAAATTTGAGAAATCTCCATTTCTTTGATATACAAAGTACACATTCGTTTGACCACTTACTGGGATATGGTAAAGATATACAATGTAAATGCAATCTTGAGATGGTAAGAAAAAAAATCTTTTGTCTAATGTCCTAGAAAAATAAATTTCCATGTTTGGTTTTTGTCATTTTTTTTTTCTTCTTCATATCTTTCTATGACTGCAACAGCTGATACATGTATTGTTGTTTGTTTCTCCTTTAATAAATGTAAACATTTTGTTCACAAGCAGTCAGGTCCTTATCATGGTCACATACTACGTACAGATGAATGAGATGATCTTACACAACCAAACGCAACACACAGAGGTCAAACAGGGGAACGTTCTTAGTGTTTACTGGTTTACTTCGAGTAATATGGAGTTACTGTGTAACAGAAATACTCACAGCATCTTATTTCTCTCTTTCTATCATGATTACATTGTCACTTCACACACACACAAAAATGCATCTTTAGAGGTTACAGTTGTTATTTCTTTTCCTAACTATTGCTACAGTGCACTCCCGTTATAACAAACACTGTTATATTGTATAATGAAATTCCAGTTTACAATACACCAAAGTCAAAATTCAGGCCACAACAGTACCTGCTCTTTGTTTTTTTTACTGTGCATTTAATTGGTTAAAATTTCGATATAATGAAAGAAAACTACCGATCCCAAGGACTTCATTATAATGGGAGACCACTGTACAAAAATCTACAAAAACTATGCAGTTTGGAGATAGGGATACTTATATAGTACCACTAAATAGAGATCCTGCTGTTGCACCAACAGAGTGTTGTCAAGAAATTATCACAAAAATGAAATAGCACCACCACAATTTGAGTTTTTACATTTGCATGCAATAGCCTGAATTCTCATATAAAGAGGGCAGCGAAACAAAATTCAACAAGAATAATTATTAAAGACTCATAAAATTTGTATTGGCAGTCTGAATACCCCTACACTTTCACTGACTGTTTTACAAATCTGTCTGTATTAATTTTGCAATCCATGTACAC
Source organism: Diadema setosum (assembly GCA_033980235.1). Taxonomy (NCBI): domain Eukaryota; kingdom Metazoa; phylum Echinodermata; class Echinoidea; order Diadematoida; family Diadematidae; genus Diadema; species Diadema setosum. The sequence goes on along the minus strand of CM067074.1, from coordinate 8,710,260 downwards.
TATGCCTGGAGAAATTTCTGCTTTTAGAATGAAACTGAAAAAAAAAAAACATGCAATTTTGTTGCCCGACAGAAGAGCATCTCAAATAGTAAACACATTACAATAGAAAACTTCAATTCATTTCAAGCTCATATCTCTTGATGAGGAAAAAGTAATGAATACAGTGATTTAAAAAAAAAAATCCTTACTTTGGTCCAAAGATATCTTTCAGTGATGGTGCATTACTCCCAAAAAGGGAAGGTGCACTGCTCGCTGCAAATGGGTTCCTGTCGGCGATTCCTCGGTATATATCCACCTGTACGATAGACAAATAGAGTATACTGTATAGTTGCCCCGACATTCCTAAAGGAGCTGAAATTTATGCAAAAATGATTTTGCGAATTGCTTCTTGTTGGATATTTTCACTTGTTGATATCTTGTTTGTTAGGGTCTAGGAATTGTTACTTTACATGGAAAAATTAGAATGAGTAATTGGTGACAATACAGCTGTACTTCTACTATGTCTTTAAGTGTTGATTCCCTGTACATAAACCAAGTAGTGTGTTTTGCATTCGAAGTACTGTACTACACTGTAGCGTGAGTAACTGGATGTTTTGCCCCAAATATCGCTACATCATTGTCCACGCAACATGCTAGTCCTTACATCAGATGAGACGCACCCAATCCAATGCTTGCATGGATTGATTTGCTTTTTTTTTTCAGCTATATTTTTTGCCTTCTGTTATTTCAATGTTGTTATATTCACCTGCTATTATTTTCACACTTTAGATGCGATAAAATTTACAGAAATAAAACCATGGCGAAAATTTAATCATGAACAGTATCACATTATTACTGACAGTTCTAAGCCCATTGAATATTTCCCACATTTCCACAGGTATGTATCACTTTCTCAAAATGTTTGTAACACAAATAATAAAGCAGAAGAGGAAAGAAAATTGTATTTAAGGGTACAGGCAATCATGAAACCACTGGCATAGTGGAAAAAAAAATACAACAGACAAGTTCATCACCTTCTACTTTTTCTCCTTCTGTCATCCTCCCCACTTTTTCATACCATTTCTTCCCTTTCTTCTTCCTCTCCTATTTTTTGATTTCCTCTTACTTCCACCTCTTCTGCTCCCCCATCCCTTAAAGAAGAAATCCACCCCCCAAAAATAAATAAACTCCAAAAGAAAGAGAAAAATATTCGCTACAGAATAATAGAGAAAGGGATTGATGATGCCATACCCTCACAATTTTTCATGTATGTTATATAAAATTCGGAAAATACCATGTAATGTTTGTTTGTTTGTTTGTTTGTTTGTTCATTTCCATCTGAGAAGATGGCTGGATAGCCCATATCCAGCTACGCTAAGCTGGTCTTCCATATTTATCTTCCTTATTTCTTATCCGATTTTTGTCATTTTTGTATCGTTCTGTAAGGAATATATATATGTGACCCGCTACAACAAAAGGATCCGAAAGTCGGGGGGGGGGGGGGGACAATTTTTTGAAAATGGCATGACATTATTCCCTTACTCTTCTACTTTAACACAACTCATAAAAGTACTTGGTTGCGGAGATATATATCAATGATTTTATTAGCGCATGTCAAGTGGTTAGGGAAATCAGTGTTTCGAGAAAAACACCTTCAAAGTTCTCCTTCCGACGCTATCATGATCAAGTGGAGGCGAGATAGTTTTCACTGCTTGACAATAGAAGGTATGCTCCTAGCGACCTCCGCGATGTTCATACAAGCTCAGCGCCAGGGGTCTACGCACGACCAATCAGTAATCAGGATGCCACGTAAAAGATCACTCCTTCGTTGCTATGGGCGGAGTCTAGCTGCCGTGTTAAATCCATATCTTCGGACACGATTCTGTTACGTTGAAAGTCAGAAAATCATGGCCCAGAAAAACGCTGATTTCTTGCCTTTCCTTTGATCATTTAGCTTCAACATTTCGGCAGATGATAAACAAAACATTAGACTACAAAATTATGCCAAAAACAGAAATCCGATTGCTTTGAACAATTTTAATGATGTAACTTCAAACTCGATTTTCTCGGCTCAGTCGTCAGCGACTTTATGATCTTTTGTTGTAGCGGGTCACATATGGGTGAAAACGTTGAACGATGTACAATTGGCCATTTTCGGGCTTTGCGATATTCAAACCACTGTAAAATTGTGACCTGGGGGTGTTTTTCATAGTTTTAGGTATCATTTGGTAGGGGAGAGTTGTGCCTTTCAGAAAATATATACTTTGTACTGTTGTTACAGCATTTCCAGAAAAATATAATGCTTTAAAGCTGAAAAATTTGCCAAAAATGCATATTTTACGAAAAAATCAAAAAATCACACATCGCAATTTTTGTTCTAATCCAATTCTACAGCTTAGTTTTTCCTTCTGAGTAAGCCCACACACTTCAACTATTAAATTCAATACTTCTGCCATGAACGTGTGTATTATTTATCTAATCAAGAAATGTTGAATTCACTTATGTCTGAAAAAGAACGTCTCTGAATGAATTATCTTTTCATTGACGCAAAAAATTCAGGATTAATATGAAAACATGTATGGCCATATTTAGTTACCGTCTTACCCAAATTGCCATTCCATCAAAATTTGTGAGTGAGCTGTATGAAATAATCGAGTGGTGGCTCATGAAAGAAAATTATACTGAATAACCATCAGAGATGTTCAAGTGATTAATGGTGTCATTAATGAAAGTGGGTTATGCTTGAGATAAAAACTGGTGATCAGTATGTCAGCGTGAGCCAGAAGACTATGATGATTGGCAACTTCAGTAGCATACTGTCCACAAAGATGAGTTCTGGTTGAAAACCTGAATTGGCGAATGTCTCTGATCAAAACGAATGTCCCTGACTGAAAATCTCTGAAGGGATATTCCCTCATTTGACACTTACGCACTGCATGATAATTTATTTGGGTGCTTATTTTACGCACTGACGTGCCATCCTGGAATAGCGTCAGCACAGTTCAATAACGGAAATGCCCACAAATCCTCAATATGTGCGTAATAACAAAAACTTTCCTGGTGATTGTGCCGATTTATAACAGCTATTATCCCGTAGATATGCCAATCAGTATCATTTGTGAAATTATGTATTTTAATCTTTGGATTAGAGGTAAGTTAAAAAAGGATAGACAGTAAATATGTAAGAATCTGCACAAATATCTATGACCGAACGTCCCTGAGCAAAATGAAAAACGTGTCTGATAATTACTGTTTCATGAAATAAAGACATCCACTATACAAATTATGAGAACATTACAGTAAAATTAGCTCTGGATGGTTATGGTTAGTATAATAGGAACAAGTAGAACAAAGTGTACACAGGCGTGTTATAATATTAAGAAAATTGAAGCTTCCTGAAAGATGTTGAAAATGTGAAGAAAAGTTTCAATTTTAAGGTTTTCTGTTGATTGAGCAAGTGTAGACACATTGCCATGACAGAAACTATGTTTTATGACTAGTAATAGGTCAACAGTCTAAGACTATAATGTAGTAGTCACTTGAGTTTACGTATTTTCGTGAGAGAAACAGAAATGTAAGAAAAACAGGTTTAGGTCAGGAACGTTCTCTGAACAAACAGGATCTGTGCTCAAACCAATATTAATGACCAATCATGGCAAACTGAAGCCTAAGTTTGTAGCACATAGGTTCCTCAATCCAAATATAATGCCAATATCTTATAAAAATAAAACCCATTAAATACCGATAAGCAAAGATGTTTACATCAGAGACGTTACACGGGACGTTTTACATATTTTAAACTAGTACAATTAGGAGTAGATCTTTCATAGTTCCACAGTAGATGGCCCTCGTGTACATACATTGTTCTAGATAATTTGCGCAATCTAAAAGCAATGTTGATTTTATGATTTTGATCAGAGACGTTCATTTGTGCGAACATTGTTCTCCCAGCGCATGGTAAGTTGATTTAAATATCATTCTAACTCTATTTTTTTTTTCTTACGGCAAGATGGGTAGCCCGGATGGATTTTAAACGCTCTGAATATTAGAATATCTTCCTGTTGAGGATCTTTGGGTTCAGTCATGTTCGTGTAGCCTATAAGTTCCAGACCACGGCCGTGGTACTGGCAAGACTGGACGGACATCTTCGAGGTGCCATCTGTTTACAAAATAATGACTATCCCAACCCTGGTTCCAGGTAGCAAGCGACGCAGTCAGCACCATGCACTGATAGAGGACAATGAATACCAAGTGGAGGAGAAATTCAGTTCAGTGTTATAATGCGGACTCTGTTTTTAATGCAAATCACTACTTTGCTTTTGAGCTTGTAAAATTACAGGTTTACACACTAAGAAATAAAGGTTCAAATTTGCACCAATTTGAAACAATAGCAGCACACCTGCGGTGCACAATTGCACCCTTAATTGTGATTAATTGCACCTTTAATTAACTGCCTATTTGAAGTTTCGCTAATTTCAGCAAACAAGTTCTCGTACAGTGGATAAGAATAATTATGCAAATTTTCCATTGATTATTTACAAAAACTAACGACAAATTAATGTTTCTGTCTTTGAAATCTGAAACATGATGCTATTCCTGGTTGATTACCTTCAGAATCGTGATCAGTTACACATACTCGGATTTAAGCCTAGGGCCTAATTATGATTGAATAAAAAAAATGGAAATTTAAAAATGTTTATATACAAATGTTATGGCAAGTTATGAGGGGGATGACATGCTCACTTTGCCATTTGCAAGTTCATAATGACCATCCAAAAACTGTTTCCTGAAAAATCCATAATGTCATAACTTCCTTATTTTTTGTTGAGCCCGTAAAATTTTATTCTTTCTTATAAGCGACTAACTTATTTTTGGGCTGAATTTCCCCTTTAATGAAGCTTTTTCCTTTAGAAGTAAGGCGAGATATTCTTGTGATATTTTCTAGGTTTGTAAGCCAAATAAACGAGAAAAGGAAAAAAATATGAACGTCTGTGATGAAACAAAGAAAAAAATCTTCTATTAACAATCGCCCTTACTTAGTTCCTCTACAACACTTATGTGTCGCCTTTGGGTAGACGGAAGAAAGCTTAATAATCCCATACCGATGTGAGGGTAAAATGTGATATCTTAATGTTATCATTGTCAACCTCTTGAAATAGGTTTTCACTTAACTTTTGGTCAAAAAATAGTTGCTATACCACAGTTTGGTGTTGTTGCAACTGCATTACATTGTTTACAATTTATATTTGCCATAGTACACATACAAAAAAGCGCATTATTTTTGATGCTTCTAGGATGAGCAAAGGTTAAGTACAGCTTTCTGAGACGACATCATTCGTGGCCCAGGTACGGTCCTTGATCAAAATCAGAATTGACCTGATAAACATATACATTCAGATTTTAGGCATAGTGGTCAAATTGAATTAGTATTAGTAAATTCATGTTTACCTTTGTTATAGATTCGGAATTCACTTCAAAGCAAACATATATTATATTTGATAGCGTGTGGGTACACCTGCGTATAAACCGGAAGGTGAAATACGAAGTAGTCATCATAAACAAAACAATTCTTGACATATAGGCCTAGGTCCCTGTTAATAATTTCTCAATGAATGGTGAATGTTGTGTTTAATAGGAGCATTTTTTTAAAATAGGGAGCTTGATGTTTAATTCTAGTGATAACTTACAGCCGTAACGTCCCTGATGGAAAAGAAATGTCTCTGATATGAACTAGTTATTACGTAAAGTGGTCGAAATTGTTTAAAGTATATCATGCGATTTTCTTGTCTGTCATTCAAAAGTGTTGTAAGATCTGAATAATATATCAAGAACAGGCTTGTACTTGATTTTTGGTGTAAAAATCGAAATTCCTCTTACAATTAGAGGTTTGTATTTCAATCGGTTAGTATGAAAAATAATTCAAGTTGAAATTACCATTCTGAATTGTTGACAAAAGATAAGCATGTTTGCAATAAAAGAATAATGTTGTTGGTTCACAAACCTCTTAATTATGGATCAATGGACATCGTTTTTTTTTTTTTTATTGCCTATGTCTGAGGAACGTCTTATACTGATGTTTCATTTAACCAGGTTTCACTGATTCCGATAACCTGACTATCAAATTTAACTTGATTCACGAACATATTGAATTGATCAAAGTTTTTGTTTATACTCCTTATGTTAAAGTGTGAAATGAAAAAATGGTTTGGATTTGAATGAGATAATGAAATTATGTCGTCTTCAATGTGGTATTCTGTGGGTGGTATTTGAGGACTGGTGTCGTTTACATCCGAATCAAGTATCAGTTCGTGAGCTTGTGAGTTAAAAAAACTAATTATATCAGGGTTATTACCCTCTTCGCTATTTGTGGCATGTACGGGTACATCCTCTTTGTCTTGTGCATAAGCAGACATAACAACAATTTCATTATTCATATCATTCACACTATTTGACTCAGCCATTGTGAAAAAGTTTCATAACAGTGGGTATTACATAAACTTGTTGACACAAAACTCTGCTTTTGAACTTGTTTGCTGCTTGCTGTTTAGAGAGAAGACGACATTCACCTGGCTGAGTTATGTAAGATGCTTGAGTAGCTGGCAAAGGAATGTCTGTACACAAAACATGAGCAAGCATTATGCATTAACCGAGCTTGAAGTACGAGTACAATTTTTGTCTTGAGGTAGGAATTTCACGGGATGATTTACAAAGAAAAATACCTGTGTTTGTGAGTACAAGCAGCAAGAAAACTGTATAAAAAGCAGGCAGAGACACTGGAATGACTATTTCCCCTTTGAAAAAATGTGACACATTTGAGTAGCTACGTACATACAGACATTGACAGCAAAAATGTCGGTTGTACGGTTACAACCAGAAAATAAGAAACACTTGAAACATGTTAACAGCTTGTGTTCACTGGGTGTGGAATAATGACAGGGGGTGTGAATTTGGCTACTGGAGTATCTGCATACCAGAAAAAGAAGGGACAAGTTCATGTGGTCACAAATAAGAATTGTGTCGATACATTTTGTGCTATTATCATAGGCATTTAAAAGTGCACGCTTGGCACACAAATGAAAGAAATTAAAAATCTTTGTGGAGCTTGCATTTGGCATTTCAACATAAATATACCTTCTATAAAAAACAGAAGGAATAAATGACGTTGAACACAATGTGCACAGATCAAAACTTACTATATCAAACAAGGTAAACGCAACTGTCTCAACCTCTGAGAATAGAAGCAGGAATACCATTAACACGAGAACGGAATTATACATTTCTTTAACCGATTCCAATAGAGACAATTTGTGGTCACCCCTCCCTCCTATACATGTGAACAGAACGACGAGCAGAGGTGACATTATTCTTTTTTCCTCTTGTCAACCCTTTTCTATTGTAAACAAGGAAAAAAGTATCATTATGATACAGATTCTGAATTACATATTAGTGGTACAATGTACCCAATGTCATTACTTTTTGGTTGCTGTTGGAGAAAAAAACAACAACAACAGCAAAGTTGGAGGTAATGTATTAAAATCATTCATATTGTGTTTAATATAACCTGCAGTTGAATGCAACAAGATTCATGTCAAGCCATCCGTGAAATTGTGTAGAAAAACAAATATTACATTATTTCACAGCATTAGGCGAGTCGTTGAATATAATTTGATAAGGGTAAAATAAATGACAATTATCCGGTTACAACGACTGCCTTGGTAATAACACAACAGTGGGTGGTTACGTATTTCGAACTGAGTATGATTAAGGTGTGAAATACGAATTACCTGCGAGACCTATTAAGGACGACGTTCGTTTGTGTCAAAATCAATTTCAGATGGACTTTGGTTCAATTAATGTAAAACGATTTTACTGGTAAGCATACTATGGACGACGTCCGTTCATGTCCAAACCAGTTGTGAATTACAAATTAAATTTGGTTAACAAACTGATTGGAAAACATACTGTAGACGGTGTTCGTACGTAACAAAATCGACTAGTTTGGTATACAGAGCATTCAAATACAGAGTCACAGGTTGCATCAGCACTTTTCAGATCAAGTTCATTCTTCTCGCGAAAGTGATAACAATGTAAATCAGTATCAAAGTTCAGTTGTGTAGTAAATGAGGTTTAGAAGGGCACGTACATTTTATGTGGACTTCTTCAAAATAAATGTGGAATGGTGAACTAACCAGATAAGTTGCGCTAAGAGTTTGCGATAGGGGATTCGTCGCTTACCATAAACGCTGCAGTTTTGTGCTGATAAATCGTGGGGTCAGATGGAGATGTTCAGAGGAAAAAAAAAGCAGAAAACTAACGAACGCAGTAAATGACTTAGCCGAAGATTGGAATGAAGATTCAATCTTTGTATTAGTCCCACACTGCTGTGCCTCTTTCTTTCCAGTAGAGCAGCACTCTGGTACCAGCCACTGATATTTTGGTGGAAACATTTCTTACCTTCCTCATGTTGTACGCGATTTTCGCGAGGGAAGTTCTCGTACCTTTAAGGGCGGGTGGGAGATCCGTGCGAACGGTTATTCTGCGGGTTTCCTGCGGGTCAGTGGCAGCTGAGGCGTTGGCTGACCGTGGCTGGCGCTGGCGTTGGCGCTCATCAAACGCAGCGAGGACTTTATTTCTGTCCTTCATGTAGACAGATTTTGCGATGATGGCGCGAGGGGCTGGGGCTTGGGGAGAGCCCTCGTTGGGTTGGGTGGGTGCATTGCGTCGGGGAAGTCGATGCGCATTGACCAGGGCGATGGTGGCGGCTTCGTCGTGGCTCAACCCTAGGTAGGCAAAGGTATCTCTAAGCAGATTCTCCACGTTTTCGTCGGGGGTTTCCTTTATTCCGTAGAACAGTAGGTCATGCGACGACAGTAGACTTCCATCAATGTCAATGTGTCCTGAAGCCTAGAGATTTCTTCCGCCGTTTTTTTTTTTTTTTTCTACCTCTGGAAGCCTTTTTTTCTCAAGTTCGTCGAGTCTGGCGGAGTTCATCGATGTAGAGTCTTTCAGTTCGGAAAGTTTTTTGTTGATAGCGGCAATCTCCTGTGAGAGTACATCAAGCTTAGCACACACAGTTGATGATGAGCTAGTTATGCTTCGCTGAATGTCTGCTAGCGTTGGCTCGGTAGGTTCGGCATTACCGCTGTCTTGGGGTCGCTGGCTCACCTCTCCCCGGGCATGTTGGGTAATGGGCACTCTATCCTTGCTGGTTTGTCGCGTAGTGCGGCTCGCCATTTTTGCAATACAGCACCTTGAGAACGATGAAAGTGTTCAGATTGGGGAATTTTTCGCTTTCCTTGGAAACTTCGTTTCAACGAGAGTCAACAGTTTTTGATAGACTATCAAAATGAGAAAAACATAGGGTCAAGCGGTACAGCTTCGTCAGGGATTTGGGTAAGAAGAAATGCCCCGGTGGCCACTATCGGAGAGAGTTAGCGATCCACGTCCGTCTCCATCGGTGACTGTGTCATTTATTGACATATTCGACATATTCGATTTACATAATTATTGACATATTCGATGTATTGTCTAGGGAAGAAAGTGTGACAAGAGGTTAACTTTTACTCAACCATTCAAGTATAGAGGGTGGTATTTCATAACTTATTTTCGACTTTGTCTGGCTGAAATTTAATCTGTACATACTTTTAAAGGAAATCTGGACTTCCTATTATAAGCTATACCGTTTCTTATGGAATTAATGAACACTATCTTTTGATACCGAATGGCAGCTGCCTCTGCCTCTGATGAGATTACATTTGTAAACATACTTTTTAGGCAGGGTGATAGTAAACTTCCTCTCAGTTGAAGTTCAGATGGGGAACTGATGAGGTCTATAGGCCCTTAAGTGCTTGTTTAACACTTATACTGGGTAAATTCACATCAGAAATTTTCACTTCCAACTGACATGCAAGATGCGTGCATCTGAGATGCGTGCATCTGAGATGCGTGCATGTCACACGCATCTATAGAAACTCAAATTCCATCATAGAACTATGTTTATCCACATCACCACAATCATACAATATCAGACATGATTATCAACAAAACTCCTACAAAATATAACGGGAAAAAAACAGGTTTTTTTGTGTTCTTCGATACAAATGTAAAACATAATGGCATCCCCATTGCTGATATTATTTAAAAAAAAATGATCAGTCAGATATATTACTATGGTTGAGACTATAGGGCACAAGTTTGACTATTAAACAAACAATTAGGCCCCTACACAAACAAGTAGAGGAAACTACAAATGTAATCATGGCAAGTTGTGAGGCAATGACGTGTGGACAATTATTTGCATATTCATATTGACTACAAATTAAGAACAATTTGGTGAAAATTAACGAGTCCTTGTAATTTCAAATGCTCTATCCGATTATTTTGATTGGATTTTAATTGTTGTGTTCTTAAACTCTCCCTTTTTAGATGAACTGGCTCTACCTTGTTCGTAAATTTATTGTCCTTCAGCAAAACAATGTACCGTCCCCCATGCCCCCCCCACACACACACTTCAGTGAAAGCTGCAATATAACTTCTATATTTACATTGAATTTGCCCCCCCCCCAAAAAAAAAAAAAATAAAATAAAATTTGTTCAAAAACATCACTGTCTGCAAAGGTATTACAGTTATCAGTACACACACACACACAAATACACACGTTGTTTTACTCAACATAATGTAATCATTACACATGTGACTACAATAGAAAAGTAAAGATTAGTTTCATCACTGTTTAAGTTTCACTTAAATCGCATAACCTATTTATATAGGTATTGACAATAGAAAGTTTTGCTCAATTTCGTCTACTGCCCTCTAGACAGAAATTCGACAATTGTTTGGATGTTTGTTTCTTTCTTTGTTGTCCCCGCCGAACGAGTTCGAGCAGGGGACTATGAAACGGGCTCCGTACGTGTGTGTGTCCGTGTGTCCGTCCGTCCGTCCGTGTGTCCGTCCGTCCGTCCGTCCGTCCGTCCGTGTGTCCGTGTGTGCGTCCGTGTGTGATCAAAATCTTCAATTTGCTACTTCTCTGTCATTTATGAGCCAATTTTGATTCTGTTTGCTTTATATGATAGCACTACATGGGAGCTTTGAAACTTCTACACAGAATTTCAGTCGTGACCTTTGACCTTGACCTTTGACCTATATTGTACATTTTGCTACAAAATGCTACTCCTTCGCCATTTCTAACCCGATTTCGATTCCGTTTGCTTTATGTGATGGCACTAGGTGAGGGCTTCAAAACTTCTACACAGAATTTTGACCTTTGACTTCTTTGACCTTTGACCTTGATTTTTTGACCTATATTGTACATTTTGCTACAAAATGCTACTCCTTCGCCATTTCTAACCCGATTTCGATTCCGTTTGCTTTATGTGATGGCACTAGGTGAGGGCTTCAAAACTTCTACACAGAATTTTGACCTTTGACTTCTTTGACCTTTGACCTTGATTTTTGACCTATATTGTACATTTTGCTACGAAATGCTACTCCTTCGCCATTTTTAACCCGATTTCAATTCCGTTTGCTTTATATGATGGCACTAGTTGAGGGCTTCAAAACTTCTACACAGAATTTTGACCTTTGACTTCTATGACCTTTGACCTTGATTTTTGACCTATATTGTGCATTTTGCTACAGAATGCTACTCCTTCGCCATTTCTAACCCGATTTCGATTCCGTTTGCTTTATGTGATAGCACTAGGTGAGGGCTTCAAAACTTCTACACAGAATTTTGACCTTTGTCTTCTTTGACCTTTGACCTTGATTTTTGACCTATATTGTACATTGGCTACAAAATGCTACTCCTTCGCCATTTCTAACCCAATTTCGATTCCATTTGCTTTATGTGATGGCACTAGGTGAGGGCTTCAAAACTTCTACACAGAATTTTGACCTTTGACTTCTTTGACCTTTGACCTTGATTTTTTACCTATATTGCACATTTTGTTACAAAATGCTACTTCCGGCGGGGACATATGTTACGCACCGCGTAATTTCTACTTTTCCTTGTTTTTTCTTTGTTTCTTTCTTTCTTTGTTTATTTGGTTGGTTGGCTGGTTTTATTCCTGCTCTTCAAATGACACATAACAAAAGAATGCATGCATTTTGAGCATAACATTACTCGATATAATGCTATAAAATAGCATATAGCTGTATTACAACGCAATTTAAAAGGAGATTGTAAAGACAACAGTGATCATAAATAGCTACATAATGATGGATATTCATTCAGAATATATTTCATTACAATAACCAGGATCTATGAAAAAAAATAAATGGAAGATTTAGGGTAGTGGACTTTCAAATTATTACTATTGTAAGAAATGAACAGAAAAGCATGCAGGAAATTGCGATCATAAGCAACCTGCTTGATATGGAACGAGGCCTCGAAATGCAGTTTTACTACTTAATACATAACTATTAAGGGACGTGCCTACAGAATAAAATTTCATAATCAGCTGTAACGTTTTGTTATTATTGTTTGGTAATAGAGATTGGGGAAAAGCAAAAAAAAAATGGTTTTGATTTCATTTGAATGTATCTGATTTTCTAAAGGGGCAAGTGTAGAAAGTTCAAATATTATAGGGTCAACAACGTATCCGGGCACTTACCCCCTGGGCAACTACCCTCAGGATAACTACCACCCGGATAATTACCCCCCCCCCCCAGGTCTATTCCCCCTTAGGGCAACAACCCCCCGGACAACTACCCTCCTAGGGCAATCACCCTCCAGGGCCATTACCCCCTAGGACAACTACCACCCGGTCATCTACCCTCCTAGGGCAACTACCCCCAAGGGCAATTACCCTTAGGACATCTACCCCCCGGATAACTACCCCCTGGGTAACTACCCCCTGGATGACTACCCCCCGGATAACTACCCCCCAGATAACTACCCCCCGGATAACTACCCCCAGGATAACTACCACCCGGATAACTACCCCCCGGATAACTACCCCCCCGGATAACTACCACCCGGATTACTGTCCCCCCCCCCCCATAACCATACCCCGAACCCCCCCCCCCGCCCCCTCCTGATACTTACTTACTGGACAACCCTCCCTCCCCGCCCCCCGAAAGAAGTACCACCCTTTGTGATTTTTCCATAAGTTCATAACACCATATCAGAAGATGCACCTTTCTCTTACACTGTCATCATTTACTCTTTTGGCTTGTCATTTTCTACCGTTATAACACATTAGAAGATAAACATAAGAAAAGTAGAGTTGATTTCACTGCAATTCATATTTCCTTAACATTAGCGAGGGACCCTTTGATATAAAGCCATAATTTTTGATAGGATCCGGGCACGGTTTTATGAAGTCAGTCCTGACAAGCTGTCAGGTCCACACAATTACCAATCGTTGAAGGTCGATCAAAGCAGGTCCATGGTAACAAGTCGGTGACTCGAGCTTATCAATCAAGCAGAACCCATGGTTTTATTGAAATTATTAGAGACTAACAAGATGTCATAACTGGCAACTTTTATCAAACGGTGCCCTAATCTGTCATAAGAGTAAGATTACAGCTTGTTTTACATACAAGTAGAATTGTGCTAGTTTTCAAATTGAATGTTCTCGACACTTTAAGGGGAAATCCAGTTCAAATATAAGTTAGTCTGATTAGAAAGAGTAAAATATTACGAGTTTAACGGTATTTCTATTTTTTTTACAAAACACCCCTAGTTGTTAACGAAGTCTTTTGCCCTGCACCCTCTTTTTTAATAGATCTATAGAGAGTTGTAGTTGACAGAATCCTTTTTACATTATAGGGCTGCTCTGTTTTATCCCGGCCATTTCAAGAGTATTTTTTTTCACAAAAACTTGAATCCTTCTTGGAATAACATGCTCTTTAATATTTCGTAAGGGGTTTCTAATTTTCTCACCCAAAAGATGTTTAAAACCTGAAGTTAGGTCTCTACCAAAACCAGACGATATGTAGTGAAAACATGTTTTGTTTTGTTTTTTCAATTCAAATAGCAAACGTTGTTCGAAAATAACAATGAGAAACGTAATTTTCTGGGGGAGAGTTATTGTAAGAGGGGTGACTGTTTGGAGCCTAATTTTAATAAGGAGTAATTGTCAAGGGAGGTAATGCTCTGTGGTGATCATACCAAGGAGGTGACAATCTCTTCCCACATTCTTGATAATAAACTAGTTGTTAATGCCCAATGATGCAGTAGGGCAATTCTGAAAATGAGCGTTAACGGTATAACAGTAGAATAGTTACAAAATTGATGAAACAATGCAAAGAGAGGAAATTAAGACAGAGACGAAGAACACAAATAAAGATACAGTGCTTCGTTATAACGAAATTTCGTTATAACGAAGCAAAACTTCTGGTCCCAAAATTATCGCCATTAAAGTCTATGGTACAAAATTCGCTTATAACGAAGACGGTTATAACAAAATTTTCGTTATAACGAAGTATTTTCTGAGCACCACTGTCAAAGAAAAATAAAGGAAATGTGCTCCGTTTTAACGAAATGCGGATCGCATTCGAAAATGCGTAGAGGAACAAGCATTTTTAAAGCGTCTCTGCATGAGCGAACGCATCATTGAATGTTCACTCCGTGTATCACGCACAGTTTCCGAGGGGAACTTGCATTATTGTAATACAATAATCTGAATTCAGATGAGGTTTGTTTCATTGTTCCGAAGTCCTTTAATACAAAACACACAGATTCTGATACAACTAAATGTCCGTAAAAGTTCTGACATGAAATATTAAGCACATTTTGGCGTTATTCCATAACTAAGGTTCGTTAATCCGATAATAAAATATGGTCCTTATTCTCATTCTTATACGGTTCGTTAGTCCGAACATGATAGGAATTCAAAACGTTCGTTAATCGGAACATTACAAAAATATCGTTAATCCATGGTGAAAAAAGGAGAGTACACTGACAAAACTTAAGAACTGCAATCCTTATAATCGTCTTAAGACAAATAAATCTTCGAAATAACTAACCTTTCTCATTTTTTTTTTTCATTAACAAAATTTCTTCGGAATAACGAACCTTATTTCATTTTCGGATGAAAAAGCCTTCGGAACAACGGACTTTCTGAATAGTGAACCTTTCTCACTTTTTGATTTATAAACCTTCAAAATGACGAACCTCATTTCATTTTCAGATCAACGAACCTTCGGAAAATGAACAATATATTATTTTGATCTAAATCATGAACTTTCGGAATAATGATTCTTCAGAAATGCGAAACTTCAGATAAACAAACCATCGGAATCCCGGGAATGGCGAAACTTCGGAATAAGGAGCCTTGCACATGAACACACACGAGATAAATCCCTTGTAATGAGAGAAAGAGGAAAGGTGAGTAATGAATGACAGGAATAGACTACCTTCACGGTGGACAGAGAAAAGCGAGAGGGAAGAGGAAGATGATGGGTCAAAACCAGGGCACGTGAGGCGTGAGATATAAGCTCCTCAAAATAAAGAAGTGTTACATGGAGTTGTGGTAAACGATAGACGATTGTGGTTAAAAAAAATATTGCAAAAAGTAAAACTCATTCTGAAGTGTAACAATTCTTCAAAATGTCTTTAATTCAATGGTAAAGGCATTCAAACTTAAAGGGACTGTACAGTACTGGTTGAGGTGGGGATTCAACATTCTTAGATGAGATAGTGAGAAACATCTCATGAAATATGAAAGAGCATGTAATTTTAAAAAGGATTCAACGTTTATTTGATGAAAATTGGTGTTCAAATGGCTGAGATATCCAAAAAAGTGATAATAATAAAAGGCGACATGCCCCACCTTTATTAGGATCTCTTTGTTTCACCTTGTTTTTGAATATCTCAGCCATTTCAAAACCGATTTTCATCAAATAAACTTTTGATACCCCTTAGAATTGCATGATCTTTGACATCTCATATAGTGCTTTCTGAATATCTCGCAAAACGTTAAAAGCAAAATTCTCACCTCGACCAGAACTGTACATACCCTTTAAAACTTCTTTTATACTATACTATCAAGAGAAATCCGAAATTTCGGAACAGTAAAAGAATATACAGATTTAGCGAAAATAGTTTTGGTTAAAGGCATTGGCATTTACTGGATTGCCGGGTAGGATATGAAGGGACAGCTTCGTGTTTTATGAACATAGAGTCAGAATACAGAGGGAGAAATTAAGCTTGTACATAAATCGTCCTAAATGCAAACGATACAAATCGTAAATCCTTAAGATGTTGTTTTCATGAGATGATGTCTCAGTATGGCATCTCCGTGATTCCTGGCAAATAATACAAAGAACTTCGTTTTCTGTAGTAATGATGTCCTTTTTATTAAAAGTAAGAGTCGGGGGTGGGGGGGTGGGGGCAGTGACCCGGGAGGTAGTTACCCAGGGAGTAATTGACGTGGTGCACTGTCCTGGGGGTAATTTTCCTCTTGATAGTTATAGGGGAGGGGAAGTTGTAGGCCTACTTATCCGGGGTAATCATCCATGGGGAGTTATCGGAGGGGGTAGTTATCGGGTGGAAGTTATCTGGGGTCTAGTTATCGGAGGAGGGGGTAATTAACCCGGGGGGGGGGGTAGTTATCCGGAGGGTAATTATCCGGGGGGTAATTATCCTGGGGGTTATTATCCGGGGGGTAATTATCCGGGGGGTAGTTATCCGAGGGGTAGTTATCCGGGGGGGTAGTTATCCTGGGGGTAGTTACCCAAGGGGTAGTTCTCCTGGGGGTAGTTATCCAGGGGGTAGTTTTCCGAGGGGTAGTTATCCAGGGGGTAGTTTTCCGGGGGGTAATTATCCAGGGGGTAGTTATCCGCGGGGGTAGTTATCCAGGGGTAGTTATCCGAGGGGTAGTTATCCAGGGGGTAGATTTCCTAAGGGGGAATTGCCCTGGGGGGTGATTGCCCTAGGAGGGTAGTTGTCCGGGGGGTAGTTGTCCTAGGGGGTAATTACCCTGGAGGGTAATTGCCCTTGGAGGGTAGTTGTCCGGGGGGTAGTTGCCCTAGGGGGAATTGTCCTGGGGGTAATTATCCGGGTGGTAGTTATCCGGAGGGTTGTTTTCCAGGGGGTACTGTTCCTAGACCCGGTAAACAAACTATTGCTATTAGGTAGGCCTGCACTGTGGTAAGGCGTGCTTTAGTGTCGTGTGAAGTGATGACATCAACCTAAAAGCCTTTCAAATTTTCAAATCAAACTGATCGTTTATCAGAGACCTGTCATGGCTAGGCAAATATAGTTTCTTTAAGTAGTATATCTCTTTGTCTCTGCGCCTCAATTTAGGCCGTACTTGATAAAGTTTACCGGCTATTACTCAAACATGCCTTTAGAATGTTTTATCTGTATATTTTAATCATTATGCTCTCTTCGTGTTGCTATGTGTTTTTGCGCGGCTGGTAAACAATCAGTTTGATTTGAAAATGTCTATGTCTTACTACTTATGCATTTTATGATACATTGTTACGTCATAATTGAATTTAAGGATTTTGCACTCATGAAGATAGCGCAAATTTTGAGCTAACAACCGTGCGTGTTGGTATGTATTTTGCGCGGCTGAAACACGATCAGTTTGATTTGAAAATGTCTATGTGAACTCGTACATCCCAAAGGGAGTCGTGATGGCTGTTTTCCCAATGTCGGCTGGCTCGATCGGTATTTGATGATATGCGCGGACGAGGTCGATTTTGGAGAACACAGTTTTACCCGCGAGCGATGCAGCGAAGTCGTGGATGTGAGGGATTGGATAGCGGTCGGGTATGGTTGCATCATTGAGTGCTCGGTAGTCACCACATGGCCGCCAGTCACCCTCGGTTTTCTTGGGGACCATGTGAAGAGGCGACGACCAGCAGCTTTCGGACGCGCGAATGATTCCCAGCTCGAGCATATGGTCGAATTCGGCTTTAGCGATCGCGGGGCCAGACGGCGTGGTCGGCAATTAACGGGCGGCCCCTTCGTGACGATATGGTGGGTGGTCGACGAGCCCAACGCGTGGGCGACGAGTCCGTGAATGTCGTTCGAGTGAGGCAGGGATAGTTCGCTAATAAGGCGGTGAATCGCGATTGTGTTAGCAGACGAGCGATAGCTGGGCGTGGCGACATGGCTGTCGGAGAGGTGATGCCTTGAATGCTCCTCGTGGTCGCGACGTCTATGAGTTTTCGTCGGTGGACATCGACCAAGAGCCCAAAATGGCGAAGAAAATCGGCCCCACGTATCGGCGTTGAGATATCCGCGACTACAAATATCCATTTGTAAGTTCTCCGCAATCCGATATCAAGGGTCAGCGACTTCTCGCCATATGTCCGTATGGGCGAGACGTTGACGGCGCATAATTGCGGGCCCTGACCAGCCCGTTGTCGTTCCTGTGGGGTGGGTGGAATGACCGACACTTCGGCTCCGGTGTCGACCAGAAATCGCCGTTTTGTATTGCAATCCGTCACGTAAAACAGGCGACTAATGTTCTGAGTGCCAGAGGATTCCGTCGCAGCTATTCGCTGGCTCGGTCGTTTCCCGGCTGTGAAGGTCCGGAGGAGGGCGGGAGGCCTCGGCTACACGGTGGTCGGCATCACCGAGCGTTATCGCCATACGTCTGGTGATACCAGCACTCGGTCGAATTCGTGTTTGTCAGCTAGGATTGCGGTCTTTGCCCACTAGGACGGCTCTGTCCTTGTTGCTGTCTTGATCGATCACGACTGCGATCCCGGTGTCGTAGTTCGGTAGTGAGCGCGCTGACCTGGGCGGCCAAATCCTTCACTTGGCAGTGTAGCAGTGCGACGGGATCCTGCGTGGGCGTTGGAGGTGAATTTGTGACGGCTTGCACCGGTGGAGTGGCAGGCAGCGCGACCTCGATAAGGCGGTCGGCGAGTTCGGCCAGTCGCGTCAGGTCCATCGTCTCGTCAGTGGAGGCAAGCACGAGTTGAATATTCAGCGGCATTCTCTGCAGGAAGAGTTGCCGTAGCACTGAATTATCCAGTTTTGTATCGCCGACGAGCTGCTTCATGCGACGAGCTCCATCAGCAGTTGCTGCAAGCGTTTCTGCTGCGATGCTGAGGTTCGCCGAATGAGCGCCTTCTTCAGTTTCGTGTAGGGCTCATCTCTTGGCGGTGTGATGATTAAATCACGAACCTCCTGCGCGATGTCGGGTGTCAGTGACGAAATCAAATGTGAATATTTGGTTTTTTCGCTTGATACCCGTCGAGTAGCGAAAAGGGCTTCGATCTGCGCGAACCAGATGTGTGGGTCAGCGGGCCAATACGGAGGCAGTTTAACAGTGAGAGACGCGACGTTGACGTCTTCCGTTGTCGATGGCGTCGAAGAACCCTCAGCTGATGCGTCGGTGCTGGACATCGTCGCTCCTTCCGTGATCACGTCGGGGTCACCAGTTTGTGAGAATGTGTTTGTAGATGTTTAGTGATTCACACTCTGCACTTATTTACGGGAAGGAGCCGAACACGTAATGATCTCAGCCGACGACACCGTGATGTAGGCAAAAGTATCCGTTACTTTATTAAATTTCTATCAGCACATTTAGCTGAAAAGTTGGACGCATTGGTTGTCGAGAGAGACAGAAAAAATGAGCAGTTGGAAGCTGGAATGACGGAATGAGAAGTGAGTCGAAGAGGGAAGAGAGAGAGCATATATTTAAACAGGCCAGACCCGAAAAGGTCGTTGACCACAGCTGACCATGCCTCATGTTTTCATGTCTGACCCTCTTGTTTATGTCGCATAATGATGTTCGAGGGGAACGGTGGAGGAGAGGAGTGCTATCAATGGTCTTCGGTGAGTGAATTATCGAGGGCGATTCCATGAAGTTATGGTCAGCTGTTTATGTTTAGGAGCACAAGGCAGCGGAGATGACCCACAGAGAGAGGGCAAAGGCAGAGAGATTGGAGCGGAGAGAGAGAGAGATTGTGAGGGAGAGAGAAGCAGAGAAAGTCTAGCTGCTACACCATTTTCATCTGGCCTTTGACCCTAAAATTCATATTAAGATAATCAATGTCAGGCAGAACATGCATAAATATGTAGTAAGTTTCAAGATAACTTGAACCATTTCCTAGATAGTATTATGGAGGAAACAGTTAGTTCAGCATTTTCACTTGATCTTTGACCTTTTGACCTTTGAGGCAAAAAAAAAAGAAAAGAAAAGAAACTTAACAGAGAATCTCTATTGGGTTATACATGCATACACCAAGTGTAAAAAAAAAATAATCCTGCTGGCATTGCATAAATATGAGTGAAATAGTACAATTTTGAAGTGTTGCCCTTGACCTTTGACCCCTGATCTGTGACCCCATGAACCCTAAATTCTCTAGATAATCACTGCCAGTCAGTACATGTATATATACTATGTTCCATGAAGATACCTTGAACAATTTCCAAGGTACAGAGAAAAAAGTGAAATTTTAATATTTTACTTGATCTTTTGACCTTTGACCTTTGACCTCATGACCCCAAACTTTCACCAGAGAATCTTAATTGGGTAATACATGTATACACTAAGTTTCAAGAAAATATCAAGGAAATAGTGAAATTGTATGTATTTCACCTTGACCTTTTGACCTTTGACCTAGAGCATGTGCACCCAAAAGTTAATAGACACAACTTCACCCCCTAATACACATACATGCCAAGTTTCATTAGGATACCTCTAAAGGTTTTTTTTTTTTTTTAATTACGCTTGCCACAAATTAATTACGGACGGACGGAAGGACGGACGGACGGACAACCCGAAAACATAATGCCTCCGGCACCACTTCGTGGCGCAGGCATAAAAATCGAGTGAAAATATTCACTCTCGAAGGAGTGACTACAAAAAAGAGTTATTTTAGAATGAATTTGGAGGGAATTTTGAGTGAAAATGTTCATTTTCACTCTTTTTAGAGTGACCTCAGGGATCACTCCAAAATCTCAAAATTCACTCTTTTTTGTATTCACTCCTTCGAGAGTGAATATTTTCACTCGATCTTTTTTAGAGAGTTTTGTTTGATATCATGTGAGTTAAGCGACATAACTGTCTTGAGAATCAACGACACTGCAATTACCGGTAGGCCTGTAGGACTCCTACTGCTTGATTTGAGGACAATTTCTTGAGTTTCTGAAATTCAAAGTTTTTTCTTAATCATGTCATTTTTAAGATGGAAATAAAGAAATTAATGAATTGAATTGAATTAGAGTAGGAGAATATATACCATTTATTGGCTGGTTCCTTGATTTGGACTGCCAAATCGGTATGTTTGGCAACCAAGGGTCATCTTTATAGGTAAGTGAATATTTCAATCTCACTGCTGCTTCTGAACTGTATGAAATTCATGTCCGAAATTATGCGACAAAATAGTAATAATACACGTTTGTATAAAAATACATCGTTCGTATGAATGATATTACTTTTTTCATAGCTGTGTCTGATACACATACAGTCACTTCCCCCGTTACAACTGCCGAAAAAAAAAAAAGCTAAGAGCGGAGATTTGTTTACGTGAATGATCCATATTACGGGCAGGTATCGTACGTAGTATCACAACGTTTTGTACGTGAAGTATTTATGGAATATAATAAAGACAACACTTGGTTTCTTATGTGTTAATTTACTGTTACGGAACTACTGTGGCAAAGTCTGTATTGTCAATCACGTCATGAATAATATGACTTACCTGCTTGACAAATGGTTCATTCCGCTTTATTCTGCTTAGCACGTGTAAACAAAATAAGTAAACACGTGCCGAACGCGATGTGATGAATCATTTGAATCAAAAATATTTTAAACAGAATTATTTTTGGTAAGACCCCCTGGCAGTGACTTGGTTACATATTTATGTTGTATTATACTTCATGGAAACTTTTAGTTAGAATGCTATATATATATATATATATATATATATATATATATATATATATATATCAATTGTAAGGTTTTTGTCACCGATGGGATCGTATGTTTTGTTCAGTATAATTATAGTGGCCGAGATTTCACTGTGCATAGCATGCAAACTGACTTGCCCATGTTTAGTGGATCGAGCTACAATAGAGCTCCGATGTATACCTATAATACACGTAAATTCGACAGGATCATGCTGGAACATTCGACTCCCTAGCAGTTATCATGAAGTACATGTACATCTCTCAAACCCCTCACAGTGAAATTCGACTGCAAAAATCGAAATATATTGACAAAATGGAGTCATGGTTCATATTACACAAATCTTACTGAGCGCTATATTGTTATAAACAACGTATACATTCACTTGACATTGGAGGCGATGTGATCCATAAAAAATTCGGTACGGAGAAATCAACAATGTTTTAATCAAACAATTTTTTATAAGACACCCTGAAAGACATTTTATTTGATTCTATATTTGTGACCCTGCACCTCAAAACAAACAAAAAGTCCCCAGACATGAATTTTTAGTTAAGACCATATTCTGAAGGAGCAGACTTTTAGCTTTAAAATGATGTATAACTCAAATCAAATGGACTCTCCTAACTTATCTAAATATTGGAAAGAAGGCACAAACTCAGGAAAAGTGTGAACTGAGAAAAGAGGCTCTGAAGTACAGTGTCTATTCAAGCGCTTAATCTTTACCAAACCATGCTGGCTCTGCGATGAATGGGACAAAAAACAAGAAGTAAACCACCAGAGTAACAACAATGTAGGGATTATCAGATTAAACTAAAATTAAGCATGCCTTATTAACACATTCTGTCCATGATTAGTGTCAACTTTCAAAGAAGTAGCACTATCCTTTCAAAAGTTATTAGAGTTGAAAGTGAAGAGTGTGGGTTTTTCAGAAATGAAATAGGGATTCTAAAGACACACCTAATCATGCTATTCTTCCAAAAATGTTCGAGATAAACTGCTAAAAAAACACACTTTCCTGCCCGTTTTATGATACCAAATTTTAGCATAATGTAAAAGAAGACCCGCTCTTTCAGAAAATATGAAGAAGTCTAGTTCGGCTAGGTTGACCCATTTCACTTATTTTCAGTCCTCACGCAAAAACAGTGTGTGCGACTTTATGTTCGTTTTGAGGTGCACGGTCACATTTAGGTTTACATTATTTTATTTGGAAATGTCGTGTTACAATTGAAGACCTGAATATAAGAACGACCCAAGTCCAAATTTTGGCCAAATTCAGTTTGACATGGGAAATTGTAGCTTATGCATGGACTCATCTTATGTATAAATGATAAATCCTAATTACCCCCGGAAGTGCCTGAAAAGAATGAGTTAAATATTATATTAATGTAATAATGAAGGACTTGGGTCATTCTTATATTCATATAATAGCGCCCTCTCTCATCCTTCTCTCATCTCTATAGCAGAATATTATGTGTATGAATCAAAGAACGACCCAAGTCCATATGAATCAAAGAACGACCCAAGTCCACCACACAAAATGGCCTCTCCACAATTAATGTAAATGTTAATTGTCATAATAATATATGTTCTAATTTGTATATACAATGTTGCCTTCCCATCACAGTTAAATAGAATATTTTTGGACAAATAAAAAAGATATGAAGTTTTTTTTTAGTTTACTCGAAATGGTCTTCCACGGACTTGGGTCGTTCTTATATTCATATACTCAATTTCAAATCAATGAAAGGTTTTTATGGTACCTACAGCTGTATATACTCACGTGGAAACAAGGGGTCTTGGCTCATCTGCAGGGTGCTGTTCGTTATTCCGAAGGTTCGTTATTCCGAAGGTTCCTTAATCCGAAACACACAAATTCCCTATACCTAGAGGTTCGTTAATCCGAAAATGAAAAAGGGTTCGTTAATCCGAACATTTTTGTGGCGTTATTTAGAAGGTTCGCTATTCCGAAGATTTTGTTAACCCGAAAATGAAATTCGGAATAACGAACCTTCGGAATAACGAAACTTCGGACTGAAGAGCCTTCGGAATAACGAACCTTCGGAATAACGAGCTGTAACCGTATGGAAGACGATACCGTAAAGCGAAAACTCTTGTCAATCTATCTCCACAGGCAAAATTCATAACATGCAGGGTGTGACCATCACGTCACAAACTATATACAGTGTTTGACAGTGTTCATACAGAGATGTGTGTACATGTGTGTTTGTTGTAAATTTTTAATACCGCTTGTATTCGCGTGTCTTTTCCCATTCTTCAGAATAGAACTCGAAATTTGAGTAATTTCGAGACAGTTGTGTATATATATATATATATATAGTTGTGTGTGTGTATATATATATATATATATATATATATATATATATATATATATATATTTGTTGCTTAAAGTGATTGTTATATATACCAGTACTCTCTCGTGTTTTCTTTTTCGTTTTGGTTATGTGTATGTTTGTATGCGTGTGCGTGTGTGTGTGTGAGCGTGTGTCTCATTATAGATCAAACTAAAATAAAGACAAGGCAGATTGGTAAGAAATTGCAATTTGATTCCATGGTGCCAGCAATAGCATCATTTAAAATGAAATCGAGGGACTTCATCCCCATAATATTTAGAGTTGAAAGAGAATTTCCGGAATATAATAATGATCGACTTTCACAACTACATAATCACCAAATTTTGCCACGGTTTACATGTGTTATCTTTGGTATTCCATATGAAATAGCTTTGTACATGCATGTTTTACAATGAAGCATAATAATTTATAAACAAAGTCAAGCTTTTGTCTTTCTGCAATACTACCAGCATAACTAATGCTTCCTCAATAAAGCCTGCAAAGTGGCTCTTCACGTATTCCCACTTTTCAAATAAAGTTGATTCTTCAGGTTGTACAGTTTCTATAATGATATTTACCTGTCCTATGGACAAAGCAAGATAAATCGACTCAACATAATATGTTGAGTATTAAAACTTTTCCTTCATTCCACTTTCCACGGTTATATATGCTATTGACATAAGTGAAAGACACCTATCTTTTACAAATGAAACAGCATACCAGTTTACTCGTAATGGTTGAGTCCATTTTCATATCTATGCTGGCGAAGCTGCATTATTATGTCAGAAGTTAAGATATGACCAGACGTCCACTGTGTCTTGCGTAGGGAGTGTCCCACCTGCTGCTCAACCATTTTAAGTTCGCCGTATCAAATATGAGTAATAATGTACACAAACAGGTTGCAAATGGTAATGATGAAGAAAAGCATATCAGCTGTGAGTGTGTGCGGTTTTTACCACACCATCAGACCATGGACAAGTGAAACCGGTCACACTCATAAGTATGTCACAAACAGGTGTAGAAAACTATCACTAGCAAAAAATGACACTTTTTTTTTTTTTTTTACTAGTGTGTTTCTTACCCAAATTTATTACGAACTAGAAATGTCGCTATGCGACTGGTATGCCTCCGCTATAATGTATAATTCTCCTAATAGGTC
Organism: Diadema setosum; assembly: GCA_033980235.1. Classification (NCBI taxonomy): domain Eukaryota; kingdom Metazoa; phylum Echinodermata; class Echinoidea; order Diadematoida; family Diadematidae; genus Diadema; species Diadema setosum. Next base: position 8,684,946 of record CM067074.1, on the reverse strand, counting down.
TGTAGTACGTCTTGACAATATGTGTGATGACATAATTAGCAAAATATCAAAATGACATGATTGTCACAAATATGTTCAATGTTCACTTTCCTTCAACTAGGTTTAATGGGATGAATGGCTATATTTTCTAAGAGAGCATGTATTTGGGGACTGGAGGATTTTAACTTGACTTTTGACTCTTTTATAAGTTTTATCAGCATTAAATGTGAATTCTCGCTATCGCCAATGACGTAAAAAGTACCCGGATGTTGATTTAAGCGTCATTTGCGGTGCATTATGGGATAGTCCGGTAGCAAAGTCACTTCCGTTCGTACGCGCGTGATACGTGACTTATGCTATTTACACACACATCGACTGTATTCTTCGTGTACTTCCGGTTTTCTCGACTTGAATTACAGCTTTAATATGATTTGGAATTTCTCCATTCTTAAGAAATTCGTCCCACTTTTCACGAACTGACGGAAAGCCGCACAGAAGAATAAAAACTGAATTCGAGTAAAATGCATTTGAAGTTTCAACGCTTCAAACGAGCTACTTCTCTTTATGCATATCAAATAAAGTTTATACCACTAGAAAGAACAACTTACGAATACTACAAATATTTAAATTTCCTTTTATGATATCATTTATGTTTCCTGCAAGAAGGTCCTAAACATAAGTGGCTTTTTGTGAAATGTGCAAAATTGCACAGCGCGCCAGGAATCTTCACCACGAAGTGACGGCTCAGAGGCCGACGCTCACTTTGTGTGTATTACAAATGAGCATCAAACGGCTTAATTAACATAAACGAGTAAGTTAGTAAAATGTCGTCAAATGGTTGATTTTGTGTAATGTATACCTGAAATGATATGATTTTCAGCATCAAATTGGATTCCTCTATCAGGACATCCAGTATAAACACTGGAACTGCCTGGGAGAGAGAGACAAATTTACACGTCACTTCGTAAAAAGCGTACAACACAAAATCTGTGCAAAAAACTCACTACGAACTGACGGCTCACATGACTCTGCGTGAAAAGTGAATGGGCGGAGCCAACAACGCATGCATGTTGTTGTTTTTATATAAATTCAGATGATCAGATTATAGAACTTTTTCATTTACATTTTTTTTTCCTGAAATATCACTGTCCCCCTTTATCGCAAATGTGCAGTTAAACACACACACACGCACACACACACACACACACACAGTATACAATGTCATGTACATATACATATGCAAACACACGTTCAAACTATGCAACCGTAAATACACACACACGCACAGGCACACACACACAAATACACATACACACACACATACAGGCACATAACAAACACAACAAACAAACACACACACACACACACACACATGTATATTCAAATATATGCACACCCAAGCACATCGAAAAGCCTTGTTCCCCACCGTCCGGATAGACATTACTCCTTTCATTATGTACACATAAAATGTAAACCCCCGTTCTACAGTGAACATTTGCATTTGACATGATACATGGAAACACACAAGAACACGGTATAACAGACAACGTCCTGCTCTAACAGGTCACATCAACAAAATTATTTTTTTCTTCCGCAACGCAATTGAAGTCAGATTATAAACCCTTGTTTGTTTGTTTTTTGTGCATATTTGTTGTACATTATATGCCATAATCTTAGTCAGTTTCATCTCATTTTCACAGATTTGTAACTTGTTTCTAATCCTAATGACTGTAAAAAAAAATAATAATTTCAACTTATGTAAAGGCATTTCCAAGAACAAGATTAAAGACACAAACAAATATTTGATATAGAATTCCAGAATAACCTATATTCAATATTCATTCACTGAAATAATCAAAAATGGCAAGAACAAGATATAACTACAACATCCAATAAAACAATTAAAATCCTATGACATTATACATGTGCATGTAAAACAAGAGATGTATACCGTAAGCACTCATTATGAAATACCCATGAGCTTAAAACACAAAAAAGCTCCTTGCACTTTAAAAAATCTGTGTTAGATTTAGCACCATGTGTGTTAAATCTATAACACCGATCAAACTTTAATAGAGGACCACACCCACAGGTGTAGAAAATGTATTGTGACGGTGTTAAAAAAGTGTTCGCCTGGCACTTCGTGGTGTTAATTTGACACTGTGGTTGGTAATATTTTTGACACTGCGCTAGAGTTAATTCAACAATGACACCGCATGGTGTTGATTTGATATTGGTGGTGTTAATTTCAATGGTATAACACCCGTCCAGCTTCAATAGGGGACCACACCAACTGGTGTTACTGTGGTGTAAATGTATTCACAGATTTTTTCAAAAATCAAGTACTTTATCGGAAAATTCTTTATCGTCTTGTTGAAGTTCAAAATTAATAAGAAGTGCAGGTACTAAGAAACTATTAAAAAAACAATTTTCAATTTTGAAATGACACCCGGAGGTGTTAATCTAACACCATGAATGAGCACCGGAAATTTAACACCAGCTCGGTGTTTCATTTTTAACACCGGACTTTTTGCAGTGTGGAAATACCATATGACTGTATGATGGTCGCCAGTTTTATAATGTCAATTACAAATATTCTATAAATTTGTACATCCAATAAAACATTAATTGTACACCCAATAAAACATTTGTACGTCCAATAAAACAATTGAAATCCCATAACATTATACATGACTGTATATGTAAAACAAGAGCTGCATTCCGTAAGCACTCATTATGAAATACCCATGAGCTTAAAACACACACACACACACAAAAAGTTCCTTGGAAATACCATATGACTGTATGGTCGCCAGTTTTATAATGTCAATTACAAATATTCTATATAAATTTGTATATGTGTTACTAGTACAATGTTGTGTTTTGGCGAATTCCAATAAAATGGATTCGATTTGAAACATGTCCAAATATAAAGAGACAAAATTCCGGCAGTAACGTTGCTAATTATTATTATTAGTAGTAGTATATGACTTAGGGGGAACTCGAACAATGAGGTTTATTCATATATTCATATATTTACATGTACTGGTAGTCCTTAAAGTAAGGACAGGCTGAACAAAGATATGTGAAAAACACCGCTAGCAAACTGCACTGTCTTTACGAAATACAGGATGGCCCAGAGAGAACGAAACAGTTACGTTCCACCATTCAAAAGAAATTAGGGTTGCAATGACTTTGTTTACGTGATTTCGTAGACAATATTTTCCCAGCAAAATGACACCAAGATCATTGATTTTGATGAATATAATCTTGATTCTAGGGCAAGTATTCAGTGGCAATATCCACTTTCTTACTTTGCCTAGCTATCAAGTTGCACTTTGTGTTGTGAAAAATTCCATTGCGTTGCTTCTTTGGGCAGAATTAACATAATCAACGTAGGAAACAGACATTCCCTACGTGAATTTTTGACGTTACAACCGGGGAGGCCATTTTTGCTATGCTGTGTCACTTTCGAGACAATTGTAAGAGTAGCACATTTTGAATTGACATCGCCTCAGAAAAATTGCCATAGAACCCAAATTCTTTTATCAAAATCGTAAATCAAAATCTGGGTGTAATTTTTCTGAAAAAAAAAAGAATCGTCTACCCATTTTATTATGCAAACAACAATCCTCTTTCATTTTGTTACTCAATATATTTGTTTTTAATGATCGTAACTGCTGCTTTCTTACTGGGTCACTCTGTATACATGTACAATATTTCAAATTCCTCACTTTTCATTCATCTTTCGTGTACCTTCAAGACAACGTGTAACACTGTAATGGGTCGATGTTTAAACAATTCTCAAACTTTAATATCACAGATGTGATTTTTGAATGGACATGTAAACACCATAGAATGGAAACATCTAAAAAACTATGCTCCCACTATCAAGATGAACGAATCTGACCCGACACACTTTTCAGGCTTAAAATGGAAAGTGGATATAACAGATTTGTTCACTCACAGATAAATATGCTTTTTTATGCACTTGATAACAGCTTTGACGCACAATTTTCAGATCTTTATTTTAAAGGGACTGTACAGTACTTGTTGAGGTGGGGATTCATGCTTTGAACATTCTTAAGTGAGATAATGAGAAACCTCTTAAGTCTTATGAAATATGAAAGAGCATGTAATTTTAAGAAGGATTCAACGTTTATTTGATGAAAATTGGTTTTCAAATGGCTGAGATATCCAAAAAAGTGATAATAATAAAAGGCGACAGGCCACGCCTTTTATTAGGATCCCTTTGTTTCACCTTGTTTTTGGATATCTCAGCCATTTCAAAGCCGATTTTCATCAAATAAAGTTTTGATACCCCTTAGGCTTAGAATTGCATGCTCTTTGACATCTCATAGAGTGGTTTCTGAATATCTCTCAAAACATTAAAAGCTAAATCCTCACCTCGACCAGAACTGTACACACCCTTTAAATCTTATCAGATCAATATGCATTTAATCAACTTTGGAGAGTCTTATTGATGAACAGTATGAGCATAAATCACATATGGCAGTTATGAAACTATTTGCATCACTGCAGGTTGACCATTTTAGTGGAGCGATTTCAAGCTGCGCTGTCACTTCGTAAAAAAAATTCCTTGGCAAAGTTAAGCTAACTTCCTTCATCACGATGTGACTGGAATGAGCACATATACCAAGCCGTCAGTTCGTGGTGTAGAAAAATCAATAATATCGTCGGTGTTTTCACGAAGTGGCACGACCGGCCAAAATCGAGTAAATTTTCGATTTTAAGATTTTTGCATGTTATGATAGTAAATACCGAGATCTACAACCTGACAAATTTTTGGACCTCAATCTCAAATAATTACGTAATAATAACGACCGTGTCACTTCGTGAAAACTTCGACTGGTCGGTCTACGATTTTCACGAAGTGGCACGATCGCGGGTTGATGGTGCGTATACGCCGGACGTACGTCATCATAAATCATTTATCCGCCAAACGTCCTCGTACGCGCGCGTCTAAAATGGCTGCGCCCAGAGCATCGGAAACTAGACGGATGAAATCGGTAAAGTTACATTTCGCTCTCTATTGACACTTTAATTGTTCGAATTTTTCACATTCTTGAATGTAGATTTATGAATGAGGAATTAGAATATCAAAACACCGTGAATATGTATTCTTGCAGATCACATTGACTTCGTTTGGCGCTGTCCTAGGTTCGTTATCTACGTGTGCAGTCCCACATCTATTATTCGGTGTAAGTGGAGAATAGGCAGGGAAAGTGATTCGAACTGAAGTCAAATGAACACGTCTCACATTTGCATCGATTCTTAAGCGCACTAACTGGTGATATATTGTGAAGTTTTATTGTTTCCTGTATTACGAGCTCAAATATGTAATGCAACGACCTACTTCTTCCCAGGTGGCAGGTAGACTGATTTAACTCTCTTATCTTACTTGATTATGTCTGATACTCTGAATCTTCCAGGAATTTAGATCCATTAGGGAGTCTATATCTAGGCCTACAACTTCAAGATCTAATTAAGATAGTTAACAGTGTTACAGTGTTAATAGTGTTCTTGAATACCGTTGGCGTTACCTGTCCAGGTTACTCTCCAAGTGATGTTATTTCACTGACTACCTTTGAATTCTCAATTTAAAAAAAAAAAATGATTTTAGAGTTTAATACTTCTGCTATAAGTCTGACGTTAAATCAGGGAGGTCCTCTTCCCACCTCCCTGTCTAAATTCAGGCATTATCAACAACAATGAAGAGTTTGATAATGTTGTCGAGAATACCGTAACAGCAAATTTGATTTGGATAGACAACAAGTAAAATGCAACGTTTATGCTCAGCACCTGAATTCATAATTTGTTCTATCATGCTATATAATTATGAGCCTAAAAGCCTCAATGTGGTCGTGATTGGCCTATACGTGGCAAGTACTTTTGCCTTAGTTTGCAATTTTTCGTTTTGTTTGTTTTGATTTTCTACAATCTATGGTTCTTTGAAACAGAGGGTTTTGGGGGGGATGGAGGCTGGGGATTCGGAGCTTGGCAAATTGTAAAATTAAACCAAAGAGATGTTCATTGTTCATAAACTTCAGATTCTGGTAAGCCGTAGAATATAGACTGAAAGGGATTGGGGGGGGGGGGGGGGGGCAGTGTGATGTTTTGCAAATCTGTGCATCAATTTTATGATCTTACAGAACTGGTAGTGATGGAGTTTCACGTGACTGACATCTTTCATTCATCTTCCATTACAAACAGATATTGAGGCCTTGGTGTGGACAACCCAACAACTTGCAGACTGGAATTAAATGAGTGCTGTCCTTCGATGATGGGCTACTTTAATGTATTGTACTCCATACCGCATTCCTGCAGATTTCTCCTATCATCTCAAGCTTGAACAAGAACCGTAAGTTACATTGCTATCTGTCAAGGACTTAGAGTAAATTAGACAGACCAGTGTGTAATAGACAGTGCAGGCAGACTACTAGTAATAATAATATTACTAATATGATTTGCCACATACTAAAATAATTGTTTTGATTACCTTTGAATTCTCAATGGAAAAAAAAAAAGATTTTAAAATGTTACTTCTGCTAAAAGTCTAACGTTAAATGAGGGAGATCCTCTTCTCTCCTCCCTGTCTAAATTGAGGCATTACCAACAACAATGAAGAGTTTGATAATGTTGTCAAGAATACCGTACCAGCAAATTTGATTTGGAATAATGGATAGACAACAAGCAAAAAAAAAAAAAAATCCTGTGCAACATTTATTCTCAGCACCTGAATTCATATATTGTTCTATGATGCTATATTATGACTCTAAAAGCCTCAATGTAGACGTAATTGTCCTATACGTGGCAAGTACTTTTGCCTTAGTTTACAATTTTTCGTTTTGTTTGTTTTGATTTTCTACAATCTATGGTTCTTTGAAACACAGAGGGTTGTTTGGGGGGATGGAGGCTAGGGATTCGGAGCTGGGCAAATTGTACGTAAAATTAAACCAGAGAGATGTTCATAAACTTCAGATTCTGGTAAGCTGTAGAATATAGACCTGAAAGGGATGGGGGGGGGGGGGCGGCGTGATGTTTTGCAAATCTGTGCATCAATTTTACGATCTTACAGAACTGGTAGTGATGGAGTTTCATGTGACTGACATATTCATTCATCTTCTATTACAAACAGATATTGAGGCATTTGTGTGGACAACCCAACAACTTGCAGACTGGAATGAAATGAGTGCTGTCCTTCGATGATGGGCTACTTTACAGTATTGTACTCCATACCGCATTCCTGCAGATTTCTCCTATCATCTCAAGCTTGAACAAGAACCGTAAGTTACATTGCTATCTGTCAAGGACTTAGAGTAAATTAGACAGACCAGTGTGTAATAGACAGTGCAGGCACACTACTAGTAATAATAATAATTTATTCTTAATATGATTTGCCACATACTGAAATAATTGTTTTGTCTTACTCTTTCTTTAATTACAACTGTATTTGTAGTTTTATGAATGTGAAGCACTGACATAAAATGGAATCCAATATTTTGACATCTAATTATCTGTAGTCATGTTGCATTTTGGTATAAAGGCAATGCTGTCCCTCAGTCTGATTTTGATGTGGTAGCAGTATGCATTTCTTCAGTGTCATTAATCTTTCAGGACTGTTGTAACTGTAGTTTTTTTATTGTTAGTTTGATTATTGTTGTGTTTTTATTTTTTTATTGGGGGGGGGGGGCAAGGGAGATGAGGAAGAACAGTTATACACTCTGTACTGATATGAGATACCATCAACTTTGCAAAAGTCAATGGCACATACTGTATGACAAATTCTTGGCAGAGACGATGAAAATGAACTGTCTCAATATACGTTTATAGTTTTACTCATGTCAATGTGTTTTTTTTTTTCTTTGTACACTCGAAGTCAAATGTCTGAGACATTACTTACATGGAATTGACTATGTCACTGATTTTCACTTGTGATGTCCTGCTTTCTTTATTCTTTACTTTAGTTCTGCTCCTGATTCTAGTCAACAATATGTTCATTCACCATTTCATCTGGCTTAGCATCCTCTTCTTACTGCACTCAAAGGTTACATTGTGCACCATGCTAAAGGTGAGCAAGATCAATAAACAGCAATCCATGCAACACCTTTTCATGTAATATTTGGTTTTATTTTGTCATAGACAATTACTAAAAAAATCCAGTGTCAATGGACAATTAGGTGTAATCGTAGTACAGTCTTGTTATGCACATTATCACATTGATTTAAAATTTATGATTAAAAAAAATGCATTAGCACTTTTGAGTAAAACATTACCAAAGTGTTGATATGAAAGGAACATTATCATATAATTATTTTCTTAGGGAAATCGGTGTAGTTTTAGAAATGTGGAAAATTAATTAAGAAGTATGTTATGACTGTTGTATCAAATGTCATCATTCCCCTCTGCAGTAGAGAAGTAACATTGTCTGTGAAAAACAATTGTTCCTCTTTGCATAGGGAGAGAAGCAGATAACAACTGTCTACTGGAGAAAGCCAAGAGAAACCCGAAACAGCTACAAATGACTAGGGTGGCTGAGCTGAACATCTGCACTAAAATCCAAGCCATGGGATCATTGTGGAAGGAGATCATTGCAATATTTCACCACAATCACAGAGTTGCTCCACACAGCAGCATCAAACTATTCATAAGAGTGTGTGCTTTATGAATGGACAGGCATGTTCTAGCAGAACATTATTTCGATGTTCTTTTTGATTTTCTATTTAATGACTTTGGGTTTGTATGTGTGCAGAAATGGGGGGAGGGGGTAGTGGTGTCATAAAGTAGGACATCATTTTTAATAATGATAATAATAATAATAATAATAATCATCATCATCATAATCATAATCATAACAATAAAAATAGTAATAATTATAATAATCAACATTGCTTTAATATATAGCATATGGAAACATTCTGTATGATGCCTTTTGTGCTCAAGGATAGAAATGATTGAACAAAAACATACAATTGCAATTACAATGATACCTTTTTTCACGTTTAGACTGTAATGGTAGAGACATTACAAGCAAATGTATGCCATTGCTTTTTTATTCAGAATAACAAATAAGTCACTACCTTTTGAACGAAGGTTTCTCTCTGGTGTGTTTGCTATTTAACGTAGTTCTTTCAAATAGTGTGGATTCAAAAGTTCATATCAACATTTTGATCTGTATATGAATTTTGACTGGAAGCTAGTGCAAGCTTCTTAGCACTGGTGAAATTTTTGTTCATTTTTTTTTTAATTTGGACACTACTCTTGCAGCAGAGTTTGGAATAGCTTGTAATCTCTGTATCTGTTTGACTGACAATCCACAAAGTAATTAATGACAAGATCAACATGTCACATTAAGAAACCATGAACTGAATGTACTGCTGTGCGTTTATCAGTAAAGTCTCAAATTTTCAAAATATTGTATGTGAAAGAATCAAGGACACATTAAGGGACATTAATCCTACATACTGTATCTCTCACTGTCACCTTATTCACTGACTTTACTCTTGATGACCATCAATCCACGGGTCTCTCTATACTGCTTTGTCACATTGATGCCATCCTCAATTTCCACTGTATTATGCTTCCCCTCTCTGACTTTAAACAGTGCTTTTCACAACAAAACCATAGCAATGTCAAATACCATATAGATGTCTCTTCTTTTACTTTGTTTATGAACCAGCTCTCCCATCAAACTATTCATTTTGTCTCCCTTAGCCCAGCCATCATTAGGCCAAACCCGTAAACAATTTTCAGTATTTTTGAATTATGCCTACCCCAGCACCTGTGACACCCACAGAAGTCAAGTTGTGCAAGTTAGAAAGGTATTAGTAGACTGCAAGAGGGATATAAACAATTGGATGCTTACATTTCCTCTGCTTGCTCTCTGCAACTAAAAAATGCCTAATAAACTTTGACAGAAAATGTTTTCTTGGATGATAGATGTACTGCAATACATAGCCATATTATTGCAGTCTGTGTCCACATCAGAAATTATGGCCTGGACATCATTATCTATGTCTTTTTATATTGCATATTTTTGTGGATTTTACTTTTGAAACAATAATGAGTAAATGCAGTTCTGATGGCCACTTCTTACTGAGTTTAGATAAGGAACTTTGTATATGGTATCCTCTAGCAGTGAGAGAAAAGAAAGGGAAACATGAGGATTTTTATATCTTGCAAAATAACATGGTATGGTAATGAATAAAATTCCAGGCACATACTGTGCATAATATGAGTGCTTACAAACTTTTACAAAATTAGGGAAGATCAAGACTGTTTGCAGAAGATTTATAATACACTTTGTGAACTGTCACAGCAATTTAAACATCAATTAGTTCAGTCAGTGTCTACGAGATTGTATTGCCTTTAATATGAAGGTTATCCATACCAAATCAGCTAGTGTCTTTGTAATTATGTACTTGTATTCATATCATCCAACTTCTAGATTGATTATAAAGTCAATGTTTGGTAAGCAGCATTTGACCAGGTTGAAGTTAGGTGATGGGATATGGAAGGAGGTGGAACATTTGGTCATTACATGTATTTTGTAAGATTTTAGGGCTTTAAAGGCAAGAGTCTGTCTAGTCTCATACGTCTGAATAACATTTTTTGAATCTACAAAAAAAAAGAAATATTATAGTACCCTGAATGCCATGAAATATAGATATCACCAAGGTGGATGATACATACAGAGCTTGGTATAAATATCAGAACATAACAGAAACCTTCGTTACATCTGAAAAATAAATGAAAGGTAATGTACTGTACCTTAACTTCATTCAAGTTGGAATCTGCATTATATGAGAAGTATGATCCACGTATAGTTTATTGAAAAGCCATATTTAAAACTCGTGTACACACGTGGTAATAAATCTATGAATGAGAAAAGATACCCAAGTAAAACTCATTTAGTTTTTATGTAATTTAAAAAGTTTTGTAAGGTGTCACGTGTAGGAAATAAATAGAGAGAGGGATTGTGTGTTTGTGTGTATGTGTGTGTTTGCGTGTGTGTGAGGGAGAGAGAGTGAAAGAAAGAGAAAGAAAGGGTGGAAAAGAGAGTGAAAGAGAGTATTACCAGCACAGAATTATTTTCTTTACAAGAATGACACATTCACAAAGCAATAGAGCAAACTGATTACATTTCATATTCGAAAACAACATGCTTCGTGGTTATAGCACGAGATACAGTAATGCTCCGAGGAAGAGAGTGAATCTTGAAAATTATGATTCGAAATAATGTGCAGAAAGACAGATGCAATGAGCTGAGAGCAATGATCAATGTGTAATATAATGAAGAACAACTCAATAATAATGCCTTTCTGCGAATGGATGAGAGATTTAGAAGGGGGAACGAAAAAAAAAATTATCAAACAAAATCTTGATACCCAATTCATATCACTAGTATACATAGGAGCATCGCTAATGCGCGCGCTCGATTATGTGCGCGCGCGGCTATGAGAAATAATGAAGATAACCTAACGCGCAGCGCGTGCGCGCCGATGGTGTCACTTCGTGAAAAATGAAATCCGCACCATGCGCGAAGAATCGAAGCGGCACGGCCGACGGTGCCGGTTCGTGAAAATATTGGAAGCGTTGTTTACGTGTTTTTGTGTTTTCACGAACCGGCACGACGGACTTTGCCCGATATTTCAACGAAACTTTTGTTTTTGACGATGAACCAAGAACATGAAACACACAAACAACTCCTAATCTGTCGTGCAGTGTGATATTTAGGTTACTGGACGTGAAATATAGGCGCAATCATGTATTTTGCAAAGGCAAAAACTTCAAACGCGATTATCTCGAAACTTACTTTCGCGGCTCCGGGGCCGGCTGTGCCGGTTCGTGAAAACACCAGCGATATGATGGTTTTACTGGTGCCATGACGTCATTTATTACGTAACCATGTACAATCAAGCCCTGAAAATTCATCAGGTTGTAGAGCCGAATGTATGAGGCGTAAATATGGCAAAAACTCAAAATTTAAAAAAAAATCATTTTTACCCCTTTCCCGTCAGTTCGTGAAAAGTGGGACGAATTGCTGTTAATACGACTATTGGTTGTTGCTGCGAAGCTGCCATGTGTTGTTCGCACGACAATAAATGAAAAAAGTCTGCAGAAATAGGACCCTTACTGGCATGCGAGACGTGAAGTGGCCGCGTGGCTGAAATTTGCGGGTGACTCCACAGCGCAGTACGTGCACGCGCGACTTACTAGTAGTGGTAGTATAGCACTAGGTAGTAGTAGGCCTAGTGCCTACGTACATTGTACGTACTTACTTGGAAGAAGTTGCTTCGGAGACAGGATAAGTTCAAGATCACTGTTCGTTCCGATTGTGTTCGCGTCATTTCGACAGAGAACAAATAAAAAAAGATGGGCATTCCATGACGATATCCAGGTGTGTGAATATTTTCCAGCATATTTTCAGCGTATGCAGAGATGACTGATCTGTGAAGTGCACATCGATCGCATGATCAAGCAGTACAAACGCTGTACCGGTTACGTATGTGTTAGCTTATGCGCTGCGTGCAGTGGTGCATGCTAATCAAGGCCGGCCGCCGGCGGGGGACTACAGTGTCTCGAGTATGACAGGTGAGGCCTGGCCACTCGCTGGCTCGGGCGGTACAGCGGCCTACTGTACTAGTACCATAGAGGTGTAGTGTGGTCGGCGCTGCGCTATAGGTAAGGTACACGTACGCGCACGCTCGCGTTGTGCAAATTATGCCCCGCGCCGGAAGTGCCCTTGCTACCAAGTGTACTAAATCTTGACGAAAAGCCACATCCGGGTACTTTTTACGTCATTGGCGATAGCGAGAATTGTTAGAATTTTAACCTGACCTTTGACCCTTGACTCTATGACCTTAATATTCCTAAGAGAATCACTGTCAGGCAGACAATGCATAAATATGTACCTAGTTTCATGATGATACCTTGAGCCACTTCCAAGATTGTAGAATTGAAATTTACCACTTTCAAGTGACCTTTGACATTTTGACCTTCCAAGAGAATCTCTATTATGTAATACATGATTGTATACACCAAGTTTCAAGAAAAAATCCTGCAGGCTTTGCATAGATATGAGGGGAAAAAGTGAAAATTGAGGAATTCACCTTGACCTTTGACCCATGACCTTTGACCCCATCACCCCGAAATTCTATAGATAATCACTGCCAGTCACTACATGCATATGTACTAAGTTCCATGAAGATACCTTGAAGCACTTTTAACTTGACCTTTGACTTCTTGACCTAATACTCTACCTAGAGAATATTCATTTGATAGTTCATGTATACACTACGTTTCAAGAAAATACCTTCAGGCATTGCATAGATATGGGGGAAAATGTTACATTTTGAGCATTTGATCTTGACATTTGACCTTTGGCCCTGAGCATGTGCACCCAAAAGTTGATAGGCACAACTTCGCCAACTCATACATACACATGCCAAGTTTAATTAGGATACCTCATACGGTTTTTTTAGTTACGCTGTCCACAAATCGATTACGGACGGACGGACGGACGGAAGGACGGATGGACGGACGAAAGGACGGAAGGACGGACAACCCGAAAACATACGTATGTAATGCCTCCGGCGACACTTCGTGGCGGAGGCATAAAAAACGTTAAGCCCTTTGTTGACATCGTCTGCTTGCCATTATGTGGTTTGCCATGGTAGTTCTGACACTATACTTTTCGTTGGTCATTGTTATACAGAGAATACACAGTCTCCGTCAGGCACTGGGCTTACTTCCTCTTTCCCGAAAATGTACCGATCGTTACCTAGATATATAAATCTGTATAGAAACTCGCAGCCACTTATCAAACTCACATTTGTGATTCTGAAAAAGTTCAAAGCAAAGTTAATGTATTCTCTCCGTCATTACCATCTATCATTACAAACGAGAAGGAAGTCTTCATTTCTGCGACCATGCTTAACACTTTTGTATACACAGGTGACTCGACATATTATGCTCCGCCGACATTTGCTCTGCCGACAATTGTTCCACCTCTATTTATGCTCCACCGACTCTGTTGACGATTGAATTCTCAAGTACGTTTAATAGTTAATTCAATTTGGTACGGTCAAGTTATGAACCATCGATTCATTCGAATATTTCATTGGTTGTATTTTACAAAATTGTTTTGATTATCGTATAGCTTCTCGTTGGATTAATCATCACGCCATGGCCTTTCGATATTGAGATTCCGAGGTTAAAAGAACAACAAATCGTTACGTTTATAATATCCTCCAATCTTAAATTGAAACTAGAAGAACGTTCCTTAGCGTGAGTTGCATTCTTTTAATTGACTCCCTCTATCTCGTCCTAAGACTAGCTCTTCGTCTTTCTCGAAAATAATTACCAAGTTAGTGTTCCCTATCAGTATTTTTTTTTCCTAGTCGTCAGCATGTTGCCTCATGAGTACGTAGATTATATTGGTCGCTATATTATCGCTATGTCCTGGTTTGTGGCATATCAGTGTAGATTTTGATGTTGCTGTTGCTGCTCCTGCTGCTGCAATTGTTATTGTTCATACACGGGGAGGAAAAAATGAGGAAAAAAGGGAAACGTGTGTATCAAAAGCAAACCGTCGTAAACAGCATTACAATAAATTTGAATACCATCGCTAATCAAAACAGCCCATCGCCAAGCTTTCACAATAGCACTGTCATCATTTGAGTTAAACAACTCAACACACAAATCACCAAATACGAACTCTCCGGAGGACACTGGTTATACGAGACGCACACACATACAAGTAATAGCAAATAGCAACACTTTCCCGTAGATACTGCAGCAAAATCGAACCTCGTCGTAAATATACTACACGTATAAATAGTGTCATTAATAAAGAAAATGATAAACCACGAATATAACTACAGCATAGGGCATGGCTAGTAACTGATAAATGGGAATCAGTGGGAATGCTGGGGAATGATTGTTCCAATCCTTGTGGGATTCATTTAAGAGTACATTATAATTATATATATTGTTGTGTGAAAATTATTTGCTTCAGAATGGTCTCATATGCACGGAATGTGCACGGAATGTGCAGTTCAATGTTTCCAGGTTAGCATGCCTGTACAGTATGTCGGGGGGGGGGGTGGTCGTTAACGGGCCGTTAACGATCGTGTGTCGTAATTCCACTTTGTATGTATAGCAGTATAGCATTCATTGATTTGTTTTATTTCATATGTGTGCGTGTGTGGCATTCCAACCATGCCGTGTTCAATATTGTTAAGAGGAGTCCAATAATGTATTACTGCTTGTCTAAACTGTCTTTGCAGAGTGACGATGTGACTTGCTGGCGTATTTCCTTACGCTTGAAATACTCGTGACTTAAAATAAATTTTCCGACATATTTGGTGATTGGTCTTTCTTTATTAAAGATGGTCCTTCAATTTTGCATTCCTTCCCAAATACCACAGAACATGATATATTCCACCAGAATGACATGATTATTGTAAATCTATAACATTTCTGTGATATTTGAAGGTTGTTAGCCGTTAAAATTCAAATAATGCACCAAACGCTCACCGTAACGTATTTTGTGTACTAGGCACAGCTGCATCCATTAATCCTCCTGTGGTTGTAATATGATACTTATACTTCGAACAACAAATATGCATGTTAAAGCTGTCAGAAAAGAAGAATTCAATAGCTTCTCTTACTTTGTTATCAATGGCAAATAACAACACACCACTAATGAATAGTCGAAGAATGGAACCCGAGTTTAGCCCAGCCGTGGATTGAGATGGTTAAGCCGTGAAGCTTGTTTACTCGATCTGTGAATAGATCAAAACCGTAAACAAACAAATATTCAGCGCCTTGTTGCTAATACACATGTAATAACTTGGACATGTGAATCACATGTAATACTCATGCATGCCTTGTACACTGTATGTGATTAAATCTTTGCATTGCCTGACATGCATAAACACTGTAGACTCAAAGACTTCTCTTGTTGTCAGTCTCTCTTGTTACCTTCATAGTACATTGTATATTGTATTATACACAACACCTGGATTTATATCTCTGTCACATATTGGAAAGCGACTAATAAATTGTCATGTTTCCATTACACAGAGAGCTTCAATTGAACATGCACATTGAATGCTTGGAGTTTGCTACTACACTTGTATGCCTGAAAGACACAGATTATACCTGTCTTACTGAAGGAGCAGCTTTGTATACTGACTCATTGTGCTCATCTACCGTGTACACTGTACATATGCACGTTAATCTGAGCACTTAATTTGGCACTCTTACACTGTACTTATTAGCTGTATTGTGCACATCCTGTCTAATTTGTACTTCTGCACAAATGTGTAATTTTGTACAAATACAACATGTGTTATCACCCTTTAACTCTCAGTGACTTTGCTTCATACACTTGCAGTCACAAATAATACGGATATGAAAACAGAACTTACATACAGCTGTATGTACAAGTCAAACCTCCTATATTCTTCTGAAACATCACTTGCATCTACACTGTGATTGTACTGTAGACACCCATAATCTCACTTTGAGCTAGGTAAATGATGCTGAATATACTCAATGTAACACCTTACAACAAATCTACAACCTGCATTTCCATATTCGCTAAGCACTACATTGTACACTCAACATTGTTACCTCCATACCATGGATTCTACTCCAGAAATGTAAATTAAACCTTACAGCACACCACTGAGTAGATTCTTACACTTGAGATTCCACTTTAGGCGCTGCATCGATACACTGTACGGACTGCTGTCATTAAACAGTTCTGTAATTATCTTGCAATTTGTCTTGCAATACATACAAACATCCACACTGATGCATGTCGATAAATCATACACACAGAACCTATTAACGTGTGGTGAAATTTTCCCACTATCAACTCTGTTCACCAACAACTTTGTCTCTTTGAACCATTATCGACATTTATACAACACACCAAATCTGTCTTAATGTCAATTTCTGTCACAACTGTATCTTCACACAACCACCACATCAGGTCGATTAAATGACATACACGCAGCTCATAAATTCCTGGCATTACATGCCTTGACATGAACGTGCATTACAAGAACATGCACTACTGTTCACGTACAATACCTGTGTAACCACGTACGTACCACGTTGCAACTTACTGGTACGCATGCAACAAATCCAACAGTGTAACTGAGTTCAAATGAGTTCATAAGTTCGCTCAAGCATACTCTAATTTGCTTTCTTTTCAGTTTTTAATGTTCATTTCACATTTTCCGGTATTAAACAACTTACTCCTGTGGCGGGACTAAACTTAACTTGCATGAGTCTTCTGGAAAAACGGGCGAGTCAGCGTTCGCATCCCATGACGCGACCAGTGCAGTCTTGACGTCGGTCAGCTGCTAACTAACTGAATGGCACAATTAGAAACTGCGCGAAACGTGACAAATAACAACGTTTACTCATTGCGCATGTCGGCTATGGTGTCCTCAAATTACTAATGAAGCAAACTCAAACGCAAATTTTGCTAACCAGAATTAAACCGCTTCGCTCCGCGAAATATCCTCCCCACCCAATGAGGAAATCTCTCCTCATGATCGCTTCAACACTGAATTTATCACAAACAAATCACTCGTCGTATCCCTCAGCTGGGTAGATCATCGCGATTTTCGTAACTGGACGTTGATACTCAGCAGCTGGCGTTTTCACCTTCACATTGCGCACCTTACCATCCGGTCCCGGGTAGACTTGGATAACGCGGGCGATGGTCCGTTCGCGTCAGCCATCATCGCGACGTCGCCGACACGTACGACATACGGCGATCGACGTGCCATAGTTTCTGTCGCGGCGCTAACAACGGAAGAACGTCTCTCGTCCAGCGATGCCAGAATGTGTCGACAATCCGCTGAATGAATTCGACACGATGCCTCGGATTTCTCGTTTCCCGGAACGGCCCTTGAGCGACGTCGCTAGATGCACGCCCCAACAGCATATCATTGGGACATAGGTAGTTGCCGTCATCGGGATCGGTCGGAATCCTGCCAATTGGTCGCTGATTCACAAGGTTGGCGACGTCCAGCAGGCACGTATACAGCTCAAACGGTGTCAAGATCTGCTCCCCGATTGCCCTCTTCAGAGCATACTTGCAGCTTTTAACCAGCGACTCTGCACTGCCATTCTGATGGGGGGCAGCGAGTGTCGCGAATGTCTATTCCGTGCCTTTCTCTGCACAGAATTCTCGTAGTTCCTCTTTAGACCAGCCTCTTACCATTGCTTACCATGTCTCGTAGTTCACGCTGTGCACCAATGAACTGAGTACCATTATCGCTTAGGATTTTCCCTGACTGGCCCCTTATAGCGTAGAATCGTCGAAGCACTTGCAGGAATTCCATCGTATCCTTCATATGATACCTTATAATTTTGTGTAACCGTTTTGACCATGTCATACTATGAAATAATGAACAAGAACTGAAAACAAAACTTTAGAAAACAGTAGGTCTTATTAGACTGCAATAATCATGTCTTTGTGGCTGGAAACTATGACAGTATACACTAATTGTACTCTCCTGTCTATGCATCCAAAATTGGGGGGAAAGTCTTCTATTCCATTCTCACCATTTATTCAACCTGTGATACTCAACATAATTATATTTAGTATTCCAGGCATGCAACAATTGTACTTATGTGATGTTCAATACCTACTTGAATAGTGAATGTGATAGAGGTATGGTCAATCAACAACAATCAATGAACAATAAAGAACTAAACGCCACAACAACAAAGGAGGTTCATTTACCAATAATAGGTGAACGATTCTTGTCTACGGGACAAACATATGACAAGTGAGGGTGTATACAGGGTGGCCCCTCAGCAAATATTTGTGAAAACTCGCGTTTCCGTTAATTCTAGGCCACACTAAATGTGTGTGTGTGTGTGTGTGTGTATGTGCATACTCTATATAGTGCGGCAGTCATATTTATCAAAGTGGACATGAAAACGAAATGTGTTAATTCTATTCATCAACAAATGCTTGTTTAAAATCATTGACCCCAATTAGTTTCAAAGACTTACAGTATAGTATATATTGCGGTGGCCTTGTTATAAAATGGCAGCCAAAACATAGGGTGTGATGGTTGTATACACGAAAAGATGTATCCATTTTAATAATTGAACCTTAAAAACACATTTTTGTACCAGAATCATGAAGATGCATCAATTGGCTTTAAAGATATATGTATAGAATGTAGAGTGGCAGACATGGTTGTTTTTTTTTTTTTTTTCAAAATGGCCGCTAATGAGTAGGTTGCCATGGATTTATCCTCTCGAAAATTATTTTATTAGAATCCTTGACCCTCAAAACCTATACTTTGGTACAAGAATCACGACAATCGGACTTATAGTTTCCAAAATACACAGCATTGCTATATCACATGGCGGCCATTTTGAAAAATGGCCGCCACGGCCGCCAAGGGGAGAATCAGAGTGGCTTCCATATCAGAAATGACTTGTATTGGCATCATGTACGTGTGTACCAAGTATGGTGCTTTTACCATAATGTGCATGATTCACCCTATGATTATGTGTTCTATATCCGCTGGACTAAGTATAGATGTAAAGAGGTCCTAAAAATGAGTACATCAAGACCAAAAAGTGGATTTTGATAGAAAATGGATGTACACTGTAGTACCTTTTGCAACTGAGCTCTTCAAATGCTCTATATACTAAATTTGAAATTAATAAACATCTTAACATTGTTTCAAAGCAAAAACACTTCGATATCCATAGGGGTATGTGTTTCAAGGGACACAACTTTCATACGACGCTACGACTTACATGATATTGAATTCTTTTTTCCCTATATCCATTGGAATTTCCCTTTTTGGTGGCTGCAGAAGTGATCACTCATTAACCTTTTAAATGAAGAGAAATATATAAATAAATATTGCGAAATAAGAAACAACTAGAAATGTCGCTTTGGCGACTGGTATGCCTCCGCCATAATGCATGATTTTCCCAATAGGTCTAGATAGTACATGTGGACACTGTGTGATTACATTTTCACATATTGGCAAAATATTGGAATGACAAGTTTGTCACAAATGTGTTGAATGTTCACCTTCCTTGACGTAGGTTTAATTGGATGAATAGGAGAGCATGTATCTAGGGATTTAAGGACTTTAAATTGACTTTGACCCATTCATACATTTAGGCATTGAGTAATTTTCAAGGTACAGGTGTGGAGAAAAAGTTCAATTTCTGAATTGAATAGTAAATTGTTACCATTTTCATCTGGCCCATGACCCTAAAATTCATAAGATAATTACTTTCAGGTAGAACATACATAATATGTACTAAGTTTCAAGGTAACTTGAGCCACTTCCGAGATACATGTATGGAGGAAAAAGTTAGTTCAGCACTTTCACTTATGTTTGACCTTTTGACCTTTGAGGCAAA
Organism: Diadema setosum; assembly: GCA_033980235.1. NCBI lineage: Eukaryota > Metazoa > Echinodermata > Echinoidea > Diadematoida > Diadematidae > Diadema > Diadema setosum. Next base: position 8,664,513 of record CM067074.1, on the reverse strand, counting down.
AAGAGAAAAAAAAAAACTTTCCAGAGAATTTCTATTAGGTTACACACGCATACACCAAGTGTAAAAAAATAACCCGGCTGGCATTGCATAAATATGAGGGTAATAGTAACATTTTGAAGTCTTGCACTTGACCTTTGACCCCTGACCTTTGACCCCATGAACCCTACATTCTCTAGATAATCACTTCCAGTCAGTACATGTATATACTATGTTCCATGAAGATACTTTGAACAATTTTCCAAGGTACGGAGAAAAAAAAAGAAGTTTTAATATTTTTACTTGACCTTTTGACCTTTGACCTTTGACCTCATGACCCAAACTGTCACCAGAGAATCTTAATTGGGTAATACATGTATACACTAAGTTTCAAGAAAATCTCTTCAGGCATTCAATAGATATGGTGGAAATAGTGAAATTTTATGTATTTGGCCCTGACCTTTTGACCTTTGACCTTTGACCTCATGACCCAAACTTTCACCAGAGAATCTTAATTAGGTAAAACATGTATACACTAAGTTTCAAGAAAATATCTTCAGGCATTCAATAGATATGGTGGAAATAGTGAAATTTTATGTATTTGACCTTGACCTTTTGACCTTTGACCTTGAGCATGTGCACCCAAAAGTTGATAGGCACAACTTCACCCCCTAATACACATACATGCCAAGTTTCATTAGGATACCTCAACAGGTTTCGATAGTTACCTTGTCCACAAAATTTATTACGGACGGACGGAAGGACGGACGGACGGACGGACGGACGGAAGGACGGACGGACGGACGGACAACCCGAAAACATAATGCCTCCGGCACCACTTCGTGGCGGAGGCATAAAAATCTTTGAAAAAAGTGTTCATGCACACACATCTACATTTATATGTACATACATTGTGCTGTACATTTCGGTCTGATACGCAGTACAATCATGATTATAATTACAGGTAAGCATTTTTTCCTAATATTGTCTTTATACAATCTTAAAAAAAAAAGTAAAACGTATCAGCAATACAATGACTGATGCAGAAGGGCTACAGCTTAAGCATGCATTGATTTGCATGCAGCCCTCGTTAATAATACACATCGGATGAAAGAAAAAAATAAGAGAGAGGGAAGAATTGCTTAGAGATGAGAAAGAAGAAAGGAAAAGGGGAAAGTCGAGGTCTGTCTGCTTTCACTAATGGTTTGTACAAAGTTAGTTCACCTGGATCAGTTAACAGTTATACAGGTCATGGTGGGGTTACAGCTGTACATGATTACATGAGATTAACACACAAACCTCTATTGTGAGAAATACATAAATTTCTGAATAAATCACACAATGGAACCTTTCGGGTACCTATACTATCTCCTATTGGGTGGGACCAAACGTCCCTACTGGAAAGAACACAGTGGCCCACAGTGTGCTCACAGTGTATTCACATAGTCGCCTATTATGGGAAGCGCTCGAATTTAACATTGTGGAGATCGATTACACACTGCGATGTGTGTTTTTTTTTAGGGAGTTCACAGAGTAATGCTTTTTATTTTTGCATCACACTGTGAATAAATGATTCAAAACGTGTTCACCTTGTTAAAACGCTCGAAAACAGTGTGAAGGGATTTCACACTGTGCTAAAAATGCGCTCACACTGTGTTTTACATTGTATTTACTGCCCCCCCCCCCCCCCAAGGAAAAACGCAGTATCTACATCCAGCTCCATTTCTAAACAACCGAGATATTCACCATTTTATCTTTTTGCCAAAGCCCCTGGAAAATATACTCTTTTGAAAAATTCCTTCATTGTGGAATTTTAGTCTATCTAGCTACCAATTTTCCTGGAAAATATCATTTTGTGTTTTTTTTTTTTTTTCAGTTATTGATGAAAATGTAGATACTTTGGGGAAACCCCACGCAATTGACTGATTTCCCCAAGGAAAAACGCAGTATCTACAATGGAACGAATTTCCCCAAGGAAAAACGCAGTATCTACAGCGGAATGACTAGGATTAATCTTCTGCCATAATTATGTATGCATGTATACATCATTGTTCAAGTATTCTCTGGCCCTGGGGGATGATTCCTCCATCCCCCCCCCCCCCATTTATCCCCTGATTACAGAGTAGGCTTCATAAGATTATTAAATAACAGATCGTTCTTGGAACGTTTTGCTTAAAAGTGTATCCCAGACCGATCTTGCTGTAGGCCTAACGTTACGTCGATACGTGTTTAATATGAAGCTTGCCAGGGCTGTAATGTTATGCTACATGGCCTAGCCGCTAACTAGCATCTAGAATACTAGATCTAGATCTGTACAGTCTAGGTTACAGTCTGTCTAGACCAAAATAAATCTAAATCGGATGTCTGGACCTAGATCGATCTAGACTAGGTCTAGTTTTTATATCGTTTATTCTAGGCTGGCTACGTAGCAGGCTACACGAGTCTACCGCCTCAGGCTATACATGCACGATGCTCACAGAAAAAAAAAAATAGCTTAACGTTAGAACTGCAGAAGGTTTAAGCCCTACACGAGCCAGGACTCTTTGATTAGAAAAAAAAAAATACATCTAGAACCGGTCTAGAATGAAGTGACATCTGCTCTCTAGGCCTATTCCTTCTGGATTGAACCTAAGTTTAACGTCATGTAAATTTGTAATGTAGGCCTAACTTTTTTTACTTGTAAGTTATGTAGCATGCAGCATGGGATCATGCATGCATTTTACGCAACCCAGTCTCACTAACCGGTTAGGGTCTTGACACTGTCTAGATCCGATAAGAATTAAAATACAACTTATTCTTAACTTTCTCTATTTCGTCCATTTACGTGGGTACCTATTTTTCCCATGGACCCTAATCCATAGTATTGTCAACTCTGTAATTTTAAGACATAGGCCTAAGTATGGTATGGAGTAGACTTTAGATAATTGAACATTGACACTTCACTAGACTTAGGATTCTAAAAAGTGGTTAAGTTTTAGACTTCTTACTACAGGCCTGCCCTAGAGTAGGCCTATTCAAGTCCTACACTAGATCTTTCTTTAGACTTTCGGAATACGGACCCTGAAAGTTCTGATTAACGTTAAGTCTAACATTAGAAAAGAGACGCAAGACTCAAACGTTAGGCATAGCCTACCGTCTAGACAAGTCTAAAAGACTTTGAGACTTAGATCTAAGGGAGGGTGTAACATGTTACATAACCTGACGTTTATCCGATACAACAGAAATAGATCTATTGCCTTTCGAAGAAACTTTCGGATTCGGAGCCTGAGGAATTTTGACAAGGGTCTAGGCCTAACAAAGTTACTTCACGACAAGTTATAGTACGGATAATGTTCATCATTGAGGTAGAATATGAAAGAATAAAGCTGATCGTTTATCACACGAAGCGAAGTAAACATAAATGTATGCATTTGTGTTTACCTCGCTTCGTGTGACAAACATGCATTGTGTTTACTTCGCTTCGTGTGACAAACAATCAGCTTTATTCTTTCAATATTGAAATAGTTTTTAATAACTTACTCATTATCTGCAGATAAATTTTTCTTGAGGGCTAGGCTCACGAGTAATTTTCCCCACGACATCATTTTGTTTTATTCCAAGTACACACTCCCACTGTATGCTGACTAGCCGGGCCCTGTGCTGACTGCTGCACAGCATCAGTGCAGCTAGCTGCAAGCTGTCAGTGTTGTGTTGTATTGTTTAATGTGCACTCGGTTAGTCTTAATCACACACTGTGTTTTATATTAGGATCACGCTCTCATCAAAATATTTACTAATCAGTATTGTTTCGGTTAGATATTTTGAACATTATGTCTTATTATTGAGCAAGTATATCTAAAGAAAGTAATTTACGTTCAAATTACAGAACAACCGGCAAAGTATTCACATATAAAAATAACAGTGTCTGGTAATTAAGACTAGCTTTGTAGATACTGCGTTTTTCCTTGGGGAAATATTCATCATGTAGATACTGCGTTTTTCCTTGGGGAAAGTGCAAGTTGAGTGTAGATACTGCGTTTGGCAGTTACGGAAAAGTGGCTTTCTAAACATTTTTTCACAAATCTGAATATGTCATATGAAGAAGGATTGCCCACTGACTATATTTATGCAAAAAAGTGAAAATCGCCAAAAATGTTAGATACTGCGTTTTTCCTTGGGGGGGGGGGGGGGGGATATTTTCACACCGTGGGACACTGTTCTTTCCAGCAGGGTGATATGCTAGGTGTGGGTAATACAATCTCGAATATTGCGGTTGTGTGATATAATGTTAATGTCGTTTGCTATGTTATTTATGAAAAAAACAACAACAACAATAATGTTGTAAAATCAGTGTTGCCCTATGGGTCCCAGCCGAGTACTGTCCTGACATTTACAGCTAGTTTTCATAGGTAGTAGCCAACGCCAGCGTCCCTGTAGTGTTTCGCGTTCCATGTCATTTCCCATAGCCCCTGATTGCTGAGCACATCTGAATACTTCCCCATCTCTGCTGCAACTTGTTTTGTCCTTTCTGTTCAAGCATAGTTCTTAGGTTACGGCACCTATACGTACGATGTAGACCTGGAAGATACGACGGTTATCGGCCGAGTGGGTTCCGGAAATTGGCTTTCCCCACTCGGCACCATGAGCTCTCCAGCTTCAGAACTAACCATCTCCCATGTCCACATTGATTTTTTTTTTTCTTTCTGTAAATGTAGGGTTTATACTGGATGGAGCTGCTAATAAGACGCCCAACTCTTCCTCCTTTATCCGGGCTTGGGACCGGCGCTGACCGCGATCTTGGTTTTCAAACCAGGGCGGAGTTGTTCCATACCTGAATATAACACACATGTAAGTCAACAGGGATATCAAGTACTACTGAAATCTGACAGTGGAAGTACTTTGAAACATGTAAATTATTGACTTCACGTTAAATTGAGGTATGATATTGTTTCACGACAACGCAAAATGAAGTTAACCGAGAACAGTAGTAATCATTTTCGAAATACTTTGTATACACTCATAACATTCATCTATTAAAACGATGGATTCAGCAATAATGACAATGATAATAGAATGCACTACTATCACTGTTTTCCATGAGAGTAAAGAAGATGAAAATCTCGTTTTCATATAAGAAAAGCCTGAACTACATACCATGTTTTCAATATATATATATATATATATATATATATATATATATATATATATATATATATATCATATGTATATTTGTTGCTTAAAGATATTGCTATATCAGTACTTGCTCATATTTTCTTTTTCGTTTTGGTTATGTGTATGTAAGTGTGTTTGCGTGTGGGTGTGTGAGCGTGTGCCACATCATAGATCCAATTAAAAAAAGACAAGTCAGATTTACAAGTAACTGCCAAGTTATTCTATGATGCCAGCAATAGCATTATTTAACCCGTAACATACTGAATTCTGAAATCCCCATAGACTTGATACACAGGCCCCCAGGACTGGTTCCAGTATGGAACGGTTAAAATGACATCGAGGGACTTCACCTCCATTATATTTAGAGTTGAAAGAGAAGTTCCGGAATATAATAATTATCGACTTTCACAACTAGATAAAAATGCCCGTTTCTCACGGCCGGTTTACATGTGTTATCTTTGGTATTCCATCTGAAAGCCTTATATGAAGCTCTATACATATTTGTTTTACAATGAAGCTTTTGTTTTTCTCTAATAATACCAGCATAACTAATGCTTCCTTAATAAAGCCTGCAAAGTGGCACTGCGCGTATACCCACTTTTCGTAAGTTGACTCTTCAGGGCCCCGTTGCATAAAAGTTACGATCAAACGCAAGTCAAGAAAATTTTACGCAACTTGATTTTCAACCAATCAGAATGGAGCATTTGGGACTCAGTTATGTTTGATCTTCTTGACTTGCGTTTGATCGTAACTTTTACGCAACGGGGCCCAGGTTGTATAGTTTCTAGAATAATATCTTACCTATCCTGTGAGCAAAGGAAGAGCTGATAAATCGACTCAGCATAATAATATTCCTCCTTCATTCCTCTTTCCAAGGTTATGTATGCTATTGACATGAGTGAACGACACCCATCTTTTACGAGTGAAGCTGCATACCAATCTTCTCGTAATGAGTAACGTGTCCATTTTCATATCTATACTGGCAAAGTTGCATTACCATGTCAGAAGTTAAGTTGTGACCAGACGTCCACCGACTGTGTCCCAACTGCTGCGCAGCAATCTCAAGTACACCGTATCGAATATCAGTAGTAATGTCCACAACCAGTTTGCAACTGGTAATGACTTTGGAAAGCAGATAACTATTATTACAGCTCTGATTGTGCACGGGATTGCTTTTGCCACACCAAGGACAAGCGTAACCGATCACACTGGTAAGTACAATGTATGTCACAAACAGGTATATAAACCTATCACCAGCAAAAAAAAAAAAAAAGAAAGAAAAAGACATTCCCCCTTTTTTCTTTCTTTTTTTTTTTTGGGGGGGGGGGAGGGGGGCTTATGTGTTTCTTCTACTCAAATTTATCACGGAAAAAGACTTAAAGCCCTGGTTGACATCGTCTCCTTGCCAGTATGTGGTTTGCCATGGTAGTTGTGACACTATACTTGTCTATCTATCACAGTCTATACGTTGGTCATTGCTGTACTACAGAGAATGCACAGTCCCCGGCAGGCATATTTTGATTTGATTTGATTTATCGGTTTTTGTATCATCATTGTACATGCACATACATGTACATGTATATATGAATACATAAACCTAAGTTGTTAACAAAATATAGTGCTTACTTCCTCTTTCCCGGAATTGTACCCATGGTTATTACTCAATTTGGATGTACATGTACAAATCTGTATGTACTCTCGCAGCCACATATCAAACACACATTTGAGCATGTGGGTATGTTCACATGGCTTTTGAAATAGATATAGATATTCTGTCAATTTTATAACATTATATTGTAGTCTTACCTGGTTCAGATTTCACTGTCATAGTCTGTTGTTCTACTCCATTCTGAAAAAGTTCAAAACAAAGCTACTGCATTAAATTATTTCCGTCATTACCATTCATTATGACACTATAGTACGAGGTGATATAGTTAAAGATAAAGTTACATCAATGAAGATTCTAGATTTGATAACTGACATTAAACTCTCTTGGAAGCCACTTATAGTGATTGTTATGCAATAGCTTTTATCACATTACTTTTCCCTCTCTCACCCTCTTAATGTTATATTCAGCTCTACGTTTACCTTATCTTAATTATGTATCATAGCTTTGAGAAATAACTCATGCAACTATAATATCTCAACACACTCTCACGTCTCCAGCAGAAAGCCCTTTGCATAATTCCCAATATATTGTGGCGGTCTCATACCGATGTTTTGTTCTCCGAAAACAAAATCTTAAAATTCTGATCTCTATCTAAATATCATATTGATCAATTTATGTACAAAACCAGAAATAATTCATTACCTCTCCCTTTCACTAGCATGTTTGCAAGAAACCGTTCCTTCCATAAATACCCCCCTATTCCTTCTAACGAATTTCATTTGCCGTTAACTAGTTGTGTTTTTTTTTTTTCCTCAGGCCATTTATACTCCTATATTGGCTGGACTTAGATATGGGGATTATCTCAGTCGATGTCTGTGGTAGTTAAAAAGCAGTTTAAGCTCTGTCAAAATTATTTTCAAGAAAGAAAAATATTTACAAAAATCTGTCTGAGTGTCATCACCTAAATTAAAGTTTTACATATCGCTATTACAAAATCGTAAAAATGTACCGATTTTTTTTTTTTTTTTGGTTGCATTGGAACCATTTTTTTTTCTCTTGAAATCAAGTAGTTAATGTTGAGTATCCATACGTTTATTCATCAATTTATTCCAGTCTCGTTATAGTCGTCTATCATTTTATCTTCACACCAAGTAATGAGTTTCCTTTAACTCTCTCCCTGCCTCTTTTTTTTTTTCTTTTCTACTGCATGACATCCAAATACTGTAGGATTTGTTCAGGGTGTTTGTGTCGGGTTAGTTATACTTTCGTTTCTTAGTTTGTGTCGTAATTCCTTTTTTTGTAAAGCAGTAGCTATTAACATTCATTTAATTTGTTGTATGATACGTGGGGGATGTACCTCAAATACGAGCGTTGCTTTTGAGCATACGCTCCTTTTCCATTATTTCTGTATAGTTTTAACACTTTACATATTTCCGTTATAATACACTCTGATGTAGTTTATGTAATCATCCTCTATAAAATAGTATATTTTCTGCTGAAAACGGAAAGAAAAAATGATTGAATGAATGTAACGAGCGTATCGATACATAGCATAGAAACACAATCACAACATGTGTATAATATGTTTTGATACATACGAATTGAGACGTAATACAGAAACATAAACACAACATATCACTGTAAAGGTCGACTTTATACTTCAAAATCTAAAAGGCATTTAAAAGGATTGTTCTAAGGGTGACATCATGGGCGTCAATTCGATGCAACCAACAATACTGGGGTCTTCTAGGAGACGGTTATTTTTTTTTTTTTAGTTGTTTTATTTGTTTCCAAAACATGTTGCCCAAACCAAAGGTAGCTCGAACTTCGGTATCAATTGACAAGCAATATAGAAATGATAATGATTATACTGATGATCATAATGATAATTATTATACAACAATAATAATACTCCTAATAATAGAAATAGAATTAATATCAGTTATAATCAGAATACTACTAACAATGACAAAAATGATGATAATCACTACCTACTCAGGGGCGTCACCAGCGTTTTCTCGAGAGGGTGCGTTTTGACACTAAAAGTAACTTTTTTTTTTTAATTTGGTGTATTATTGGTTCCTGTATTATCATGTACATTTACATAATCATATGCATTGTATAATTATATTATACAGTGCGTATCAAAAAAAAAAACGCAACAAGATTTGATTTCAAATTTGTGAAGATTGTGTTAACTTTACACCAAAGAGAGTAGCAACATCGTAAAACCACATATCTCCTCTTTCCAATGATATCTTATTTATTCATACACGGTCATGGATGGCTGAGTAATCATTCTTTTTTGACAATGAGTCAAATTGGACTTGGGACCAAGTTTAGTCACTGCAAGAAACTATGCACCGTATCCGTAATTAACTTAACAAATGGAATAATGAGATTAATAATCGCAACTTACCATTGTCTTCTTTTGGATATCTCTTTTTAACATTACGTCCCATGCCCCTCAACATGGCCACCATTCCTTTCCACACAGAGATTAGCTCTTCTCTCCATCTCTCTCACAGCCCTGCGAATCATTGGGGCTTGGTGGCGTAGAGCTTCAAACTCATCAGTGATTCTCTGTCTCAGAGTTGCAATGTCAGGTGGAGGGGTAGTGAACACTTTGCTCTTGAGATAACCCCAAAGAAAAAAGTCACAACAAGTCAGATCCGGAGATCGTGGTGGCCACTCCACATCATGATAGACGGCAATGACCCGATTTCCAAATACCTCAGCCAATCTGTTTCTTACTGCAACTAGTCGATGAGATGGTGCGCCATCCTGTGCTCACCATAGGCGTCTGAACACACCCCTTTGTTGCACAGGAAAATTTTCAATCAATTCAGGAATCACATGTTCATTCAAAATTTGTAAGTATCCATTTCCGTTCAAGTTGTTTTCAAAGAAGAAAGGCCCTAGGAGCAAACCGTTTCCACAGAGTCCAGCCCAGACATTCAGCTTTTCTCTACGAAAATCGACGTCATAGTTAAATGCAGGGGATTACCTTTAGGAGCATACTGGCGAACATTATGTGTTGTTACCTTTCCGTTCATCCAGAAGCTACTTTCGTCTCCAATGACAAAATTGCTTAGGAACCGGCCATCTGCGTGACACTGATCGATAAACCACTGGCAAAATTCTAGTCTTCGTGGCAGGTCTCCAGGCAGAAGTTTGTGCCTTGCATTCATTCGATACGGGTGCCATCCGAGGTCCAGTCTTGTGATCCGATTAAATGTTGCTGATGGAAGTCCCAATCCATTTCTTCTGGCACTGACATTTCTTGGATTCTGCTGAAGGAGGTTTCTTACTGCATCAACGTTTTTTTTCAGATCGTCCTGTTCGCTGCCTTCCAGAGTTTCTTCTGTTACGATTGAGGCTGGTCCCTGTAGCCTGGTACTTGGCCACATTTCGCAATATCGTGCTTCTGGGTGGAGGATCACGGTCAGGAAATCGTGCTCGAAATGCGTCTTGCACAATCCTTGAGTTTTGGGTGCGAGCATACTCATTCACCACAAATACTCTCTGCTCTGTGGTCAACTGAGGCATCTTGGACACTGATGACAACTTAATGAGCAAATTACTAAACATGCTTGTTACAGGGCTAGTGCCTATGAAAAGCAGATCACTGCAACAAATATTCAATATTGATTTTTATGTAAATTCTCACCTGGACAGTCCAAAAAAACAAAACAATGGAGCATCGAGATATTATGGTATGTCTCACCTGTCTGAACATTCCACAAAAGAATGAGAAAAAGGACAAGGAGATATGAGAATTCATGCTGGTCTCATTAACTGAAACTTGGTCCCAAGTCCAATTTGACCCATTGTCAAAAAAGAATGATTACTCAGCCATCCATGACCGTGTATGAATAAATGAGATATCATTGGAAAGAGGAGATATGTGGTTTTACGATGTTGCTACTCACTCACAAATTCGAATTTTAATCTTGTTGCGTTTTTTTTTTTTTTTTGATACGCACTGTACATTTGAAGAGTTTGTTCGCAAAAACAGATAAGTCCAATTTTGAAGATTTTGAAGTACGGTCTCTGTCATAAAGTACAAAATAACATACCTTTTAAATGATATATTGGTCACTACATAATAAAAGGTACATTTTTGTAGTTATGGTCAAAAGAAGCAAACAATTTCTTATTATTCTCTTTATTTTTCTTGTCCTTTAATCGCAAATATCTCCATTTGGCAAATATGGATTTATCGGTTTTTGCGAACAAACTCTTCATGTGTACATACATTGTTTGTGGCACGTATTCATAAGCATAAGTTGTTTTCAAAGTATATTTGTACATTACCTTTGCAATGTACACAATATTTTCGGATGTGGAATTGTGCGATCTGGTGCACACTTGATATTGTATCCGTAGTATCATTTTAAACATCATACTTCAAGACTCATCAGTACTGCCCTCTACAGGTGCCTTCGTTGACACAAGCAACGGACATCACGTTCACCCTTTGATCGACAATACAATAGACACAGCATTCAATTCAATTAATGATGATGACTTTTTTGATACGGCCGGGCCTTCTTTGGCAGAACATGAAGCAAATGTCACTAAAAATGATACTTTTTTGATAATTATGTTTCAGATAGTTTTAATGCATTGTCGCAAGAATTTGAATATGAGTTTGACATAGAAAACCAACTTCAAAGTCCATCTTCTGAATATCTCACTGTCAACCAGTTTAATAATGTTGTTAAAGGCAGCCGATCGCCATCCCTACTGATACGTAAACTCCGAACGACCGAAGTTTGTGCATGCAATTGCGCAATGCCAGACTCGGTGCTATATCCATAAACGTGTGGAACAATGCTGCCACTGAGACACGTGTGTGTGTGTGTACGCATTATACACAAACATTGTCACCGCGAACTGCGGTGATTGGAGGAGAGAGGCCAGAAAACGCGCGTGTGTGTGTGTGTGTGTGTGCGTGTGTGTACGCATCATACACACATATTGTCACCGCGAGCTGCGGTGATTGGAGGAGAGAGGTCAGAAGCCGTGTGGCTCTTTTGGCCTCTCTTCATGCGCATGCGCACTGAGAGTGTGCGTCCATTCGGAAGCTCCCGTGGCTCGCTCGGACAGCCATGGAGGAGATTAGCACAGAGAGCTCTCTTGTAGCAACAGAACTCTTAAGAGTTCTGTGCTTGTAGCCCACAGAACTCTTACGTTTTGTTCGCTGACCCATTGAGCCAGGGCTATTCTCATTCGGGGTCACTACATTTGATACAGAATGGGGGAGGCAGCGTGTTGCGTTCGTCTCCGTGCCGCACAAACCACTCGCCACGACTGAGTGTCTTTAAGGAGTATGATGATACCACCTTTTCTCTTATACATTTCAACATTAGAAGTGTTAATAAACATTTTGAAGAATTGCAGTTGTTTTTGAATAAACCCATCAGGCAAAAATTCTCAGCGATAGGTTTGACTGAAACCTGGCTTTCCCAGGATTCAAGTCTTCCATACGCTCTCGACGGATATGATTTTGTAGTTTATAACAGTCAACACAGGGTGGGTGGGGGCGTTGCGTTATACGTTTCACAAATGTATGATTATGTAATCGTGATGAGGTTAACAGCATGACTGATTCGATTGAATCTCTTTTTATTGAAATATCCGTTCCTGGCAGTAAGAATATTATCATAGGTGTATAGAGACCTCCAAATGCAAACACTAAATCATTTTTAGATTATTTTTCGGATTTGGTGAAGAAACCAATTTTTATTCACAAAAAAAAATGTTTCATTATGGGAGATTTTGATATAGACTTGTTATAAAAACAAAATAATATGTCACAAGATTTTTGAAAAATATTTTTATCTCCTTCTTTTTTGCCTTTGATATCTAAGTCCACACGAATAGTTAATGAATCCGCCTCCCTTATTGATAATATTTTTTTTTTGGGGGTAATATTCTTCCTCCTCCCGATTCCCTACTGCTTTTAGACATTACAGACCATTTTTCCCCCATCTCTACTAGTTTCTCTTTAAATGATACTATTGATAATAATATGGTTGTTTATTGAGACGAAGAATCACTCATGAAAATATAGCCAGTCTAGGTGATGACAGACTGGTCTTGTATCTTTGATACTAATGATGTAAATTTGTCTTTTGAATATTTTATGCAGAAGTTTCTTCGACTCTTGGATATCCATATTCCAAAATGTAGACAAAAACAATCTGATTATAAAAGAATACCTAGGTTTCCATGGATCTCTCAATAACTTTTACGTTCAATAAACAGAAAAAAATAATCTACATTATAAATTCAAAATGAAACCTACTGTGCAATCAAAACTTAAATATACTAGTTATAAAAATACGTTGACGAAAATTATACGCATAGAAAAGAGAAAATATTATACCAAGCAGTTATATTTGTATAGGCAAGATATGCAAAACACATGGAAGGTTTTAAAGCAAGCAATGAATATATCAAATGATAAATATAATATTACCAAAATTAGGTTTGGAGATGAAATCATTGAAAATTCTCATCAGATTTGTAATATTTTGAATAATCATTTTTCTTTAATCGGGGAAAATCTTCCAAGCAATATACTTCATTCAACGAAACATTTTTCTAAAATTTTTGGTCCACCAAATTCTAGTTCAATGTTCCTTAGTCCAACATATAAGCAGGAGATAATTGATATCGTTTCACATTTTAGTTCTAAAAAAGTGCTGGACATGATGACATCAGTAATTTTCTTTTGAAGGGGGTAATGTCTTCAATTGCAGATCCTTTAGCTCACATATTCAATTTATCTCTTTCCAATGGCATTATCCCTGAGAGTATGAAAATAGCAGAAGTCATTCCCTTGTTTAAAAAAAGGCGACAAATTAGGTGTTAATAATTACCGACCGATTTCTTTGTTATGTACATTGTCCAAAATTCTTTACAAAATCGTTCACAAAAGTGCTATTGCTTTTTTAAAATTCAATCATATACTTTCAAATTCTCAGTTCGGATTTAGAGAAAAATACAGCACAACACATGCATTATTAAAGTTTTGTAAAAAAAGTGGCACATGCTATTAACAGATCTTCGCATCTAATAGGTTCGTTCCTGGACTTCTCCAAGGCCTTCGACACTTGCATTAATCATGATATTTTACTTGATAAATTACATCATCACGGAGGGCGTGGGAAGGCCTTGGAGTGGTTTAGGAGCTACCTCATGAACAGGAAGCAATATGTCTCTTTGAATGGGTATAATTCACAAATGTTGAATATCAAATGTGGGGTCCCACAGGGAAGTTTATTAGGTCCGCTTTTCTTTCTCGTTTATATAAATTATTTTTGTAGGTCATCAGATGTTCTTTCCTTTATTCTCTTTGCGGATGACTCAAATTTATTTTTTTCGCACAATAATCCTCTTACTCTTGTAAATACAATAAACTCTGAATTAGAAAATGTCGCCCAATGCATAAAGGCAAATAAACTATCTCTCAATCTTCAAAAAACAAAATATATGTTTTTTAGCAGTTCTACAGAGAAACTACCTGTTGACATTGTTTTTGATGGGACTCAACTGGAAATTGTTTCCCATATCAAATTTTTGGGAATAACAGTTGATAATGAGCTGTCATGGAAATTCCATATTGATAGTATATGTAAAATTATTTCACGAAATAATGGTATGATTAATAAGGTTAAATTTTGTCTTCCTTTGTCGTCCCTTATTACATTATATTCATCTCTCATATTGCCATACTTAAATTATGGTATTCTTGCTTGGGGAGATACATATCAAACATTCTTAGATAAATTACTTTTATTACAAAAGAAGTCACTCCGTATTATATGTCATACTGCATTTCTGTCTCATACTGACCCGTTATTTTTGAAAACAAAATATTGAAAATCAAGGATTAGTATCTGTGTAACGTAGGACAATTTTTGTTTAATTATGATTAGAAAAATCTTCCAAATATATGTGAAACAATGTTTCCAAGAAATCAGTCCGTTCACAATTACCCAACAAGGTGTTCGAATGAGTTTCATTTGCCCTTTTTCAGAACTCTTCTGGCTCAGAACACCTTTATTTACGATGAGCCAAAGTTTTGGAACTCACTTCCTAATGATACTGTAACAGCACGAACTTTGAATTCTGTCAAGAATAAATTGAAATTATTTTTATTGAAATATCATAACATATTACCGGACTAGGTTTGTTTCATTAACTCAATTAAGTTATCACTTATCTTTTTTAAAAAAAAATAGAAATATATGCATTAATCATTACACATCAACTATTTCCTATCATGAGAGTAAAATAACCTGTCGAATATAACTTCTCCTCAAATATGACAGTCATCGAACAATGCATCATTGTGTCTATTCTTTGTTTTTAATATGTCCGCTCTTTTGTAGTTTTTCTGGTATATGTACCCAATCCTTATATTCACAATATCATTCAAGGGTGCGTCTTTTAACTCCTATACATCCTGGACATCTGTTTGCTCGTGTCCACGATGACGTGTGTTGCAGTTTCATTTTCTTTTGTTTCCCTTTTCTCTTTTTTTTTCATTCTTTCCTGTTATTTCATTTCATGTCAGTTGACATTGGTTTCTTTGATTTTGTTTCATATATTTGTTTGTAGTTTCATGACGCCATTATTTGCTTTTTTAAGTATTTCTGAGGGTCCCATATCGTACAAGCTTGGCTTTTTAGTGGGACCCTCCATTTCCATTCCCATCCGTGTAAAATGCATATGTATATACCTTATAAATGCAATTTATGTCGTTACTCATCATCATATGTATCATGTTGATGTACGTTTATCGAAATTACTACAAATTTGTTTTATTTATGCATTGAATATAATTTATATTGGTTATTTAATGGAAATAAAACTAGATTTGAACTTGAACTTCAACTTGAACTTTATTTTTGTATTCAGTATTGGATACGAATTGTCACGGGAAGTTTACATTTATTTTACGTATACGCCTAAGTCCCGACACGGGCAAAAATACAATTTACAAGATGAGATTACCAAAAAATTCAAAAGAAACATCAAAACAAAAGTCCATTTTTTCATCTTAACTGTTGTTGGTGACGCTTTTCTCTTCTCAACTTGTTAACCTCCTTCCTCTGATGATCAATTTTCATGCTGACATCATGAGTGAATTTCCGCCATTCATGTCTGTCATCAACATGGTCTCTCCAGTTGTGAAGGACATCGGCTCTCCTCAGAATGTCTTTGATTGTATCTTTGTATTTCAGATGAGGGCGTCCTATACTGCGAGAGCCATCATCAAGCTCTCCAAAAAAGAGCTCCTTGACAGGTCTGGCAGCTTCCATTCGCACAACATGACCAACCCATCGTAGTCGATTTTTAACGAGGGTGGTTTCAATGTCAAGTGTTTTTGCCTGTTCCAATACTTCATCATTTGTGACAAAGTGGTCCCACTTGATGTGGAGAATAGACCTAAGGTGTCGTTGTTGAATGGTCCTGAGCTGCTTTATATGGCGCCGATAGAGTGTCCATGTTTCACTCCCATATAGCAGTAAAGGGGTCACACATTGGTTATACACTTTGAGTTTTGTTTCAGTAGTCAGATCCCGACACTGAAATACTCTTTGCCTCAATCTTCCCATTGCACATGATGCGGCTTGAATGCGTGCCTTGAGTTCTTCATCTACTTTGCAGTCTTTTGTAATGTAACTGCCAAGATATTTGAAACGGTCAACTCTACAAAGTTTATTTCCATCAATGTAGAAATCAACTTGCTCTCCCACACTCATTGTCTCTGTCTTCTTAATGTTTTACGTAAGGAATTGACAAATAGCCATGGTTTTATTGAACACACAAAGTGACGCACACACCCACCCACAAGCGCGCCGGAACACTTCCGTTTTTTTTTTTTTTTTTTTTTTTTTTTGGGGGGGGTGTTGTTGTTGTTGTTTCGTGTTTTTTTTTTTCGTGTTTTTTTTTTTTTTTTGGGGGGGGGAACACATGAGATCCTCGGTGAGGGAGCGATATGACCGAGCGGTGGGGGGGGGGGGGGGGGTTGAGTGTGGGAGGAGGTATCATACCCCCTCCCACGGTAGGGCTTTTTTTTTTTTTTTGTAAAAGCAGGGTACAAAAGTCACATTTGTAGAGCATGTAAAAGCAAATTTCTGGGAATTAAACATAGTAGAAAAATTACTGTAAAGAAACTGTGATTATAACATAGGAGGTATACAGATGTGACGGTGTGAGATCCTCGGCGAGGGAGCGAAGCGACCGAGTGGGGAAGGGGGATACCCCCTCCCACGGTAGGGACTTTTTGTAAAAGCAGAGTATAAAAGTCGCGTTTATAGAGCATTTGTAATCAAATTTCTAGGGAATTAAACACAGCAGAAAAATCACTGTGAAGGTCTATGATTATATCATACGGGGGTACATTATGTGACGGTGTGAGATCCTTGGAGAGGGAGCAAAGCGACCGAGGGGGTGGGGGAAGGGTGTGGGAGGGGAATACCCCCCCCCCCTCCCACCCACGGTAGGGACTTTTTGTAAAAGCAGAGTACAAAAGTCGCGTTTGTAGAGCATCTAAAAGCAAATTTCTGGGAATTAAACATAGTGGAAAATTCACCGTAAAGGACTATGATTATATTATAACATACGGGGGTAGATAATGTGACGGTGTGAGATCCTCGACGAGGGAGCGAAGCGATCGAGCAGGGGAGGGTGTGGGAGGGGGATATACCCCCTCCCACGGTAGGGAATTCTTGTTAAAGCAGATTATAAAAATCGCGTTTGTAGAGCATTTTAAAATCAAATTTTAGGGAATTAAAAATAGAAAAAGAACCGCGAAGGACTGTCATGATAACCTATGAAAACTATTCATTTTATTATAAGTACGGGCAAAGGAAGCGAGCCACTTTCACTTTACTATTCGTCATGTCCGTCTGAACTGTATTAATAAAAGGTTTTAAACGTGATCCCATTGTTCGAGCAATACAATTTGTTCTTATATTGGCATAGAAGCATAGAAAAAAAAAGGAAAATGCACAGTGTAAGGTTTCATAAATGTATGTTTCAGGGGACACACTCGAGGACGCGAGGATACCATCTATAGATCAAAATTACTCATAATTTGATATTAGTGTATAGACATAACAATGTAAATTCGGGAGCTATTTCTATGTCCGTTTACATGCTTTGTACTGGTCCAGTCAAAGTTCTCCTACAGACTTTGACTGATTGTGTGTACGCTTTCTACTTATAATGTTTATGTAATTTATGTTCTTTTCCTATGCTGTTTATGTATTTTATGTTTTTGTTTATGTTGCCAGAAATCTATCTCCATGTGAATTTGCCTACTCGCTGTTCTATCCGTGAACCCGGGGCTGTTAGTGCTTCCCTTGTGCCATTATATTTCATTCCTTTACAAACTCGTCAGTTGACATACCTTCATATACTTTATGACTCTCCTTATGGCTAATCGACTCAATGCAGCATTTGCTTCCCTTGATGATGATGAACTCTTTGATTTGTTTAGACGCTTCCCTTCGGAATTAAGTCGTACTCAGTTACATTCGTCTGCTTTTTTTGATAATTTTATTGCCAACAATGTTAACGCATCTTCAAAAGATTTATATAATGCTTTTGATTTTGAACATGACTTAACTCCAACTCCTTCTAAGTATGTCACTGTTGATCAATTCAAAGATTTTACAAAGAGTTTTTCACAATGCACTTTTTCTATGTTACATCTGAATATAAGGAGTATTAATAAACATTTTGATGAATTACAGATATTATTAGATAACCAAAATAAACATCAAATTTCAGTGATAGGCTTATCTGAAACATGGTTATCATCTGATGATAATTTGCCGTATGCATTAAATGGTTATGATTTTATTGTTAATAACAGAGGGAACAGGACGGGTGGTGGAGTTGCGTTATATTTATCTCAAAAATTTGAATATGGTGTTTGTGATAAATTCAATATTATGAATGATACTTTAGAGTCCCTGTTTGTGGAAATAATCATTCCGCAAAGTAAAAATATTATGATTGGTATTGTTTATAGACCCCCAAGTTCAAGTCCTAAAGATTTTCTGGATTGTATATCAAACTTATTAAAAAAAACCCATTTTATTAATAAAAATATTTTCATAATGGGTGATTTTAACATTGATTTGGTTAAGAATGATGATAATACATCTCAAGAATTTTTTGAAATGTTTTTGTCAGCTTCTTTTTTGCCATTAATTTCGAAGCCAACTCGTGTAACAAATCATTCCGCCACCCTCCTTGATAATATTTTTACTAATTCCGTGCAGATTTTAAATTCTTCCATAATTTTATCTGATATTACTGATCATTTCCCCATTATAGCATGTTTTGACCTTAAACATTGTGTTGATAAGTTTCATTCTTTTTCATCCAGGCGTAGAGCTACACCAGAAAATTTGGCTAGTCTTGGTGCTAACCTAGACAGGGCTGATTGGTCTAGTGTTTATGATAATGATGATATAGATGTATCGTTTGAGAATTTTTCAGGGATAATTAATAGACATTTAGATGAATATATTCCCAGATTAAAAGAAAAGTCAGTTAATTATAAAACGTCCCCCAAATTACCATGGATTACAAAATCTCTTCTTCGTTCCATAAATAGGAAAAATAGGTTATATTATAAATTCAAAATGAAAAAAACTGAGAAGTTAAAATATAAATACACTTCGTATAAAAATATTTTAACGAAGATTATACGGTTGGAAAAGAGAAAATATTATATGATTCAGTTAGAAAAATATAAACATGATATGAAAAATACATGGAAGGTGTTGAAGCAGGCTATGAATATATCAAAAAAGAAATCAGAAATTAAAAAATAAGACATGATAATAAAGTTTTTGAAGATCCTAATGATATAGTCAATATTTTTAACTCTTATTTTTCAATGATTGGAGAGAATTTGGCAGAAAAAATACCGCAGTCAAATATACATTTTTCTGAATTTTTAGGTCAATCCAATTCCAGTTCTATTTTTTTTGTTCCAACAACAAAATATGAAATAATAGATATTGTTACCGCAATGAATAACAAGCGAAGTGCCGGTTATGACGATATCAGTAATTTTATTTTAAAGGGGATTATATCTTCAATTGCTGACCCACTTTCATATATTTTCAATAAATCCTTATCAAGTGGTGTTTTTCCTGATTTTATGAAAATAGCTAAGGTTTTCCCTTTATTTAAAAAAGGAGATGATTCTGATATATGTAATTATAGACCTATTTCTTTGCTTTCATCTTTATCTCATGACGCAAATCTCTCGTTTGAAGAGGCTACACCCCAGTAAATAATGCCAGTGCATATCTTGGCAATCAATGACTTAAAGTCAAAGATATAAAACACCTGTTTCTTGACCCTGGCCTAATCTAAGCATCAGTCATCGCCACAGCACCACAGGAGGGGGGGGGGGGGGCACCGCGAGAGGAGGAGATTGTTTTGGTTTTGGCATGGGCTATGTAGCTCCATGGTGCGTGTGTGTGTGTATGTACGTGTGTGTGAGTGTAGACATTCAGCGTATGCAGACAGAGCATGCCTGTACTGCAGTGACTGGAACTATTGTCATTCCATTTTGTCTCTCCCCTTCTCCCTCCCCCATCTCTCCCCCCCCCCTCTCTCTCTCTCTCTCTCTCTCCCTCTCTCTCTTTCTCAGCAGGCTGATTGTAACCAGGGAGGTAGTCTCACCTCCCCGTTGTAACTCACTGCCAAATAGCACATTGTCAGCACCGGCAAACTGGCAATGCTCTCCTTCTTATTCATGTATTTTCGTTATTTACGGGTCAATTTTTTTTCGTTCGAAATGTAAAATGGATGACGATAGAATTTCTCAATAGAATATAAAATTGAAAACTTTAGAAAGGATAGAGAAAATTGAGTTCATTTTGAATGGTCTGCCACAGGCAGATATCCTTACATGCTCTTACGTAATACGACAGCTGCTTTCTCAATGATCCAGTCAGCAGGCTGTTGTAACCAGGGAGGTAGTCTCACCTCCCCTTTGTAACTCACTGCCAAATAGCACATTGTCAGCACCGGCAAACTGGTAATGCTCTCCTTCTTATTCCTGTATTTTTGTTATTTACGGGTCAATTTTTTTCGTTCGAAATGTAAAATGGATGACCATAGAATTTCTCAATAGAATATAAAATTGAAAACTTTAAAAAGGATAGAGAAAATTGAGTTCAATTTGAATGGTCTGCCACAGGCAGATATCCTTATCATGATCTTACGTAATACGACAGCTGCTGGAGTCATCAAACCCTGGCTTGGCCTCCAGGTTTGTCAAGTCTGAGCAGAAAGTTTATTTGCAATGGACAAGTACTTCGACTCCCAACTCCCAAACGACAAATATACGCACCCCACTTTGGCGAAACCCAGGTGGGGACTCGCCTCAACCGAGAGATTGACGGCATGTAAAATATTGGAAAAATTGATATTTACAAGAACAATTAATTTTTTGAATTTGCATAATGTTTTTACAAATTCTCAATTTGGGTTCCGTCAGAAACATAGCACCATTCATGCTCTTTTAAAGTTTATTGACCACGCTGCGCACACTATTGATAATCATTCTCATCTTATTGGTATCTTCCTGGACTTCTCCAAGGCCTTCGATACAATTAATCATGAAATATTACTTTATAAACTGTCTCATTATGGAATACGCGGGAAGGCCTTGGAGTGGTTCAGGAGTTACCTACAAAACCGAAAACAATATGTATCTCTGAACGAGTACAGCTCGAGTTTAGAATTCATTAAATGTGGCGTCCCACAGGGTAGTTTATTAGGACCTTTACTTTTTATCATTTATATCAATGACTTTTGTAGATCATCTGACATACTCTCATTTATACTTTTTGCTGACGATTCAAATATTTTCTTTTCTCACCAAAATCCAGATACTCTTGTACGCATAGTTAATTCCGAATTGAAAAAAGTAACTCAGTGGATAAGAGCTAATAAATTATCTCTTAATCTTCAGAAAACTAAGTATATGTTTTTTAGTAATTCTTTAGAAGATTTAGACACAGGTATTGTTCTTGATAACACTTTGTTAGAACGAGTTCCTCATATAAAATTCCTTGGTATCACAGTGGATGATAAACTTTCGTGGAGGCCGCATATTACTAACATTAGTACAATAATTTCACGCAATATTGGTATTATTAATAGACTCAAGTTTCATATTCCATTGTCCTCTTTGTTGACGTTGTATTTTTCTCTAATTTTACCTTATCTTAATTACGGACTCCTAGCGTGGGGTAGTGCCCATCAAAACGTACTAGATAAATTACTTTTGTTACAAAAAAAAAGGTTATTCGTATTATTTGTGGCGTCCCGCCACGTTCCCATACAGAGCCATTATTTATTAAACATGAGATTCTGAAAATTAAAGATTTGTATTTTTTTCAACTTGGTCAGTTTATGTTTAATTACAATGTAAATGCACTTCCCAGTATTTTTAATTCAATGTTCCCACGGAACCAGTCTTTTCATGATTATCCCACTAGACAATCTAATGAGTTTCATTTACCCCTCCTGAGAACTTTATTGGCTCAGAATACATTTATATACACTGGTCCTAGATTTTGGAACTCACTGAGCTGTGAAATAAAAAATTCCCCATCTTTGTATTCTTTTAAGCGCAAGTTGAAACTTTTTTTTTATGAAATCCTCCCTGAAATGTTTTTTTTTCCATTAACAGCTATAGTTTTTTTTTTAACCTCAGAGTTCATCATCCACCCACCAATCATTCAAACACTGAATTTATTATTACGTAAAGAAGTAGCCATTACAATCCTTGCTCAGCTGCATGCAGCACCAACTCTATGAAGCACATTCTCTACCATCCTCTGTTCCATTTCCCTTATTCAGCGTGTAGGTATTCTCTCATTCTCTCTTTTCTTCTTTCTTTCCTTCCATACTTTTCATCTATTCTGGCAAGTTGTGTCATGTTGTAGCGTTTCTTCTGTTTTGTCCCGTCCTGTCGTATATTATATTCGTCACAAGTGTTTGTAAATAAGTAATTTATAGGTTTTATGAGTGGTTCACAATCTACAAGCTTTGCTTTTTAGTGGACCTCTCTATTCTTTCTTCCTTTTTTTTTTTAAACTGAAGCATGACTTTGTATTATTTTTTTTGCCAGTATGCGCTCCTATGTTTATTGATACCATTTATTAAGACAAATGCTCTTTGTTTATGATGTAAAACCTGATTTATCTTGTTATGTTTTTGTTGAAAAAGAAGAAAGAAGAAGAATGAAAATAAATAAATTGAATTGAATTGAATTGAATTGAATTGAATTGTTAGTGTATTATTCGCCCCGTTATGGGCGAAAAAAAGTCGCATTGTCAGTTATGAAATTGACATCTTTTAAAAAAGTGCCTTTATTGTTCATTTTGGTCTTTCAATAATTGATCAATTATTTGTTACAAGGGGCAGGGGGGGGGGGAATCTCGTTTTGCCCCCTGATGTACTCTTCTATGAAATATTCCGGAAAAATTGTCAGTCCCAGAAATGTGTCGAGTCTTAATCTTTGGGTAGGAACCGAGCGGGGGAATCATAAATCAAAGAGGATGAGGGAACTTTTTAGTATATTTGACTTCAAGTGACAGGTATCTAAAATGCTTTTTGATGAAATATTCTGAAATTTGTCAATCCCCCAAGTTTGCTAAGTGTATGGTTGGAGACCTAACGGGGGAAGGTGCCCCTAACACACGACGAAGACTTTGCATTTTTAGAATTGAAATTCAACAATCCATGCACAATGAATGAAATATTTGGACAGTTTTCTATCTAAAAAAAAAATAAGAAACAAACTTTTCCTCATTTCGAGAATTATAGACTGATTTTTGTCCACTTGTCCTCCGGGATTGATGTTCCTGCATACGAGGAAGCTGTTGCATTTTCAGAATTCAATTGAAAATTGCTCACAAAGACATTAGGAATTTACGAAGCTCTCAATTCCCCAAGATTTTTTATTGTACTAATAATATGAAGGGAAAGGGCTAATTCAATGGAGATAATTTAATTTGATTATCCCCTCCTACAGGACGGAACTTTTGCATTTTTTAAAATGAAGTGACAGGTCCGGTGCACACTTGCAATAAAGCATTTGTACATCCATCAATCTAAAGGTGTATTAAGTCCATGGAAAATAGACCAAACCGGAGAGGGTGTGGGAAGGGGTATCCCCCTCCCACACGAGAGAGACTTTTCATTTTTAGACTTGAAATTCAGCAACGTGGTGCAATATTTGGACAGATGAGAATCTTCACATCAAGGGAATTATGATTATGGGAGGGGGCAAATGATATGCTTACCTTGCAATACTTTATATGGGGGAACTTTTTTTCTATCAATAAAGCAAGAAAATCTCATCTCTCGAATTATTAATTATGGGGGCAAAATTTCAATATGCTTGCGCCTCCAGAAGATTTTATGAGGCTAAGGCTCGCACTTGGGCTGGCAGATTCAATTTGGATTGGTCAGAAGTAAAGTAATGTACATAGACCCTACATCCTTGCAGCACACGTACACGTATCGCGCAAACGTGTATGTGCTCCGTACAGAACGATATGCATTGTACGGTTGATAATAAACATTGTAAAGTAGATATATATAAAAACAGTGCCGCCAGAGCCCGGGGTGCGATTTTTTTTCCCACGAATTTCTTGTCCCTGGTGCCCAAAAAACCCCCAAAATAAATACAGATAATGAAAACATTATGATTATTTAGCGTCCGGCGTTGAGGTCGCTCACAGACTAAAGTGTTTTTTTTTTTTTTTTTTAAGGTCTGAAGGGGGGTTTGTTCGCAACCACCCCCCCCCCCCCGTTAAGCCCATGCTACTATCCGAACTATTTGAGGAGAGCATGATGTAATTAGCATCCCTCTTATTAATTCTTACTCGGGATCGATCTTAACACTTTTCGGATTCTATACAACAAATCAAAGACAATTAAGGATGAAGTAGTGTAATTATTATCATGACTAATTTGACTGTATTCCAATGTCATCTCTTTTGAAGCGTTGATTATTCAAGAAAGAGAACAAAGTTGTGCAAGATTGTTTCTGAACAACATTTAGATGTCGTTGGACTAATGTAGTTTCCAACATATTTCCTTAAAAGTTAACGTCATTAAATCAAAAGTCCTTTAATTTCAATTTAGAATTTAGTCTTCTACAGTATCAACAAGGCTAAGGGAAAAAACGCCGTATCTTCGAAGGAAATGTTGGTAGACCAATGTAGATGAAGCACGATATGTTTGGTTACATTTGCGTCTCAAAATAAATGTTCCGAATACAGGGGCATCGCGGGTGTGGGGGGGGGTGCGGAGGCAATGACTTTATCACCCAATCATTCCCGAAATGTCGAAAAATTTTCTTTCTTTCTGAGAAGGAAAAAAAATGTCCAAATATCTTATCCAAATTGTGCACCACAACCATGGTTGAATTTCAATTCTGAAAATGCAAAATCTACCCCTCGTGGGAGGGAAATACCCTCTCTCACACCCTCCCCGTTCGGTCCTTTCCAACCTTACCACACATTTTACTGACGAATTTCAAAACATTTTCAATGAGAGCGTTAACCACGTCATATTACTTCAATGTCCTCTCGTGTGTATGTGTGTGTGTGTGTGTGTGTGTGTGTGTGTGATCTCTAATTTCATCAAACTACGCGATATTTTCTTTTGATTTCTATAAATGCAAAAGTTTTCTCCTATGCAGTGACAACATTCCTGGCAGGAGGGCAAAGTGAAACATATCATGTTGCTCCAATATAATTCCCGCAAATGCGATATTTTTTAACCATTATTTTTTTGATAAAATACTGTCCACATACTTTATCCATATTGTGCACCAGATCGTTGGATTTCAATTCTAAAAATGCAAAATCTCTCTCGCGTCACTCCAATTCCGAGAAATTCAAAGGTTATTTCATGTGGGAAGTGGATATCCTCTTTCAATCCCCCCCCCTCTGCTCGTTTCCTGTCCTCAGATTTACTAAACTTCTTCGACAATTTCCCCAAATATTCTACAGGAAAGATGAATACGAAATATTTAAGTTTACCCTAAAAAAGAACAGTTCAATTAAATTATTTTCTATCGATAAAATTAAATACATTATACAAGGTGAATTGATAACTAATTAAATTTTGAACAAAATTACAATTTGAAATGACAAATCTCTGGATATAATGCAATAAAATTATATACGAATGATATGATAGCGACAAAAAACGAACAATGCACTCTTTGTCATTGTAACAAAATTGTAACAAAACCCAAGGGAAATATTAAATTTAAACATTCAAAAGCTCCCGCGGATGTTAGGAGACTACCCCCCTCCCCCCCCCCCTTTGACCCTCCCCTCATTCGGTTCCCCTCCATACAGACTCTGTATACCTTTCGATTGACAGTATGTATTTTGTTCATTGATATTCCACAAATTCGTCGTGTGAGAGGGGGCTACCTCCCCTATAAAATACCTCTCCCCGTCAACTTCCACACAACATTACAAAGCGATGACGCAAAAACGATTTTGTCATTCGTATTAATTTTCTGTAAATAACAATTTTTCAAACCTTTTGATAGAATGCTAATGATAATGACAATGAATAACACTTACATAGCGCTTGATACTGATGTTTCCCTAAGCGCATTTATCCGGAGGCAGAAAAAAAAACTATTGAGATAAGATACAGCATATTATACATATTATTATATAACAACAACAAAATTAGGATTGAGCAAACAGATAAGCTTTCATCACTCTCAGCATTACGGATATAGAGAGCAGGAGTTTATTCCAAAGAGTTGGGGGAAAACAAAAAAATCCTAGTGGCATTATAATGGGTACATTGTGCGGGGACCATGTGATAACTGGAGAATGGAGGAAGAAAGGAGAAAACGAGTGGAAGTAGAGGAGGGGAAGAAAATCAAGTCTAAGATAAGATGGTGCAAGATTATTTCATGTCTTGTAAGCAATATGAATAGTTTTAAGGGATATACTTCGATGTATAATGTGACCGTGCACCACAAAGATGAACAAAAAGTCGCACACACTGATTTTGCGCGAGGACTGAAAATAAGTGAAACGGGTCAACCTGGCCAATCTTGACTTTTTTACATTTTCTGAAAGAGCAAGTCTTCTTTTACATTATGGTAAAATTTGGGATCATAAAACGGGCAGGAAAGTGTGGGTTTTTTTTTTTTTTTTTAGCAGTTTATCTTGAACATTTTGTGTAGAATAGTGTGATTAGGTGTGTCTTTAGAGTCCCATTTTCATTTCTTAAAAACCTTGTACACACTCTTCACTTTCAACTCTAATAACTTTTGAAAGGATAATGCTACTGCTTTGAAAGTTGGCATTATGTATGGACAGCTTGTGTTAATGAGGCATGCTCAATTTCAGGTAAATCTAATAATTCCTTCATTGTTGTTACTCCGGTGGTTTACTTGCTGTTTTTGTCCCATTCATCGCACAGCCAGCACGGCTTGGTAAAGATTAAGCGCTTGAATAGACACTGTACTTTAAGAGCCTCTTTTCTCAGTTCACACTTTTCCTGAGCTTGTGCTTTCTTTTCAATATTCAGATAGGTTAGGAGAGTCCATGTGATTTGAGATTAATATCATTTTAAAGCTTAAAGTCTGCTCTTTCAGAATATGGTCTTATCTAAAAGTGTTCATGTCTGGCGACTTTTTGTTTGTTTTTTGGTGCGGGGTCATATATGGAGTCAGTGGAGGGATTATTTGGAGGACTGGAGTAATGTGGTCGGATCTTTTGTAAGGGTCACAAGCCTATATAGCAGCTGTATTTTGAATTCTTTGAAGTGGTGCAATGCTTGAGGCAGGGAGACCAACAAGAAGGGAATTGCAGTAATCTAGATGAGAAGAAGCAAACGCGTGCATTAGACGTGCAGTGGAAGAGTGATACATCAAATCGCGGATTTTACCAATTTTACAAATACCCCAAGCAGCAAAACGACATGAGTTCTTAATGTGTTGTTGAAAATTCAAATGCTTATTTGTAATAACTCCGAGATCTCTGACGGGTTGAGAGATGGGGATAGTACTGATCTTGATCTTGATCTTGATCTTGATCTTGATCTTGATCTTGATGGTGTACGTTGATCACCCCTGGTAGAGCAACACTCAACTTTGGTTCATAGGTCATGGTAGGAGGGACATTACTCAAAATGTTTGGATAATGTATCTTTAAATGAACGTGGATCAGCTATATTGGTTATTGCTTGTGTTACGACCAAAATCACTCTGAGAATGATCGCACAAAAGAAACAATCAACTAATGTTCAGGCGGTTTATTAACAGTGATATTGTGGGTACAGACTCGTAATCAGTTTTCATATCAGTACAATAATGATCAATAGAAACAATTACAAATCAGTAAAGGAATCACTTACACTTATTACATGCAATATACCTGGAAATGTCCAAATACGATGTTCGATGCACAGATGAATGATCCGCGACGCACCGATGAATGATTCCTCCAACGTAAATCCAGAGGCGCTGGTTGCAATAATCCACGTTATAAATCCGGGGTAAAGTCCACGATATATGTCCAGGGCGAAACGTGCAAAATCCAAACGTTATGACGACCACTTCCAGTCGAGGCGTTGAATGATGATTCACTTTATATTGTCCAGCTAGGAATCCAGCCCGTCACAGCTTTGCCGTAATAATGTCCGTTGACACTAAAATATGGAGTCTATCTCAAATGTAGGCAAACTAATTCTCTGCAGGAAAAATGTCTCCCAGGCCTTATCTCCACAAACACAGTTTGTATAGCAGGTCAGCAGGTAACACAGGACTGACTATAACAAGTCGCCTCAGAGCCAGAAGTGACGTAACTCTCAGAGCAGAGGTGTTGGGTACTCTGCCTACCTCAGAATTTCTCCTGCTTATATACTATCCATTCACCCCTTTCTAGTACATTCTGTAATTTTCTCCAACCTGGGGCCACATACCTGAACATACTAGCAAGTCCAAATTCCAGGAATCCTGGATGACTCACTACCTAATATGTGCATAACATCAATGCCAAAATTAACTACCAATCACATTGGGTTACAAGGGCAGTGCCTCACTCAGCCAGCACTTCCTAGAATTTTCTGGAATGGGTTAAATCATTCTAGATTGAGTGAGCTATAATGTATTTCCTGTCACATGCAAACATGTACTGTAGCTACATTGTATACCACATAGAAAATTCTCCACTGATCTGGTCAGCCTGTATGTACTATATCTATATCATATAGAATGTTCTCCAGTAATCTGGTCACCCTGTGTACATACAATCTACACATTAAAACAACCATGAATACAGCCTTGATACATTAAACATGTACATAACTACTTGTGTGTACATTTGTGACACCATCCCCCATGGGAAAAAGAAAGCCTTGCCGTAGCAAGGGTTTCTTTTACCTTCAAAATTTCTTATTGTTATTTACAACGAATGTGAGGTACAATCCAAGTCAAGCAACAATAATCACATACTATCACATGCCTTTTGAATGGCTGCATTAATTCCATGTTCTCTTTTCATGGATACCAGTTACATTGATATTGCTTGGATTCTCGAAGCTTATACAACCATGTCAAACTGTTTTGCATTATACATTAATGGATATGCTAAACACATGTACACTGTAAATGATATGCGGTGAAAACTTTTCACCTTTGATACTCTCTTCATGTTACACTCTTGACAAAGCGTCAGCACTGACATTATTTTTGCCTGCCACATGTTTGATTTTGAGTGCATATGGCTGCGTCATCATGCTCCATCTGAACAATCTGTTGTTCTTCATTTTGAACCGGTCTAAAAAGACCAAGGGGTTGTGGTCAGTATAGACCGTGATCTCCCCTTTGCTATTGGTCAAGTACACTTCATATTGCTGGAGGGCAAGGATGAGACTGAGAGTCTCCTTCTCGATAGTTGAGTACTTCTTGTGGTATGCGTTCAACTTTTTGGAAAAGTAGCTAACCGGACGTTCAGTGCCTTCTTCATCTTCTTGGAGCAAAACCGCTCCCACTCCTACATCACTAGCATCTATTGCCACTTTGAATGGCTTTTGGAAGTCAGGAGCTGCCAAAACAGGCTCATTAGCAAGGACTGCTTTTAGTTTCTCGAAGGCTCTTTGACACTCATCAGTCCAGGTGTACTTTGCCTTGCCCTTCAGCAGGTTTGTTAGGGGGGTGACTACAGTGCTGAAATTCGGTACAAATTTCCTGTAGAAACCAGCCATGCCCAGAAATCTGAGCAACTCCTTCTTGGATTGGGGGATGGGAAAGCCTAGTATAGCTTCTACCTTGGTTTCTCTTGGCAATACCTGTCCTTGACCGACTACATGCCCGAGATACACCACTTTGGCCTTTGCAAATTCACTCTTTGCCAGATTAATCACCAATCCGGCCTCCTTGAGTCGATCAAAAAGTTGCCGCAAGTGTGTAATGTGCTCCTGCCACGTGTCACTATACACTAGAATGTCATCAATGTATACTACACAGTTGTCAAGTCCGGCAATGATTTGGTTTGTCAGCCGTTGGAAGGTGGCCGGAGCATTTTTCATACCAAATGGCATTACTTTGCATTGGAACAAGCCATCTGGTGTGGCAAAGGCAGAAATCTCCCTGGCTTTGTCGGTCAAGGGCACTTGCCAGTATCCCTTTAAAAGGTCTATTTTACTGACATATGCAGAATTTCCGACCCTGTCAATGCAGTCTTCTAGTCTGGGAATGGGGAAAGAGTCTGTTTTCGTTACGGCATTCACCTTTCTGTAATCTATACAGAATCTTTGAGACCCATCCGGTTTGGGCACCATGACGATTGGGGAGCTCCAACTGCTTTTACTCGGTTCTATTATGTCATGAATTTATCTTTGATGAGCTTCAGTGGGCCCCTAACTTCATGACCGTACACCAACTCAAATGGGCTGAAACCCGTCGACTCAATTGGGGAGTCCCTCGTTGCGAACAGCAGGAAAGGGATGCCCTTATCCCAATCCTCGGGATACTCCTCACAAAATGCCCTAATCATTGTCTTTAGGGTCTGGTGGTAGCGCTCCAACGCACCTTGGGATTGGGGATGATAAGCTGACGACTTCAGCTGCTTCACACCCAAACGATACATCACCTCTTGAAATATGCCTGACATGAAATTTGACCCTTGGTCAGACTGCACTTCCTTGGGCAACCCATACCTAGTGAAAAACTGCACTAGAGCATCTACCACAGTCTTAGCAGTGATATTTCTCAATGGGATAGCCTCTGAAAACCGTGTAGACATATCCATGATTGTCAAGAGGTACTTATGACCCGACCTAGTCCTAGGCAAAGGTCCAACAGAGTCGACTAGAACCCGACTGAATGGTTCTTCAAACGCAGGTATCGGAATCAATGGCGCCGGATTCACTGAATGCTGTGGTTTACCAGCCACCTGACATGTGTGACAAGTCTTGCAAAACTCCACATCCACATCCACATCCACATTCAACCCTGGCCAATAGAAATGCCTCATGATCCGATCCTTTGTCTTTCTGACGCCTAAATGGCCGCCAACAGGTAACTCGTGAGCAATCCTCAAGATCTCACCGCGGTAACAGGGAGGGACAACAACTTGACGGACCACCGTCCAATCCTCATCAGCTGGCCTATGGGGAGGTCTCCACTTCCTCATCAAAATGCCATCTTTGACGTAATAGCACTCAGGGACCTTTTCAGCCTCAGCCTCAGAACACGCCGTCTGAGACAAGCCTTTCAACTCAGAGTCTGCCTACTGTGCTTCAACCAAGGAAGACTTGCTAAACAGCCCATCACTGTTAGCCTCGGAGCCTAATACAGCAACCCCATCATTCAAATCCTTGAAAAAGGTTTCTGCCAACCAAACACCGGAATTCTCCTCCACATCAACAGAATCCGCATCATCTTGAACAGCTCTACGAGCCTGAGACCTAGTCACAACACAATCTGGGAAAATCCCAGGAAACTCCTCCTGCAACTGCTCAGTTTCAGCAACCACCACTGGTTTATCCGAAACAACTGGAGACGCAACCACCTTGTCCCCAGCCAAGTCATTCCCCAACAGGAAGTCAATGCCTACCATGGGCAACTCAGGAACAACTCCAACAGTGACAGGACCAGAAACTAGGTCACACTTCAAATCCACTCTATACAGCGGAACTGACATATAACTGCCATCAACAGTTTGAATCAAGACTTTTGCATTCACTGCACTATCTGGTGGAAAAGTCATACCACCATCCACCATCAACGACTGAGAGGCCCCCGTATCCCGCAGGATGACTACTGGTTTACCTGCCTCACAAGAAGTACATGGGGTCACCTCACCATCAAACAAAAAGCTACGATAGCTCTCATCCACCTGCTTCATCCTATCTTTGAATTTGGGAGATTGAATTTCAATGGCCTTTGTTCACTGAACGGGACACTATTTTCGGGTAGGACACTTTTTGACATGACAAATCCCACCTCCTTCTTTGTTTTGTTTTGCAACTTCCAACACTGTGACTTTACATGCCCTGTCTTGTTACAGTGAAAACATTTGATGACATTTGCACTTGTACTGGACCCTTTGTCAGATTGAGGCTTTGGTGCCGATGAAGTTTCAGAACTCGTGCCTTTTTCAGGACCAGCATTCTTTGGATTGCTTGATTGAATTTTGTCTCTCTTGTTTCCAGAGAAATTCCTGAAAGGTGGTCTGTTGTCATTTCTGTGGGTCAGCTCATACTCATCAGCCATCAAGACTGCTTTATGCAAACTTGTCACTTTGTTATCATCCAAATGCGACATCACACTGAAAGCAACACTCTTTTTGAATTCTTCCAACAGAACAACCTCACGTAGGTATCAAAATCCTGATCCACTTTCAGGGACCTGTACCACCTATCAAACATCATTTCTTTTTCACGAGCAAACTCAACATGTGTCTGGCCTGGTTTGCGGTACGAATTTCTGAACTTATGTCTGTACGCCTCTGGCACCAACTCATATGCATTCAACACTGCTTTCTTGACTGTAGCATAGTCACGTGATTGCTCTTCAGAGAGAGATGAGTACACATCGGTTGCTTTGCCGACAAACACACTTTGAAGGAGCAAGGGCCAAAATTCCTGTGGCCAGTTCAAACTGTTAGCCACCTTCTCAAATGACACAAAATATGCATCGACTCTGTTTTCTTCAAACTTTGGAACCAATCGAAGGTTCTTGGCCAAATCAAATTCTGAGGGAGCCCTTTCACGATTTCCAACAGTCTGTTCATGAGTCAATTTCATCTCACGCAATTTCAGTTGTTGCTCCATTTCCTTTTCAATTTTCTTCATTTCTATTCTTTCCTTCATTTCCATTTCTCTTTCTCTTTCCCTTTCCTTCATTTCCATTTCTCTAGCCCTTTGCTCTCTTTCTATTTCTAATCTCATCTTCTCTTTCTCCAGTTCCATTTCTTTCTCCTTCATTTGCAATTTAGCAAGCTCAAGCCGTGTTTGATCCGAAATTTGAGCTTGATCTGGAGTGTCAATTTCTTCTTTGAGCTTCATGTGACCAGCTACCAAGTCAAGAATCTCTGCCTTTCTTACACCTTGTGGAACATCAACATTTAAATACTGTGCAATCGCAGTCAAATCACATTTGCGTAACCTTTGCAAATCTTTGAGGGACAAATCTGTCCTCTGAACAAATGCCTGAACATCCATTGTACTGATTGACATTGTCACAATGTATTACACACAGTATACAATTGAACAATCAACTCACTGGTATTTTGTCTGTACCAATATTCTGGATTCCGGAACGTTCCAAATTCTAAGTTTGGCTTTAAATTCACCTCCCGGACAAGCACCCAATTTTGTTAGGAATTCCAGTATCCGGTGGTTCTTGGGAAGAATGAGTGTAGATGGAGATCAGTTCTGGAAGTAGGGAGCTTGATTTGAAGAGGCTTCCAACTCCTGGTCCTTCTAAGTGGTTCAGGGTTGAATTCACCATGTCTTTCGAAGGGCAAATCAACCAGGCCATAGATTATTTTATGCATGGATATGATACTGTTCATGTGACGCCTATGTTCCAGGGTAGGTAGTTTGATATTCTGGAGCATGGTTGTTACAGAGCTTCCATAATTGTAATCGTTGGTTATGAAACTGGCAGCTTTCCTTTGTATAGCCTCTACTTTTTGGATAAGCCTCAAAGTGTGCGGGTCCCAAACAGGGCTACAGTACTCCAGGCGAGGGCGGACTAAACTCTTATATGCCTGCACTTTGACATTAAGAGGGGCTCTATGGAGGTTACGCCGTAGAAATCCGAGCATACTGCTTGCTTTGTTAGTGATGTTGTCAATATGTGTATTCCATTTTAGATCCGATGACAGGGTTATTCCCAAATACTTGTGTTGTGACACCTCTGCAAGGCGATGACCGTAGAGTGTATATGAAGTTGGAATAATGGTACGCCTTTTTGTGAAGTGGATCATCTGGCATTTTGGCAATTTGAATGACATTAGCCACCTTTTAGCCCACTTTTCTAGGCGCTGGAGGTCATTTTTGGAGAACAGCACCATCTGACGGTGAACAGATTTCATGGTATAGAATACAGTCATCGGCATAAAGACATACTTTGGACTCAATTCCAGATGGAAGATCATTGATGTATATTAGGAATAACAGGGGTCCAAGGACTGTCCCCTGTGGGACACCTGAAATTACCTGAGCAGGACTGGACTTTGCCCCTTCGATAACTACTGATTGCTCTCGTTTTGTAAGAAATGCAGATATCCACTTGTGCAGACTCCCTGTGATTCCATAGTGGGTGATCTTCTTCAATAATCTACGGTGTGGCACAGTGTCAAAAGCTCTAGCGAAATCCAGTAAGATAGCATCCACTTGCTTGACACTTGGGTTATCACAGGCATCCGAGATGCTTTGGATGGTGGTGATCAGTTGGGTTTCACAGGATCTTTTGGATCTAAATCCGTGTTGATAATCAGATAAAACATTGTGGTCCTCAAGATGATTTATAACATGACTATATACTATATGTTCCAGAATTTTACAGCAGACTGATGTCAGTGATATCGGCCTGTAATTTGTTGGATCTGAGCGCTTCCCATTTTTAAATACCGGGGTGATGTTGGCCCTCAGCCATCCGCTGGGAAGTGTACCTCTTTGGATGCTAGTATTATACAATTTTGTGAGTAAGGGTGTTAATTCTGGAGCACACTGTTTCAGCACGAAGGGTAGGATTCCGTCAGGACCAGGGGCCTTGTGTGGTGATATTCCCTCTAGTAGCTTCAAAACTCCATCAGGATTGATCAGGAGAGTTGTGATGGGTGGTAGATTCGCACCTCTTATTCCAGGGATGGGTCCACGGCCTTTTTTTGTAAATACTGATTGGTATTCTTTATTCAGTAGTTCAGCTTTGCCAGCAGGGTGTGTGACCAGATTCTCTCCTTTTTGCAAGGCAGGGATTCCGCAACGATTGCCACGTTTGGTTTTGATATACGACCAGAATTTCTTAGGGTTGGAACGCAGTGACTCAAAGATGGCGTTCGACATATACTGTGCTTCTGCCTTGCGAAGAGCCTTGCGAACATCTGATCTCAATGATCTGTAACGTTTCCAATTGGCGAGAAGATCTGTTCTTTTAGCTGTATGGAAAGCTCTTTCCTTTCTGCGGATGAGGCGTTTAAGTTTAGAGTTCATCCAGGGGAGATTATATGTTGAAGAAGATAGTTTGGAAGGTATGTATTTGTCAGTGATATTCTGAATGAAGTTTTCGAAGCTTTGCCAGCTCTCCTCAATGGAGTTAACTTCACAGTTTTGGATGAAGGGATCTTGAAAGTTTTTGATATCCTGCTTCATACTGGTAACATCTGCCTTGTGGTAAAGGTAGACCTTGTGTCTGGTATGGCGTTGTGGAGAATGATCCACATCAGCTTCTGCAAGGAGGATGGAATGGTCACATAAACCAGGGGCTGTGAGAAGTGGCACAAAGATGTCTGGGTTGGAGACTAAAAATGGCTGGAGAATGTTTGATACATGATGCACTTCTGTCTGATGAACATGGTTGACTTCTTTAGCCATTTGGTGCAATGAAAAGTCATTGATGATGTCCAACAGGGAGGTGGATATGTCTCTAGGATACGTGCAGGCATTTGCAGATTTCCGACACATACTGTCCCAGTCTATATCAGGGATGTTAAAATCGCCCCCCAACCAAATAGTAGAGTTTTTAGAGAAGTCAATCTTTTCGAGTGAGGCACGCAGCTGTTGCAATGGTTCAGTACCAGAGCTTGGGGGTCGATAGAAGACTCCAATATAAATTGGCTTCCTATTGAATATCTGTATTTTTATCCAGAGGATTTCAGCATCTACATTCAGCTCTTCAATTTCAATGGCGATTAGGTCGTTTCTGACCGCAATCAAGACTCCACCACCTTTCCCCGCTCTTCTGTCTTTTCTGTAAGCGGTGTAGTCAGCGGGAAGGAACTCACTTGTGTTGATACTAGGTGTCAACCAGGTTTCAGTCATGATGATAATGTGTGGTTTGTGAGTAATCAGGCTTTCATGTAAAATACATGACTTATTAACTGCACTCTGACAATTTAAAATCATAACTTTTAATTTCTTAGAGGAGTTGGTATTCCCTTTTCCAGCATGCCCAGGTCTTCCATGACATTGGTTGAACAGGGGACTACTTGGTTGATTAAACACTGGCGATGAAGTATGGAGTGGGTTACCAATAAAGGACGAGTCAGAGGAGTCGGTCGACTCATTACTGCTAATGCTTGGCTGTGATGTGTGCTCACTCTCATCAGATAAGGAAGAAAATCTGTTACTGTCTTCAAAGGACTTTGATAAAAGAAACAGGCTGGACGCAAAATTTGGGAGGCCACAGTTATCACAACACCAGGAATATTATGATTGATGATTGGAGAGGATGCGAAACATGTCCTCATTCATACCTATACACGACCTATGCATCCATGTTTCACAATGGTCACATACGATGCAGTCTTGGTTCCATCTAGCTGCTCTGGAGCACACGCCGCAAGGATACTTGGGTTGACGGGGACCAGGATTTAATTGTACATCACCTGACATGTTGATTAGAGTCATTGTAAGGAAGACTTGCGAGGCCAGGACGGTTTTGTAGGCAAAAATAGTATTCTCAGAACTCACGAGAAGTACCATTGATGTGCAGTAGATTGAATTACACACTGAAAATTTTTTCTTGTGTGTAGATGAAGAGCCTGGCAGGTGTTCAAAATAATGCCAAGATTCAGTAGGCTGAGATGAGTACTGACCCATGCCAATGTTCGAAGATAATAACAGACTCGACATTGTGTATGATGAAGGGTGGGCATAATGATAAGTGTACACATTACAGCCACTAGAAGATGGCATACCTCTGTACAGCAGAGATTGATTAAGCTCACTGGTTACATTTGGATTGCCTTTCTCCATACTCGGTGGTGAGGAGTAAACATTTCTTGGTTCCGCCTGGCTATCTGACATGCGCAGGGAAACCTCGTGTATGAACAGTGATGTAGACACAAGGAGGATGACGTGTAAACAGTTTGACTTTGCCATGTCAAAAACACAGTAAAGCTTATCGTACGCTCAAATAATATTTCCGTTGAAGCTTCAAGCAGTAACAATGAAATTCAAAAATTACTGAAGATGGATAATTCCATGGGTACTCCAATCAAACTCACTATATCACAATTACTTCACTGCGTCACTTATTTGCTACCTTTTTCAAATAATATATCAAAAATTTCAAAACCAGAATCAAAAGAGATTGTCAAAAACAAAAGAAAAAGAAAAATAAGCTCCAAACTATACTATAAATGTGTGCACACGTGGGAGACAGCAAAACGATGAGTATCGTGGATGCGCAGGTGGGTGACCAGCAGCAAAAATCAGGATGTAGGGAGACTTATTTTGTCGGCACTTCTGGTTTCTTCTTAATCAGTTAATGCATGTAAATGAGATACGTCACCGCCGTTTCCACGAAAAAAATGTACAAAGCATACACTTCAGAGGGAAAAACAGTGATAGCACACAGCATTAGTGGTGTAACACTCACAGTGTCAATGAGAACAGTTAATATGTGATGTAATTTGTGCGTAATCTAGGCCAGGATATCTAAACTGTAAACATCGATGACGATGCCGAGGAGAGATTTTAAAATCTCTGAGAAGCTCTGGGTTCATGCAGCAGAAGTGGATATCGAGATGAATTTATGAGGAAGAGTTTATACTTGCGGTTTTCCTAAAAAGAGTGATGTAGAGTGACTGTCCGCTTGTTCAAACAAAATTGCAGGCATGCCTTGGCATGGGTCCACTCCCAGTACAAGTATGTTGAGCAAGGTTGGAGCGTACAGTGGAGTGGGTAGGCTTGCGAGTTGTAGTATACACAATGTACCGTCGGACACAGCACATGCACATGTGCAAATCCAGTTGCTTCCAGTAGCAAAGTACACAAATTTCAATCGATGAAATCTTGCTCAATCCTCCAGAAAAATCTGCTCCGTCACAAAGAATCCTCTGAAGTGACATCAAAACTAATATCTTAAACCATTTTTGTAAACCATTTTTGTAAAACAAAAATCGAAAATAAAAGAAAATCAACAACATAAAAATTAAAACTCAGGGAGCGACTGAGAGGCACGTCCTTTCTCGACCGTGACCTATGAACCTTTTTCATATCTTCAAGATCTTCAAGAGAAAAAAAAAATCGGTGAGAGAACTTCCCCACCCGAACTGAGAATGCCAACATAAGAATTCCGATTTGACGCAATTCAACAGAAAAAAAGGATGTCAAAAAAAAAAATGTGTAACAGAGCGCTGAATTTCAAGTCTGAAAATGCAAAATCTCCCAAACCTAGCTCCCCCGCTCATTCGCTCCGCTCCCTCGCACACTTCTCCCAATTCATGTGTTTTTTCCCCCCCCCCTTCCCCTCTCGTGAAAAAGGATCTTTACCACTATCCTGAACTAATACGCAATTGGTCTTTCTATGTGAATGTAATGGTATGTGTGTCCCCGGTTAACTCTTTGTGCGCCACGGAGTAAACCCGCTGTGGGTCACATTATTCCGAGAACGCAACGCAGGCATACGTTGGGGGAAAACAATGAATGTGTTTCAACGCCATGTAACCTTTTATTATTTTTTTCTTTCTTTTTTCGTTGGACCTGCAGTGACCAAGGTTGCAGGGAAAATTCTCTCGCCATGGTGACCACTCATAGCAGTACCTGTTACAGTGTTGTTGTTGTTTTTTTTTATCCAAACCCAAACAAATATCTATCAAAGTAAATTTGTGAATTGTGTGTGTCTGTGTGTATGTAATATGAGCTGCTTTATAAAACTTCATTGCTTGTACGCCATAGGTGCATACACGGAACAACTTTCATTCAAGAAAAACGGGAACCGTCACATTCTGATCATACTGTGTTCAATTGTTAGAGGTGCCAAAATGTATTTTTGCGTGTTTTAACTGTCTTTGCAGAGTGACGATGTGACTTGCTGGCGTATTTCCCTACACTTGATAAACTTGTGACTCAAAATATAATTCCGAAATATTAGGGAATTGGTCTTTCTTTATTAATGCACTGGTTAATTATTTCTTGAAAATAAAACAAACAACAAACAACCCCATCAATAAAAAAAACAAGAACTTTGTTGCAACTGATTGACAAATTGCCCTACATCGGCGTAATTAAAACTGAATTGATCAGTGTTTTTTTTTTGTTTTGTTTTGTTTTTTGTTTTTTTTTTAGTAGTAGCCATGATAAAAAATCATGGGCGTACATACTCGAGCAGGATTCGAACCTACGACCTCCTGATCACCGGACAGGCGTCATCTCCACTAGACCACCGAGCTTTCGCCCGACAGCAAGTGTTGGTTCTAATCCTTATAGCATGCAGCGGGTACTGCTTTGTTATTTAAATTCATGAAATTCTTCCGTCGAGATGTTTTCATTGCAACTGATTGACAAATTGCCCTACATC
Organism: Diadema setosum; assembly: GCA_033980235.1. Taxonomy (NCBI): domain Eukaryota; kingdom Metazoa; phylum Echinodermata; class Echinoidea; order Diadematoida; family Diadematidae; genus Diadema; species Diadema setosum. The sequence goes on along the minus strand of CM067074.1, from coordinate 8,624,680 downwards.
GACGTAAGTAAGCACTGAATTGATCAGTGTTTTTTTGTTTGTTTGTTTGTTTTTTTTTTTTTTTTTTTTTTTTTTTTAGTAGTAGCCATGATAAAAAATCATGGGCGTACATACTCGAGCAGGATTCGAACCTACGACCTCCTGATCACCGGACAGGCGTCATCTCCACTAGACCACCGAGCTTTCGCCCGACAGCAAGTGTTGGTTCTAATCCTTATAGCATGCAGCGGGTACTGCTTTGTTATTTAAATTCATGAAATTCTTCCGTCGAGATGTTTTCATTGCAACTGATTGACAAATTGCCCTACATCGACGTAAATAAGCACTGAATTGATCAGTGTGGTTTTTTTTTTGTTTTTTTTTTTAGTAGTAGCCATGATAAAAAATCATGGGCGTACATACTCGAGCACGATTCGAACCTACGACCTCCTGATCACCGGACAGGCGTCATCTCCACTAGACCACCGAGCTTTCGCCCGACAGCAAGTGTTGGTTCTAATCCTTATAGCATGCAGCGGGTACTGCTTTGTTATTTAATTTCATGAAATTCTTCCGTCGAGATGTTTTCATTGCAACTGATTGACAAATTGCCCTACATCGACGCAAATAAGCACTGAATTGATCAGTGTGGTTTTTTTTTTGTTTTTTTTTTTTTTAGTAGTAGCCATGATAAAAAATCATGGGCGTACATACTCGAGCAGGATTCGAACCTACGACCTCCTGATCACCGGACAGGCGTCATCTCCACTAGACCACCGAGCTTTCGCCCGACAGCAAGTGTTGGTTCTAATCCTTATAGCATGCAGCGGGTACTGCTTTGTTATTTAAATTCATGAAATTCTTCCGTCGAGATGTTTTCATTGCAACTGATTGACAAATTGCCCTACATCGACGTAAGTAAGCACTGAATTGATCAGTGTTTTTTTTTTTGTTTGTTTTTTTTTTTTTTTTTTTTTTTTTTTAGTAGTAGCCATGATAAAAAATCATGGGCGTACATACTCGAGCAGGATTCGAACCTACGACCTCCTGATCACCGGACAGGCGTCATCTCCACTAGACCACCGAGCTTTCGCCCGACAGCAAGTGTTGGTTCTAATCCTTATAGCATGCAGCGGGTACTGCTTTGTTATTTAAATTCATGAAATTCTTCCGTCGAGATGTTTTCATTGCAACTGATTGACAAATTGCCCTACATCGACGTAAATAAGCACTGAATTGATCATTTTTTTTTTTTTTTTATAGTAGTAGCCATGATAAAAAAATCATGGGCGTACATACTCGAGCAGGATTCGAACCTACGACCTCCTGATCACCGGACAGGCGTCATCTCCACTAGACCACCGAGCTTTCGCCCGACAGCAAGTGTTGGTTCTAATCCTTATAGCATGCAGCGGGTACTGCTTTGTTATTTAATTTCATGAAATTCTTCCGTCGAGATGTTTTCATTGCAACTGATTGACAAATTGCCCTACATCGACGTAAATAAGCACTGAATTGATCAGTGTGGTTTTTTTTTTGTTTTTTTTTTTAGTAGTAGCCATGATAAAAAATCATGGGCGTACATACTCGAGCACGATTCGAACCTACGACCTCCTGATCACCGGACAGGCGTCATCTCCACTAGACCACCGAGCTTTCGCCCGACAGCAAGTGTTGGTTCTAATCCTTATAGCATGCAGCGGGTACTGCTTTGTTATTTAATTTCATGAAATTCTTCCGTCGAGATGTTTTCATTGCAACTGATTGACAAATTGCCCTACATCGACGCAAATAAGCACTGAATTGATCAGTGTGGTTTTTTTTTTTGTTTTTTTTTTTTTTAGTAGTAGCCATGATAAAAAATCATGGGCGTACATACTCGAGCAGGATTCGAACCTACGACCTCCTGATCACCGGACAGGCGTCATCTCCACTAGACCACCGAGCTTTCGCCCGACAGCAAGTGTTGGTTCTAATCCTTATAGCATGCAGCGGGTACTGCTTTGTTATTTAAATTCATGAAATTCTTCCGTCGAGATGTTTTCATTGCAACTGATTGACAAATTGCCCTACATCGACGTAAATAAGCACTGAATTGATCATTTTTTTTTTTTTTTTTTATAGTAGTAGCCATGATAAAAAAATCATGGGCGTACATACTCGAGCAGGATTCGAACCTACGACCTCCTGATCACCGGACAGGCGTCATCTCCACTAGACCACCGAGCTTTCGCCCGACAGCAAGTGTTGGTTCTAATCCTTATAGCATGCAGCGGGTACTGCTTTGTTATTTAATTTCATGAAATTCTTCCGTCGAGATGTTTTCATTGCAACTGATTGACAAATTGCCCTACATCGACGTAAATAAGCACTGAATTGATCAGTGTGTTTTTTTTTTGTTTTTTTTTTTTAGTAGTAGCCATGATAAAAAATCATGGGCGTACATACTCGAGCAGGATTCGAACCTACGACCTCCTGATCACCGGACAGGCGTCATCTCCACTAGACCACCGAGCTTTCGCCCGACAGCAAGTGTTGGTTCTAATCCTTATAGCATGCAGCGGGTACTGCTTTGTTATTTACGTCGATGTAGGGCAATTTGTCAATCAGTTGCAATGAAAACATCTCGACGGAAGAATTTCATGAATTTAAATAACAAAGCAGTACCCGCTGCATGCTATAAGTATTAGAACCAACACTTGCTGTCGGGCGAAAGCTCGGTGGTCTAGTGGAGATGACGCCTGTCCGGTGATCAGAGGGTCGTAGGTTCGAATCCTGCTCGAGTATGTACGCCCATGATTTTTTATCATGGCTACTATTAAAAAAGAAAAAAACAACACTGATCAATTCAGTGCTTATTTACGTCGATGTAGAGCAATTTGTCAATCAGTTGCAATGAAAACATCTCGACGGAAGAATTTCATGAATTTAAATTAAACAAGAACTTTGTTACCAAATGAAGAATGAATACAATTTCCTGTTTCGTACAATGCTTTTTAACCAAAATTTAATATGGAAAATGAATATAACTAATGAACCACGTTTTGTCTCAGACATTGTGGCGATTAGCATGTAGTCCTGAATAACTGATTTACGCGAATATTGTAATTTTCTAAGCCTTACGATAAATTCGGGTTTTCACAAGCTAGTTATGTAGCTTCGGCGATAAACTTCTTTAATGTTGGTACAGACTACGGCAGTGATTTTTTTTTTTCTACCCAAAAACAAATGAAAAACGATAAACGATGACGATAGACTTCTTATATTTTGGTACAGTCTACGGCAGTGACACTTCTTCAAAAAGAAAAGGAAAAAAAGTGTAATATTGTGTATGTCCTCTCGCCACAAGGCACCGAACACAAGATGAAAGCATGCAGGGATGCTCACATATCTAAACATGAGATTATTCAGTCATTTTGTACGATTATTTCTTATCTTACCTGATGGTGCACTCATTAAAGCAAGTTCACGTTCGAATTGGTGATGTTGCTCCATCAAACGCCTTAATAACTCTGAAATATTGGACACGAGTAACAAAATAACAAAATATGTATTATTTTCTCTTTCGGACGATCAGACGCTAATAATATTCACAAATGAAAACAAAAAGATAATCTAAGCATACAATTTATTTTGGCAAGTATTGAGAGTATTGTTAGTATATGTATTCAATCATTCATGGGACCATGCAGCACAGACGCTACACACGCTATCGCAGTAGATTTGTCTCTGTCTTCTAGTCCCTGCCAACTGTACTGTACCACATTATCGTTCTGATGACAAAATAAAAATATGTATGAAAGCCACATTTCTTTTGACTGTGTTGAGTCCTACTTATTTACCTTCATGAGGGCCACGTGTAGGCCTACCACTTGAACCTCTTTTAGGTTGATTCAAGGATTGAGTTTATTGTGTTCTTTAATAGTCACCTACACCTGTCTCTCCTACACTTATTATTAAGGTAAGATGTAAACATTCTCCAGAAAAGCCAAGAAAAGCAAGACAAATATCCAAGGCGGTAAACAGTGGCCGCCATTCTTTCACTGGGAGAGAAATAACGAATTGAATCATAATTATGTATGCCAAGATTCACGTATCATTTTAAAATGGGAATCTGTGTTTTCAGAAGGTGATTGAAACTAACAGATATTCTAGGATCATTTTTCAAGCCTAGTGACATTAGCCTACCTAACTCGCTCTGTCTCTCTCTCTCTCTCCCCCCTCTCTCTCTCTCTCTCTCTCTCTCTCTCTCTCTATATATATATATATATATATATATATATATATAAAGCTTCCGTGTATTGGCTGTACATTGTGGCAGATGACGAAATCATGGCATTGAAAACTGATAAACTTACCCGTTGCAGATCCAATGTATAGGCAAATGTTTTGTGTTGTTATTGTATTTACAGTAGGCATACTTAATTTAGGATGGATAAATAGAGAAATCTACATACCATCAAAACTGGGTTCAGGAAATGGACTCCTATTCATGCTGATCTTAATCCCTTAAAATACCTAGTCTGATGCAGAATAAGAATGAGATTGTCAACAGACATACCCACTAACACACATGCACACAAGTAAAGAATAGAAATGTTATAGCACAGACTATATAGATTTGGGAATTGAATTGTAAACAAAATATTATCAGAAAATAAACTCCGAAAACAAATAGCAGTTTTACTTGTGCTTGATATATCTTGCTGTAAAACACACACACACACACACACAACTATTCCATCATTACATGGTGGAGATAATCAACCTAGAACATGTTTGAGGCTTTCTGTCCTGACGTATGAAGAAGTTTGAGAGTACCTTTTCTTTTTCTTCTGTGATACCAAATGGCAACTAGAATGGTAAGGAGGAGCACTATGATATACGCGATGGTAGTCGCCACGAGGACAGATGTCAAATTATTCGCCAACGGTTTTTCGGGCACGGGTGCAGTTGCCTCGGCCGTTATCCTTTCAGGAGTTCCTGTAAAGCCCGAAATATTTGTTAGTTTATTCATTGTTTCACTTATCAATCAGTTCATTCAAAAGTGCCACAGACGGAAGAAAGGATGAAGAATAAAGGCATGGAAACATAAAGCACGAAATTGTTAAACTTGCTTTTGTGTACATTATCGAACGTCAAACACACACACACACAAAAAAAAGAAACATGTTCTTAAATAATGATGTGTACACATCAGACTTCGCCTGTAGCGCATGGTATTGCCTCATTTTTTTTAAGTGATAAAAACATCAACAATTGATAGGTGCAAACTAAAGATGTTTTAGCGAAAGTGTAGTGCAAAAGCCTAAAAAAACTATCATAATGATGACATAACAATCCCCTGTTCTTCTTTTGTGTTCGTTATCGCTATATTTGCATGTACTCTCATATCTGTAAACTATTAAACAGTGAAATATGACATAAAACCGGCAAAAGTAAAGGATAAATTTTCATAACGCAGGAGATAACTGGATGGCAAAAATGTGTTTTCCAGTTCTTTTTGTTTTCAAAGTAAAAAAAAAATGAATAAACCATGGATTCAGTCATAGTGCTTGTCTACTGTTAATCGAGATATCATGACATTACCGCATCGTAGATCTCCAATTGAAGACTTACTACCCTTCTAATAGTTCATTATCTGTCAACTGTGACTGGAAAGAGATGTATAAAATACATGTCATGTAGGCCTACACTGGTGGGTGCATATGTACAGGGGATCAGAACTTGCACTTTAGATTTTTTTACGCATACTTATCTATCCTAATGATCCAAAGGATCAATTGAAAGGAAAATCCACGTTCAATAACTTAAGTAATTTAAAAAATAAAAAAAAAAACTTCTTCATACACTATTGTGTTTGTGCAACGGATGTGTCGTGGTGATTTTACCTTGGTTGTAATGTTCAATGAACGCAGTTATTTTACTCGACCCATTCACAGCACTACCCTCTGCAAGGCAAGTGAGTTCGCTTCCGACCTCATATTTGGAAACCTGGAGGAATGACAGATTGCTCAAAGGTTCCTTTTTTGCTGTTATAACATTTGAAACTTAGTTAAGATGTTTTCGATCATTACTACATGAAACACACCTGAAATAGTCTCCGGGCGGAATTCTTCTTATACATTTTAAATTCATGTATTACTTTCTATTCGGTGAGCAGCTCCATGTTTTTTTTATATACATATACATATATATATATATATATATATATGAAGAGTTTGTTTGCAAAAACCGATAAGTCCATATTTAGGAAATGGAGATATTTGCGATTAAAGGTCAAGAAAAATAAAGAGAAAAATAAGAAAATTTTTGCTTCTTTTGACCATAACTTCAAAAATTTACCTTTATATGTAGTGACCAATATATCATTTAAAAGGTATCATTTTGGACTTTATAACAGAGACCGTAACTCAAAATATTCAAAAATGGACTTATCGGTTTTTGCAAACAAACTCTTCATAAATATATATATATATATATATATATATATATATATAGCGTTATATATATATATATATATATATAGCGTTATATTAGGCCCTATATAATCATATATATACATATGTATACATATATATATATATATATATATATATATATATATATATATATATTATATATGAATTATATGGGTGAGAATTTTGAACGATGTACAATTGCCAATTTTCGCAACTTATGACATTCTTTCCCTTAGAACACGCCAGGATGATCTAAGAAACCAGGTTTTTTCATGTCATCTCAAAGATTGGTAAATTTCCTTTCAGGAAATATATGGTTTGGTTGACTTTTGCCTGATATTTTTCATTTGACAAGGACTTAAAGCGTAAAAGTACGGCAAAAACGCTATTTTCACATTTTTGTTTTTCAAACTAATGATGTGCGTTTCTTAACGTACGTGGCATTTAATATCTGACCATGTTCTGGATCTGACATTTCATGGGTATGTACCACAAAATTATAAGAACTTTATGAGCAGGTATAAAATTACAGAAAACAATTGAAATATCAAAGTCCTAAACAGACGAACGTCCGTGATGCTTTTATTTCTATCGCTGCTGCAAATTCTACTTTGTTGTCCCAACTGTAATGTATACGAAAATTTGGTGTTCCACCTAATGAACATATCCTGCAAAAATTGTACGTCTGCTGGCTGTACATGGGACGTAATATTCTTTTATGCAAAATTATACTTAGTTTTCATCACGGACGTGCTTCCACTATTTTCTAACAAAGATCGTAGCCCATTAAACGTTATTGGCGATATTGTTCTGAGTAGTAATCAACTAAGATCTAGCCACACGATAATATGTTTGTTTTGAGTTTCCGTCCATCCTTTGTCAAATAGGAACCGAAATTATATTTTTAGACGAACCTCCGAGAAAAAAGAACGTCCGTGATGACTAAAACGTTTTCGAATGGGACACCATCTTGCTTTGATGGCGAAGGTACATTTTACCTTTGGCTCTCTAGCCGAGGAGATGCATGTCATTTTTGGAGCGGACTGAGGTTCGTCCGCAGTTTTTGGACCATGCAATTCAACGAAAACCAAGCAAATAATAAATATTTTCTCTGAAAATACACCTCCTGATCCCCCTCTAAGCAATACATATGTTGTAAGGATGTCAAATTTCTTATAATTTGCATTGACAATACCTTTTCAAATTTTTGAAAGAGTTAGGAAGGCTAGGTACTCTCTGCCGATTAGTTATCCGTCCTGGAACACGACCCTAGTAGTAGAACGAACGCCCGTGATAATTCCAGCGAACGTCCGTGACGTATGCAATCCCTCCGATAGGGATAACTTGTCCCGAAAGTGTCCTGTATTCTTTAAAACTTTTGGCTCCAATAGCGACAAATAAAGTTTTACAAAGTAAACAATGAGTTTAGAGCAGTAGTTTCAGAATTTTTAAGGTGCTATGTGATCATGATGAACAAACAGTTGAAAATTTACTCACAATTTTACGCTTGTTTTCCCTCTAATTACACAAAAAACAGCTTAACACTGAAAACAAAGTTATAGGAAAATGGAATTTTGCGTAATCTGTAATTTCTGTGCATTTAAATTTCTTTCTAATGAGGTTCTGGAGACAATTTGTATTGTTACACGTTCTGAAAGTTTCGCTCACAGACGTTCTGTCCGAGAAAGGAAATTTCTGATAATTACAAATATATCACTGCACATTAAGTTAATGTTACTTGAAAATATTACCAAATCACCGAGTCGCTCATACCCAAAAGTGAATAACGTTCAGCACTAAATTTACCTGTAATAACAAACGTAAAACGTTTTGGTCACGGATGTTCGTTGGTAGAATAAGTCAATGGATTACATAGTAGGAGATAGAAGAACAGTGCCACTTTTTAGTGACAGATGCTCCAAGTGTTTATCTTTTGAGTATGGTAGCTGCCGTCTCAAACAGAACACATCCAGTTTTGGTCTCCATAACGGACTTTCGCTGTAATTGTCACGATATTAAATGCCTTAATTCATTCTTATTTTTGTCTTCACGACGATTTTTCTCTCATTCCCTAAGTAGCCTGAACATGCTGCGACCAAACAGAAAAAAAAAAAACAAAACAAAACAAATCCAAAAAGTGCTACGCAATCACATTCAGGATAATGACGGAAGAAGTCGGTAATGGGCATGTGTTGAAGAAGAAACGGAAAAGTTTCAAAAGGACGTGGAAGCAGTTGAATGAAAATGAGAAGAAACAGAGAAGGGATCGAGCTCCAACACACACAGAAAAGAATAGCCAGTGCACTCCCGTTATACCAAATTCATCTGGAGAAGTTTTTTTTTTTTTGTGTGTTGTTTTTTATTTTTTTATTCATCGAAATGCCGTCACAAGCGAACAAAAATAATGCAGTTTACAATTATTGCCTGATGAAAACACGCAAATCCTCCGCTTATCATGACAGTGTTTTTTTTTACACTCATCAATGAAAAGCAATGTTAATCTGTAATTCTTTCCAAGATTTTGTTTCCTTTACATTTTAAGAGACAGAGAGATCGTCAATTTGTTTGTGCTTTTGTGCTTACTTTGAAAACACATGCTTAAAAAAGTAATGATTAAGAATAGGTTTAAGGTTGCACTTTGATACGTTCGCTCTTCCAAAGATTCGTTAATCCGAATGTCCAAAGGTTTGTTATTCCGAAATTGAAAAAAAAATGTTCGTAGCTAATTCAAAAGGTTTCTTATTAAAAATGTTCTTTTTCCAAAAGTTTGTTAGTCTGAAAATTAAATATTAAGGTTCACTATTTTTAGGTCCGTTCTTCTAAAAGTGGAATGGGCCTGATATTCGTTTAGGTGAAAACGGTTATCATGAGGTTTTGAAATTTGGAGGATTTGGTTGTTAACTTGTTTCTCCACATTTAGATAAGCGAACCGGATATTTCATGTTCCAATTAATAAACCTTTCGATTAACCTTCGGAGATTCCTATCATTTACCGAATAAAAAAGCTTATGATTATACGAACTCTATCAATTTTCGGACTGACAAACTGTATGAATAACGCGCCTCCGAAATGACGCGCTACAAAATGTTTGTTATAATGAACCATATTGTATAATATCGAAGTCACAAACATCCATCCAAGTTATATGGACTTATTGTGTCTTGTTATGACGAAACTTCGCAGTATCGAACTTAATATCATTTCTGACTAATAAAATAATACAAATTCTCCTCGGTAACAGTGTGCAACACAAGGAGCAAACGCAGAGGGATTTCTTCCTAACGTATTCGTTTGCCCTCCCCAGCTAAACTTCGTATTTCTATAACGGAGCACATTTCTTTTGTTTTTTATGTTAATTCTTTGTCATATTTAGCTGTGACCATGTTCGTTATTAGTAAAATTTTGCATTGTAGACTTTAGGACCTGAATCTTTACTTCGTGATAACGAAATTTTGATAAATATATTCGTTCTCTTAAAAGGATGGACTACGTCTCTGAGATTACGCGTACGTTTGCACGTTCATTTACGAGAGATGGAAAAATTCTTTTCTTTGATTCCTCAGTATGAGAAGATAAACAGGCTTTTATAATTGAGAATTGGTAATATCTATTCAGGATTTTGCAGAGGAGTTTGTTCTCGACATGAAATTGCTGTTTGATGTGAGTAGAATGCGTTTCCAACTCGAGAGAGCTGCATTGTTCAATATCTTGTTTGTTCCCAACGTCCGTGAGCTATATACGAACGTCCGTGATGAAAACTATGCTATGTTTGTTGGGTTATAGAGACTGCCTAGATCAGATACATCTTAAAAAGGTATGTTATTATTTGGGAGTGAGGATTAAGGTATGGGATAGTGAAATAAGAGGTCAAAATATTGAGTTTCTGTAAAATGCGCGTAAAGTGGAGAAAGTGTTTAGCGGAAGAGCAATATTTCAAGAGAAATGACGAATTTGGTTAAATCATCAGTTGTCTACCATTACGTACAGGTTAAGAGTACAAGTTTAATATTCTGCCAACACTTACTCATGTCCATTAAGATGTTTCGTTACGATTTTGAACTGAATCAGACCTTTGCAAACTATGTTAAATGGTATTCAAATGTATGTGCAGTACTATTTTTCACGGACGTTCGCTGCTCTGGACATGGTAAACTTCCGCGGTGAATAAAAACTTGTTCCTCTGGGAAAATCCTAGTATAATTGGGTTTATATGAAAGCTTGAGTTATACTCTTCCAGGTAAGATAAAAGATTTGGAGAATTTCCTACTTTTTAAATTTTGCCTTGTTTTGGCTCAATTGTACATCGTTCAAAATTCTGACCCATATTCATAGGCCTATACATACATGTCACAAAAGGCCTGTTCAGTAACAAACTATTTATTTCGGGCTTTACGCTTGCAACCCTCACGAGATTTCTCAACGAATAGATAATGAAAAATAATGCATGTCTCTGACTGCTCCATTCTGAAACAGAATTAAAGCAAAACGAGCGGAGTTAAAGAGGCCGTACGTTTTCATACCACCGGGTTATACAGTTTTAGCAATCGATATATCCACGCTAACGACAGGCCACTCTATTTTGACATTTAAACGTGGTCGTCGAGAATGCATCTAAAAGACATTGCAGCTGTGAAAACTACAAAATATTAAAAAGGTCTAGCTGTGGGCAATATCAAAACTGATATATTTCAAATCTATGCAAATAAATTAGAAATGGTTTGACTGTTTAATGCCTACTCTCTGTATTCCGGGGAGAAATATTCTTCACAGTTTCGAAATTGAGTCTTGACTGTTTCCTCCCCTCCACCCTCGGTGTTTTGAATGGCCCTATTGTTTCTAAATTATTTAGTGCCTACCTTTCGCAGGTCACACTGTAAACATCTGAGAACTACCTTTCCTCATAATTGTTTTTTTTTTTTTTTTTCAGTGATGCTGCCTTTCTACTCTTTTTGACAACGGATTCGGAGTGCAGATGCGGACAAACACCGGAAAGCCTGAGATGTGATTCAGGGTATCATATCCAGCAATTAAACTAGATATTCCTTGAGACAAGTTTATGTTCACGAAATATGTATTTAGAAATCTAAGTTGACTCCATTTTTACTCCACTGCCTTGCCACTATTGGATAAGCAGTTTTCACCAGCCCCCCTCCCTTTTTTATTTTCTTGCTACACTTAAAAATCTAAGTGGGACAAAAGGCAAATAATCCTTAATATATTTGAGTAGCCATGGTTAAGGAACTTCTCACCTTTATGGACAGAGATACATTCCAGAGACCCCCTTCTTCTTGTTTCTCCTCCATCAAGTTTGTGCCGCCCTCGGTGAGGTTCCATGAGAGGTGAACTGCGGGGCGAACCATGTTAACTCGACATATAATAGTAAATGTTTCGGAATCCTCAATTGACTCAGCTACCGTGTAGATACACACTCCATCCCGTGTAGGTGTGCAGTAGTCAACAGTCGGGTGCAGTGGTTTGGCGAGAACTGGTGGAAAAGTGGTAATGTGAATTGATATCAGCTTCGGGAGTGGACCGGTGATCAAGAAGAAGTCAACAAGTCGGATTTTCAATCATTATTATGATTATACGTGACCGTGCATCACAAAACCAACAAAAAGTGGCAACCACGGGGAAAGTTTGAGTGGTGGCTGCCAAGGGGGGGAACACATTTCTTCTTCTCTTTCAGAACAAGTATGCAAATTTCAATCAAACTTAGTGGGAATAATCCTATCGGGGTAAGGACCCAAAGTTGTTCATGTGGAGCAGGTAGAGAGCCCTCAAGGGGAAAAGGATCTTTAAAAATATCTTCTCTCTAGACCCAAGATCAATAGAGTCCAGGCATGTTGTATGTAGATACCTTTATACGTTAAGAATATAGTTTGTTCATGGAAAGACCCACGATGACCCCCTTCGGCCCTCAGATGGGGGTGAAAGTTTGAGGATGGGGGCCAAAGGGGAAAGCACATTTTCATCATCATCATCTTCTTCTTCTTCTTCTTCTTCTTCTTCTTCTTCAGAACCAGTGGGCGAATTTCAATCAAACTTGGTGGGGATCATCCTTAGGGGGTTGGGTCTTAAGGTTGTTTATGTTGGGCATGAGGCCCACTCCCCCCGCGAAATAGGTAGAAATTTGTGCTCCAGACAGCAACAAAAAATACACGCAAGATACATGTTGTACGTGGATATCTTTATGGCTGAATAAAATAATTTGTTTCTGGGAATACCTAGGTTACCCCCCTTGGAGACGGTGGGGGGGGGGGGGGGGGCAAGGGGAAAACATATTTTTATCTTCTTGAGAACTAGTTTTGCGGATTTCAGAAAATCAAACTTGGTGAGGATCATTCTTATGGGGTAGGGTCCCAAAGTTGTAAGTAAGTGTGGGTCAAGTGCAAGGGAAGGGCAAGGGTAAAAGGCATACATCTTATACATGAAGATACCTTTATAGATGAGAAATATAATATAATATAATATTTAGGATGACCCCTTGGGTTCCTTGCGAGGTGAAAGTTTGGAGAGGGAGCAAACAAGGGGGAGGGGTACAGAATCACATTTCCATCTTCTTCAGAACCAATGGGCAGATTTCAACCAAAATTGCTCGGAATCATCCTTTCGGTAGAAGGACCCAAAGTTTTTTTTGTAGGCCTAGGCCTATGTTTTTGTTTTGTTTTGTTTTGTTTTGTTTTGTTTTGTTCTGTGCGTGTTTTCTTTATTGCGAGAAGGGACCTTAATTTACAGGGAAATTGCGTCAAGTGTATTGACTGCGACACTCGGGTTAGCGGCTAGGCCCCCCCCCCCCCGGGCCTTTTGTTAATGGTTAGGGTGTTGCCATGTTAAAAAGTTTATCATCGCAACAAACTATGACCAAAATCTTGCAGATCGAATTATTTCCTTAATATTTGCCAAATGCTTACGATAGTTGGCACGCACTTTGGTCTTGTCATGGAAATGACATATAGCAATAAATCAGAGAAAATGCACACACAGAAAAATATTTCATATATTAAGGCCGTCGTACGCGTAATGGGGCGTGGGTATATCTTCTGTGATATTTCTAGATAGTTTGGGCAGAATGAAGCCTCGACTGGCTTGCTAAAGGGACACTGCTAGTGTATAGTCGGCCAGTAAAAGGAAGGGGGAGGGGGTAATAATCTGTTTCTGAGATAACCCCCCCCCCCCCCACCCAAAAAAAAAAGTAAATAAATAAATAAATAAATAAATAAAATCCGTATTTCTTCTTATTCACTTAGGGTGCATTGGTAGGAGATTTTTAAATCATTCCAGGAGAAAGAATTAAGGTGATCAATAATTGTTCCAGGCAGGACTAGTGTTCAGTGCTAATAAATTTGTGAATTGAGGGGGTATTTTTCTGGCATAGATATGTTAATGTATTGAGTTCCTGTTTTTCCTCCTCTGTTTTTTTTTTTTGTTTTTTTTTAATCATTTGACAAGCAGTGAAAGCCTCTACCAACTCTAGCGTCGTCAATGAGTACGCAATTATTTTTCCAAGGGAGAAGGGGGAGGGATTTTCACCGAGCTCATGAGTAACACTTGGTCACTTGGTCTGGGCATAATTAACGAATTTCAGAATTTAGTGTTGAAGCTTGGTAGTCCCGACTAAGCCCCATCAGATGAAATAACCAGAATAAAAACCCACTGTTTAATAAAGGAGATGTATAGTTTCACACATCAGCATAGATTTGCATAAATCATTGTAAAAAGTCAAAGAATTATTGTTCATTTCTTTAAAAATGTGTAAATTTGCATCATTAATGACTTTCAAATTTTTGTGCTGAACTGCGGTTTTCCCAATCAAGCCCAATCAGATCAAACAAGCAGAATCAAAATGTACTCTTAGATGTAAAAGAAGTTTCATTTCTTAAAATTAACAAAAAATACATACATTTGCATAAATTTGCATAATAAATGAGTTGCATTATTCTGTACTAAGTTTCGCTAGTCTCATCCAAGCCCTATCAGATAAAACAAGCAGTATACAAATCCAATGTAAAATGTAAAAGAGGCATTTTCGATTGCATGAATTTGCATGATTTACTTATAAAATTTAAAAACAAATAGGAAATGTCCAAAGTGCCACCCCCCCCCCCTCCTCCAAACTGTACACCCGCTTTAACCCGTTCCTTCCGCAATTCTCTGAGTGCCTTTAATGCCCCCAAACGAGATTCTTTTCGCCCGTCGACAGAGAGGCACACAAGTTGGTAATCCAGCTGTGTGAAGGTAGTCAAGCGGTTCATCGTGTCCCCCTTTCTACGGTCAACTACATGTGCCCGTGAACAATGGAAATATCGATCGGGTGCGAGGTATGAATAGAGCGTGCGCTGATGAGCTCTCAGAATCTTTTGTTCTACACAAAACCAGGTACCTGAATGAGGTGACTGGCGTCAGCGAACCTGCATTTCTAACTGATCTCAGCCTTGATCATTATGTACATGTTCGTACGAGTTTACAGTAGAACAAGCAAAAAACTAAATCAGAAAAAGGTAGATAATACTGTAAAACCCCCTTTTTTAATCAGCAGGAGAACAAATCCTGATAGAATAAACTCTGATCTTTTTATCAAACCCACTTTTCTGAGCATTTTAACACAAAGAAACATGAATTTAGGCCACTAAAGCAGGCACCCTTGTCTTCATTTTGGGAACCTGGTAAACCAGGTTCCCGTATATCAGTTGCTCCCACGGGAACCTGGTAAACCAGGTTCCCGTAAGGAACGGGTTAACAACATTGTATCAATTTGGAAATGTCCACTTGAAACCTTACAAGTAATTCTGTTTGTATTTTCTGTATTACAGTAATACCCACCGATTACCGTCAAGTTATTGTAACTAGCATATCCTCCAAAAACTTTCAGAGCCACGTAACATGAGTATGTAGTTTCGTCCCCTACTGATATGTTCTTCACCACCAAGGAGTACGTCGGCGTCATGCTGAATCTAGCACCCGCCTCGTTAAACACATCACTTTCAAGTGTGTATACAAGTATCTTAGCGTTTTCAGCGGCCGTATCCCCGAGGAAGCTGTAGCGATACCAAGTGACGGCTGCCACCGGCTCGTGAATTTCACATGGTAGCTCAACAGTCGACCCACTTACACCACTTATGGCTTGGAGTGTCCTGGCATTGTCTGGCGAAAAGAAAATAATAAACAAATGAATTAAAGAGATTTATAAGCACTGACGTTTGCATTTGTGGATATTAAAGTGGGTATATTGGACGGTGATGATGACGGCATTGATTAAATGGGAATGGCAGTGATGGTGGTTAACAACAATAATGACCAGATCGTGATGATTATATTCAGGCCCGGAGATTTTTCTGTTTGTGTTTGTTTGGGTTTTTTATTTTTTCGTTTATTTTTTTTTCTAAGATACGTTAAGACAATGAATCTAATCGTTGTCAAATGGAAAAGAGAGTAATCAAGTGACGCTAGAAAGATCGGAAATCCTCGAACAGCTCGTGCATGTATACTAATGTGTATGCACTCCGCAGAAAAGGTTTAGATTATTATGTGGGTTTGATTTATTATTTCTCTCTTATATATTTCATAACCGAGTGTGCTTGTTGTTCGCTCTATGAATATGAATATTTCATAAAATGATTACCTTCTTGTTCTGCGTGGTTGCGATGTATCTGGAGGACCAGTGCTTTGAAATATTAGGCAAGGTAACAATTAGAATGCTGCAAAATGACACTAGTCATTATTATTTTTTTTTTTTTGATAGACATACATCTATAGAAACTAGTGAAAAAAGAAAAAAAAATGAAACTAGAATGAGAGATAACCAACTTGTGGTGCTCCAACGAGAACTGTTTCCAGGCAAACCAACACCAAGAGAATATAGGTATACTTAACCGCTCATCTCGTTTCACTTCCCTGCTCTAAATATCTATCGATCCGCCTGTCGACGATTCGATAAAATTTGATAATAAATAAATCCGTACGCGCATCATAATGTTGGCTTCCACTATACAGTGTACTGCAAAACAAGACACACTCGAGACCTAAAACTTTCGTTAATTGGAGCCGACTGCCTTTTAAGCGGCATGATTTTTTTTTTTCCATTGGCATTCAATCAATATTATATTGTAGACAAGAACTTGGCCCTCGCGATATTCGCGAAATTCAAAGGCAGGCGAACATTCTTTGTTTTACAGTATTGCTTGTCTTGTTTTCTTGTTTATTGGCGGTGATGGTTGAGAGGTTTTCTACGTACACAAGTTCAGCAAGCCCCAGCTGTCTGTGGCAGTGCAGGCTCTCATAACACAAAACCACTACGCAGCTGCTTTCTCAAAGTTCATGATGTAGCCGAAGTGGGAGCGCAATGGACTATTTGGCTCATTTTGTCCCCAAAAGCACCAAATTCGGTACACATCTAGCTCAACCCAAAACACTCCTATCATTGTCGGGTGCAAAGAAGGGCACCCTTTGGGTCTGTCATATAGATAAAATCAACTATGTCGGTCATCTCTATAATATGCTCAAGCGATGTATCGTTGCGCCATAGGGTTCGGACTATTCCAAGTTAAAGTGTTTCCACACACGTATGATGTCATTAAAATATTAATGGAAATTGTGATTTTTCTGTCAAAATTCATTGAGAAGTTACACACTTCTCATGTTACAACGATTTCCCTTATTTGAAAGATTGATAATACAATTCTTATCGTAACTCTTGTACATCAAAAGTGGAAAAGAAAACCGGTGTTAGTGCCTGAAGGGGACGCATTACTGGAATTTGATTGTAATAATTAGAAATTTGAAATATATTTCATTTCATTAATTATTTTTCCACACAAATTGTACAGTGTAAAGTGACACACAAATTATAAGTTATAAGTTCAGTATATACATAAAGCATTTACATAGCACAAAATCAATTGAAATTATTCTCAATGGTACTTTTATCCGTTTTAATCCGATTTTGAAAGAAAAAAACACCTATGATAATACAACAGGGCTCGACACTAACTTTTTCCCCCTGTTGATGTCTTGTTTGTGTCACTAAAAACATTGAATTTGAATATTTTTCTTGGCTTGAAAAAGAAATATGGTGTAGATCAAAGAATGCATATCAATCTAGTTTGAATTTTAATCGCCCTATCGGACCATCAAATTTCAAAATAAAATAACTTGTATGTATGTATATATGTACGTATATAGCAATCTTGGAATTTTGCACGTGTTGGACTACAAATGTTATTATTATAAGAGGAAGGAGTCTCGAGTACGTCATTTGCAGATCCAGTAAGAAGGTTTTTATTCACAAAATTTTCGGCCCGCCTCGGGCCTTCGTCAGTGTATTCGTTCAGCTGTGCGTGACAGTTGTATCACCCCTAAATGTATTATCAATGCTAAATGTAATATCGACTCTAAATGTAATACACCTTAACCCTAAATGTAATAACAGCCCTAAATGTAATACACTTTAACGCTACTGTAAATGTAATAATCGAGTCAACCCTAAATGTAATACATTTTAACCCTAAATGTAATACATGTCAACCCTAAATGTAATAACAACCCTAAATGTAATATATGTCAACCCTAAATGTAATATCGACCCTAAATTTAATACTTTTTAACCCTAAATGTAATATCGACCCTAAATGTAATACACTTTAACCCTAAATGTAATATCGACCCTAAATGTAATACACCTTCACCCTAAATGTAATAACAACCCCAAATGTAATACACTTTAACGCTAAATGTAATAACAATCCTAAATGAAATTCATGTCAACCCTATTAAATGTAATACATTTCAACGCTTAATGTTATTACGACCTTAGATTTAATACACCTCATTATAGAGAGTGAAACCAACGCAGAATATGCCGGGCAAAAGGTCAGGGCGTATACGAAGGGGATAATAGTATGACGCAACTTTCTCTCGCACTCTTGAAAGAACGGCAATAATTGCTTAGACTTGTTTTTGTTGTTTACCCAGGTAAAATCACACAGTCATATCAAATCCATTGTTTGCTGCAAAGTTAATTAGGTCCATGTGACACAGTTCATAAATCTATTACCTTTATTCAGTGTTCATGATTGCTTAGAGTTTTATTAAAAAAGAGAAAAATGCGCAAAATTAAGTCAGTTTGCCTTACCCATACATTCATATATTATATCATAGGAAAGTCAATATACAAATGGTGACTCAAAGATGATAAAAAAGACATGTATTTCCTTTTACTTTACTGGCATCTTTAAATTCATTTCGTGTACCCTCCCCACGACCAATTGTCCCAGTTTCGTGTCACTAAGTATCGTAGTGATTGCCAGGAGTAGTGAACAATGTCATGAGGCTAATATTTCGGACAGTGATTTGCTGCCATGTCAATGTGTGACAGATATTTCGTCATGAAACATTACATAAATAATGATGGTTCATAAAAAATTTGTGAAATCTTTCTAAATCTTTCTAATTTATAATTTTCTCAATCTACTCGCACTGTCATCCCATTTCATCAGTAGGTATATGTTTTTTCTTTTCTTGCAATAATATTATTCATATTCAGAATTTCCTTGCAAAAAAAAATTGCCCTTTTTTTTTTTTCCTTTTCATCAAAACTGTAAACAATCATGAACACTGAATGAAGATTGGGATACAAAATGTTTATGTGATTTTATGATAAAGATATAGATTAAAAAAAAAAACTATTTGAAATGGACCTCATTAGCTTTGCAGCAAACAAAGGAATTAATAAGACTGTGTGATTTTTACCTTGGTAAACAACAAAAACAAATCCAAGCAACTATAGCTCCTCTTTCAAAAGTGCTATAAAAAGTTGCGTCATATCTCTTAAAAAAAAAATATAGTGAAAATATTCACTCTTAAAGGAGTAAATACAAAAAAGAGTGAATTTTGAGTGAAAATATTTATTTTCACTCGATTTAGAGTGACGTCAGGGATCACTCCAAAATCTGTGATCCCTGAGGTCACTCCAAAATGAGTGAAAATGAACATTTTCAATCAAAATTCACTCCAATTTCACTCTAATTTCACTCTTTTTTGTATTCACTCCTTTAAGAGTGAATATTTTCACTCGATTTTTCTTAGAGAGTATCCCCTTCATATACGCCCTGACCTTTTGCCCGATATTCTGCGTTGGTTACACTCTCTATAACGAGGTTTTTAAATTTATGTAGGGTCGTAATTACATTAAGCGTCAAAATGTATCACATTTATAGGGTTGACATGAATTACATTTAGAATTGTTATTACATTTAGCGTTAAAATGTATTACATTTAGGGTTGTTATTACATTTAGCGCAAGGTATATTACATTTAGGGTCGATATTACATTTATCGTTAAGATGTATTACATTTAGGGTCGATATTACATTTAGGGTTGAAATGTATTACATTTAGGGATGAAATGTATTACATTTAGGGTTGTATAGTATTACATTTAGCGCAAAGGTATATTACATTCAGGGTCGATAATACATTTATCGTTAAGATGTATTACATTTAGGGTCGATATTACATTTAGGGTTGAAATGTATTACATTTAGGGTTGTTATTACATTTAGGGTTAAGGTGTATTACATTTAGGGTAAATATTACATTTAGGGTCGATATTGCATTTAGGGTTAAAAAGTATTACATTTAGGGTTGACATGTATTACATTTAGGGTTGTTATTACATTTAGGGTTGACATGTATTACAATTAGGGTTGTCTCCGATTATTACATCTAGGGTTAAAATGTATTACAATGTACATTTATGGTTGACTCGATTATTACATTTAACGTTAAAATGTATTACATTTATTAGGGTTGTTATTACATTTAGGGGTAAGGTGTATAACATTTAGGGTCGATATTACATTTAGCGTTGATATTAGCGTTGATATTACATTTAGGGGTGATACAACAGTATTTGCACAAGCGCAAGCTACTGAAAGGGGCAAGTCCACGCACTACCGTTTGGGTCCACATCATGCAGCAAACAAAACTACAGACTGGAGGGCCAATCGGATTTCAGGTCGTTCTTGACCCGATTGAACTTCACACAACATACTCTATACCTAGCTAGTCTGACGTGGCATACTGGGTTCGACCCCAGGAAGGCACACTGGAGCTGCAGCTGTTAAACGGCAACTCCGAGTCAGACTTTGCAAGGACGCATTGTATCGAGTTCGACCAGAGTTTTTTTTTTTTTTGTTTTTTTTTACGTTGTAGGCCTTTTATGGCGTGCTAAGTATACCCCTGCTTTGCAAAATTGTTGTGTGTGTATAAGAATAATTATATCAAGGATGAAGATGAAGATGTGCTGTAGGCATATTATGCGTGGAGCGATGCTTCTTAATCATCAAACTCGTCAAAAGAGGAAATGTCTCTAAAGTGGTGGAACTAGGGGATGCACAAAGTTTTTGACAAACACTTAAATCTAATTGATAAAAAATACAACATTTCGTTCCAAAAAAATGGTTAATTCCGTGTGCAGATTTTTTTTTTTATTTTGTTTACAATATTTGTACCTCTAAAACAGGGAACGTATTGTAGATTGCCTTTATTGTCATAAGGTCCCTACAATTTGTCTATAGACAGCTTGGCTTGTGATCCTCTTTTATCAAAAATATATCACAAACATTTCCCTTGCAGGTCAATTATCACAAACTGAACTCTATATCTGTCAGGAGATAAATTTATCTTTGATTTTGCCAGTGAAGTGAAATTGAACCTGTTTGAAGCTTTAGAGCTTCAAAGTTGTCCTAGAAAGCCACTAGGTCAAACTGCAAAAGGCTGACTGCCTGGAAATTTACATGAAATGAGACCAAGCAAAAGTTAAAGAAATAGCATGGCAACAGCATGCCTGGTCTGCAGTATTATGTATTAACTCAGACTATAGAAATTGAGTAGAGGTGTTATGTCATAGCTCCCATCCAGGTGATAGCTAGGAGTGTTCCCTAGCTCAGTCGAGACTCAGCTATGTCAGTGTCACTAGGGTGTTGGTTGTAGGTTGTTTTGTCCACAAGTTCATGAGTAGAGATGTTATGTAACAGCAGTCTAGACGATGGCTAGACATATTGTGTACAGTTTCAATAGGGCTATATTTAAGCATGATGATTGGATGATTTCTTTAGTGTAGGAAAGGCCTGAAAAGACAAGTGTATGTGAGTGTAAGGGACTTTAGTGTTAATCTCTATTGTTAGGAGAGGTAATAAAAAGCTGATGAATGTAGGGGATCGGGGAGAAACACTTTAATCAGACATCCAGCATAGATCTCCGCTTAGGCAGCAGTCGTTTTTCTGGGGGTTTTCCACGTCGGTGAGATGCGAGCTCCAGCTGCTGATATGAACTGAACTTGGACAGTTATGATCCGAACTTTGGTACGGGGCTCAATCTCCATTTGCCTGCTCGTCGTCGCTTGAGCTCGGGCATCGCGGGTCAAGGCAGGAGTCTGCGTGGTTGCAGGGACTAGTGAAGGCCGAGGAGCTGAGAGGACCGCCGATAGGGTAGCGTCCAGCTGAGTGGCCAAGTCAAGGGATGCTTCCAAGAGACAAGCCAAGCGACTGTGCCGAGGTCGACGACGAGTGTATCCGGCATCGATGACGACTGAGCCAAGTTGAGGGGATCACCAGTTCGGGTCATCCAAGATAACCCAGTTATGTATTTGTGATTTGTTTCATACTATCTTTTATGCTCAATGTATTGTATGAACGAGAAAGCTACAAAGACTTGAAAGATTAAACTCGAACATAACTGTATACGAACAGTTTGAATTTTTATCATTTCGGTGTCAGAGTAGCAGAGAGAAAAAAAAGTCACTCACGTGACAATTTGGAGGTCCCACCGAGACACTGCTACCTGATTAGGAAAAGTTATTCAGATACTCTTTTAACATGCTTTAGGCTTAAATGCGATGTTTGTGGTTGATTGAAATTCGATTGCTCATGCAATCATATACATTACCGTCATACATGTTGTTATTGTCGATATAACTGTTTGATCGGAAACATTACCCAGTGCGAATCGTGCGAGTATGTCGCCTTATGTGACAGTTTGATTGAAGTTTTTCTCCCCAAGGTTATGCCATTGGTGTTGCCTACTAGAGGCACATGTGTGATGTGGATTCGGGTATTGAATTTATGTGGAGTGTTGCTCCGTATTTCAAGGTTACGCCCTTGGTGTTGCATGTTATATGCATGTTTGATAGATTCGGGTTTGTGTGCATGAGTCTATGTGGAGTGTTACTCCTTTTTCAAGGTTATGACCTTGGTATTGCCGGTTAGAGGCAGTGTGATAGATTCGGGGTTTGCATGCATGAATGAATCTGTGCGCGAGTCCTGGGCTGCGTTTATCAACTTTCCCCAGTTTAAACGACTTTCGAAAGCCCTTTCCATAGCCCTTTCCATAGCCCTTTCCATAGCCCTTTCGAAAGCCCTGTCCACTCCCTGTACCATAAATGTGCCGCTTGTTTTCGTCGGCTGCGTTTATCAACTTTCGATAGCCCTTTCCATAGCCCTTTCGAGAGCTCTTTCCAAAGCCCTGACTGCCTGTACTATTAATGTGCCTCTTGTTTTCTAAGAAGGGACGGCGAAAAGCAATTACCATCATAAAGACATATCTTCCTTTGAGAGTGAGGAATCATGATACAATGCCACATGAATCAATTGTCTTCCTATCTGTGAGGCAGCTCCAGTTTAGCACATACTTCAAATATTTCTGAGTAGCGGCATGATACATGGGATCAAAGGGAATGAGACTGTTGTTACTTTATTTCTCAAACCTTGATGGTGAGAGAAACATCTCCTTGTTCCAAGCATATGCGTGCATTACACACAGCTGTATGTATACACCTGTGTACACGTACTCGTGTGCACTTTACGTGGCGCGCGTCTTTTCAGAAACTGGAAACGCATGGTTGCGCAACCGCATTATAGGGCGACCTAAAGGGCTTTCAAAACAGCTTTGCGTTTATCAACTTCGAAAGGCTTTTACAAACAGGTTTCTGATAACCTGTTTAGGAGACCTGTTTGGATCGTCACAAATTTCGGGCTTTCGAAAAGGCTTTCCTAAAGGGCTTTCAAAACAGCTTTGCGTTTATCAACTCGTGAAAATTCCTTGAAAGCTGTTTGGATAACCTGTTTCTGCCGAGAAAGGAGAGTTGATAAACGCACCCTTTCGTAAAAGGCTTTCCTAAAGGGCTATCAAAACAGCTTTGCGTTTATCAACTCGTAAAAATTCCTTGAAAGCTGTTTGGATAACCTGTTTCTGCCGAGAAAAGGAGTTGATAAACGCCCCCCTATGTGGAGTGTTACTCCTTTTTCAAGGTTACGCCCTTGGTGTTGCCGGTTAGAGGCAGTTTGATAGACTCGGGGTTTGCTTTCATGAATTAGTTTGTGCGGAGTGTCATTGCAAGGTTACGCCCTTGGTGTTGCCTGGTATAGGCATGTTTGGTGGATTGTAGTGTTGGGTTGGTACAGTCCCAATTTAATTGTATACTCATTGGGAGATACAGCTCTGGTATGCTTTTGACAAGGTACTAGCCTGCTAGTGGTTTGGTATGTGGAATACTTGTTCAGTGAATATCAGATATTTGTCATTTGCAATTGTATGCTCATTCGGAGATACAAATAGTTGGAAAGTACGCTGGCTACAAGATAGTACTTTTGTCGGACTTCGATAGCTAGGTGTAAGTCAGCTGTGGTGTTGTACGAGTACACGTCTGCTTAGTCTGGAAGTTACATAGTCAGTTTGGCTAGCGTTGAGCAAATCAGAGAGTTCTCTTCATTAGGTAGAGAAATGGGCCTTAGTGGTGGCGAATTGAGTAGCTTTGTTTCAGAGCGATGCCAGGCAATTGAAGCAGAGCTTAAAGCTGAACGCGAAGCTCGTGAAGCTGCCCGTGAAGCTGCCCGTGAAGCTGATCGTAAAGCACACGAAGCTGAGCGTGAATGCAAAGCTCTAGAAAGGGCGCGCGAACATGAAATAAAATTAGCACAGTTGCGTATAGAGGGAGAAACAGCGAATGTTGGTAGGCCCCAGTTAGCTGGCTTAAAGATAAAATGGAGTTCCTGTTAAGGTGCATTTCACCGAGTGAAACCATGATTCAAAGTATCTGGATATAACTGCTAGTCAGTATGATGCTTAGGGAGCATTATAACTCATGTTTGATAACTAGAACGTCAATTTAGATGAGAACTGCAGTAGTGACTCTCGGAAAATAACGGCTCGTTTAAACGGAAGGATTTGGTCTCGCGAGCGCATGATTCACAACGCCCCCTTGCGGTCCCGAGAAGAAAGTCGGTTTTCGGATACTACTCACAGAACTCTTGAGAGAGTTCTGTGATATTCTACTGAAGTGTACTGTACACAATGTAAGCGCGACCGCATCCCAGAGGTTACGATCCGCGATCCGTTTATAGCTAGCAGAGCAAGCTGTCGACAACTGCGTACATTGTGTGTATAGCCCACAGAGAGTTCTGTGGTAAAGCCACTGTGTGCGTCTCATGTCCGACGTCCTGTAGTGTATATGTACGATACCCCTGTGCGGTGTATGTTGTGTGTACGTATGATACTCACTGTCGTATTTCAGTCATGGGGGCATGGATGGGGCCGCCAACCGTGTACATACTCGAAGTGTCTAGTACTGTGTGCATGTGGTGGCCATGAGCACTAGTACCCATATTGTACACATGCCCAGCACGCAACGCGCTTTCCACCACTCTTTGCCTTCCACCAAAAAAGTCGATACTCTTTGCTAGTCATGCTTCCACCGAAGAGTGGATTCAGTACACTAAACAATGTACATGTAGTCCGTGGCGATATCGTTCTGGCTTCAGTTCGCTATGACAATGCCACTCACTATTGGTACATGCGTGGCCGGCCGTGGCAAGCGAGCTGGCTTCTTTCGTTCGCCCCGTTGCGAGCTATATATTTTACATGTATTATGTACTTGGGTACTGTTTGTATTCATACGACCAGCTACGAGCTGCGTGTTAGTGGACTGTTCTGCAGATCATGCTATAATAAACAATGAGATTCTCTCGCCATATGTGTTGACAAGAACAGATAAAATAACTCAAACAATCAAAGATAGTCCTCCCATTTTTCTTGTTTTTGTTATTCTGTCGATAAATGAGCTTCCAAGTAAAAAAAGAAAAAGAAAAAAAAAGAGTAAACAATAGTGGGCCTGTAAATTTTGTGAAGGACATGTTTGATGTTGTTCGTCGGGTGATTTGTCGACAGGCCATGGACCTAATATAGGCCTACTAGTACTAGTACACATTTTCGCACACACATAATACCTTGCGTATAGGATATACCTGTCCTCTACGATTACCGTCCTTTTTTTTTTTTTTTTTTTTTTTTGCTCTGGAATATGCTACGGAAAAGTGAAATATTATTGAGATCACAAGTGACAATCATTCTGCCATCATTTCTTTTAAAAGCTGCCTGCTTTTCCCTAGCGAAAGTGTTTGCTTTGAGGTATGATTTCCAAACATACACCTCAAGATTGCACATTCACTTCATTTGATTTTTCTGCGCTATTTTCTTCTGCGCATATAGTTTTAGATTGCTCGAATCTCCATCTTGTTCTTCTCCCGGCTTGCTGGCGGTGACAATCATGGGATCAAAGCAGTAAAGCATGCTAAAACTGTCTTTGAGACGCTTTTGAGATGTAGGCCTACAGGTGCATGATTGACACAAAATTTCTCATGATCTCGGGTCTTTCTGCTCCTCATCATCTGTATCTATTCAAAGATATTTCTGTCTGGAAAAGGCACATCTGCGAAACAAGACTGAAATGAGGGAAACGATCATTTTGTTAGTGACGATACATGATCACACAATCAAGTAAAGAAATAATGTCAAGTAAACCTAAGAAAGAACAACTGCTTTCATATTTATTTATTACTGATGATCATCTACACAGCCAAAGTTGCCACAGTCGAGATGTTGACGCTTCCGCACGTATACCACGTGCTGTTCATTTCTAATCTTAAATTTACTTTATTATTTTTTTTAGTTGCATAGGCCTGATTGTCAGAGAAAGACATAATCCGAAATCGAAAGAATTTATGTTTTGCTTTTTTTTTCTGTTTCTTTTTTTACTGATTGTTTGTAATTTTCAAATTAGTGGGGCCTATCAACGTTGCCATAGTTGACGCTTCAGCCTGTATATGCTGAGCATTTTTTTTTTATTTCATTCCTTTTCTTCTTTTTCTTTTTCTCAGCGTACTTTTACTGATTGTTTTTCAAATTAGTTGGGCCTATATATGCGTTTTATGGAAGACGTGTTTAGTTGTGTTTTTGTTTTGTTTTGTTCTGTTTTGTCAGGCGATCTGTTGACAGAATAATATTGATGACCACTGATCCTGTCTTGATTACAACTAATATTATTTTGGGTTTTGTTGTTTGAAATCCAAAGTTGTCTGCACTTTTTTCCTTTTTTTTTTGGCCAACTATGTCGACAAATCAGCTGTCAAGTAAAAAAAAAGAAAACAATCGCCGACTAAACCTAACTAAAACATCAACAAAAAACCAACAACAACAAAAACAAACCCAGCTCGGTTGTTACTGATGATCGTCTGTATACGTTGCCAGAGTTGGTACAGTACATGACGCTTCGCACGAAGCATTTATTCAAATTCATGAAATTCTTACGTCGAGATGTTTTCATTGCAACTGATTGACAAATTGCCCTATATTTTCCATCGACGTATATCAGTTGCAACGTAGCATTTATGCTTGACATTTTTTCATTTGTCCATTTTTCTTAGCGTAACAATAGCATAGGTCTGAGTGTCAAAGAATTACGGATTTCGAAAGGTTCGGGTTATTTATTTTGTTGTTGTTGTTTTACAGATATAGTAGGGCCTGTTTATGCGTTTTGTGCAGGACGCGACAGTTTTTTTTTTTTAATTTGAGCAGATTTGTCGAAAGATATTACAGAAATGCTAATCCTGTTTAAATTATTATTGTTTAGGGTTTTTATTTTCGTTTTTGTTTGTTTTTGCTTCCTTGCTCCATTGCACGTGGTACCTGTGTACTGTATGCAGTCAAAGAGCGTGTAATGGAACTGTGCTGCAAATCACATGTAGCGTTCTAGAATAATGTTCAATTGCCATGTTTATTTGCTTATCGAAGAAAAGCACTTCTCTCGACATTGTGTTATGTGCTGTCAGGTCAAGATTTAAAAAAAAAATGAAAGAAATTATTTTAAAAAAAACAGTCTTCACAGCCTTTTTTTTTTTCTCTTGCCCATTCTGACAATGAATGGGCTGTCAAGTCAAAAAGAAAAAAAAAATCGCTAACTAACATCTGGAAAATCCGATTGTAAATGACGATTACCTACATGGTCAACGTTGCCATCAGAGTAGGCATAGGCCTATCATGGATATTGACGCTTGGCATGTAGCATTTTATGCTGGACATTTTTTTTTTTTCTTTTTTCTTTTTCCTAGCGTAGTATATATAGCACAGGCCTGACTGGCCAAGAAAGACGTATTCCAAAATGTTATGTTTTAGTTGTTTTACTGACTGTTTGTTTTTACAATTAGTAGGGCCTAATATGCGTTTTGTGTATAACATGTTTGCTTGTTGTTTGGGCAGGTGATTTGATGGAATTGATTACCACATGTGCTGGTTCTGTTTTTATTATTATTTTGTTGTTGTTGTTTTTGCGTGGCGGCCAATTTTGTGGAGAGAATTGGCAGAAAAAAAATGATGTGAAGAGGACTGGTTTGTTTGCTTATCAGGTGATTCTGTGAGACAATTTTGTCAACAACAACAACAACAACAAAGCAAATCAAAGACCTCTTCCATCTGTGATTGTTCGACCGTCTTTTCCCTTTTTTTCATGATGACAAATGTCATGACAAGAGCATAATTTTATGCAATCTGTTTCACATAACACAATCCAAATGGAGATCGAGAGGGCTTCGTGTTATAGTAAGCTATAATCAGTAGTGATCGAGGTGGCTTCGTGTTCGACCGGTATAACAAGCAACGGTGGACAGCTCTACACGTGTACCATCAGGTATGTATTATCACTCGTCATATATATATATATATATATATCATATATATATATATATATATATATATATATATATATATATATCTCAGATATATAAGATATATGTATATATTTACATATATTATATCCTTTCTTTTTTATTTCTTTCTGGTGCCCACTCGGGATTAATCAGCTGAATAGGAAAAAAAGGCTCCCCATGCATTTTTTCCCCTTCAGTTTCTCGTGCCACCAATGCCCCCTCGTTACGGGGTTGTTTCCTTCCTAAAAACAAATATTAAAAAATTGATATACTAGTACAGTGGTCACTGCAGAACATTGATGATATACATTTTAAAAGAAAAGAGAACTAACTATACCCTAGTTGGATGTAGGGGGCATGGGGGCAGTTTTCTTTCGTTATAACGAAGTTTCGTTATAACCGAACAAATACAATATTCAACGAAAAAAAGAAAACCACGCAAATTATGATGTTCTGTTTGCTGAATACTCATCATACACTGGAAAGCTATGTAAAATGGAATGGGACCTTTGTAAATTCCGTTTGAATATTACAATTAAAATTGAGCATAAAGTTGTTTGTGATATCACGCATGTATATATAGAAAATGACGGTTTATAGGATTCGGTTATACATTTCGCTATTCCAAAGGTTCGTTTCTTATACTGAAGTTTGTTACTCCGAAGGCTCCTTATTCCGAAGTTTCGCCATTCTAAGGATTCAGTAAGTTTATTTATTTGAAGCTTCATACTTCTGAAGATTCGTTTTTCCAAAAGTTCATAATTTACTGAGATGAAAATATATCATTCGTTTTCCGAAGGTTCGTCGGTCAGAAATTAAAATGATCAGGCTCGTCATTAAAAAGGTTTGTAATTTACTAACTGAGAAAGAATCACTATTCCGAAGGTTCGTTGTTGCGAAGGTTTTTTAATCCGAAAATGTAATAAAGTTTGTCATTCCGAAGATGGTTTGCTAATAAAAAGAAAAGTGACACAGGTTACGTATTTCGAAGGTTCAAGTTTTCTTAAGACAATTATAAGGTTTGGAATTCCTAAGATTTGTTAGTGGACTCACCTTTTTCTTTTCTGGATTAACGAAACTTTTTTCGTTTGTTTGTTTGTTTGTTTGTTTTGGTTTTTGTTTTGTTGTTGTTGTGGTTGTTTTTTGGTTTTGTTTTTGTTGTTGTTTTAGGTTGTTGTTGTTTTTTTAAATGTTCCGATTAATGAATGTTTGGAATTCCTATCATTTTCGGACAAACGCACCGACGTAATAAGAACCATATTCTTTTTTTTTTTTCGGAATAACGAATCTTTGGAATAACGCAAAAATGTTCGCGAACAAACACTGTCTCATTTCCGAACTAACGGACATTTAGGTGTATCAGAATCTTTGTGTTTTGTAATAAGGAACCTTACTCAATTTCAGATTATTGTCAGATTGTATAACAATAATGCAAGTTCTCCTCGGAAACTTGTGCGTGACACATGGATCGAAAACGCAGTATTGTGAAGCATTCCTCCACGCAGAGACGCTATAAATGCTTGTTCCGCTACGTATTTTAGGAAGCGATCCGCATTTCGTTATAACAGAGCACATTTTTTTTTTCTTTGTCAGTGGCGCTCGGAAAAGACTTCGTTATAACGAAAATTTCGCTATAACCGTGTTCGTTATAGGCGAATTTTTAAACACAGACTTTAATGGCGAAAATTTTGGGAACAGAAGTTTTGCTTCGTTATTACCGTGTTCGTTGTAACGGGAGTGCAATGTATTGCAAATTAGTTATAAACATCACATCTCATTATCATTGTCATAAATTATCAGAGGATTGTAATTTCCTGTGCACATATCGTTATGTATGTTTTTTTATATTGTTTTTAACAGATTGAACAACGCTCCGTAAAAACATGACATGCTGTCCCTATAATAGCACCTGTAAATGAACATCATTGGAAACACGTCCTGATGAACTTCAAGATGATGTCAAGTCAAGTCGCATCAATGATCGTTGATGTACCGCAAAAAATATGAATAACACATTATCCCTTCCTACACATTATCATATAAGGAAATTAATCATGGTGACGTTATTTTGTTTTTCTTTAATCCGGAACAACAGAGAAAACGTAAACTTTTCACCTTTGTCACGCTGAGTGAAATAGGTCAGCTTTTAAATATTTTCAGCATCCAGAAATGTACGGTATGACATTAATTTTGGTTAATGTATGTTACTAAAATTTTCAGATCCTTTGCAAAATGGTAACATGAAGGCGATGGAAATGTCCGACCACTATACCCATTATACCATTGTCTATATAATGTTTCTTTTGTGTCCATGAGTATACGTATGTATCAAAGAGAGGTCAGTCTTTATGGTCCACTGACATTAATTCGCTCCGCGAGAATGTGCTCCGCAACATCACCCCAACGACATCTGCTCCGTCGACAATGCTTGCTCCGCCAACGACTGAACCACCGACACTTGCTCCGGCGATGTTTCCTTCGAAGATACCACACTGAATTACCCCGCGCCCCGGCGACGTTTTACTCCAAGGATACGGCAATAACAATGATCCTACCATTAGTTCCAGAGGAAATGGCTACATTTCATTTACACAAATTCTGCTGGCATGTCCTCATGAACGAGATCCGAAGATATTTTATGACATCTGCTGAACTCAGCTCAATATTGAAATTGTTCTATTAACATAACTCACATTCTCATGTTCGCATTATATCTTGCCACATTCAAAAAATATGTATGTGCAGGAATTGTTTTGCACAAGACATAATAATTGTTTCTTGAAATACTTGAGGGGTGCTGCCGATTATTTATAGGCAATTATTAATTCGTTCAAATGTTTTATTGGTTATCTAGAAGACCTAGTATACATATGCTACGATTGTTTTGGTTTATAATGTTTAAGCCAATTACATGGCTGTATGACAACCCACAGGGCACTAATCGTCAACATATCCGAAGAGTGTTCTTCGTGAAATAGCATTGCGTAAGCTTGTGATTCTAATTCATCGGAGTATCAAGCCTTTGTACTTCACTGTCGGATATCACCTTCGGAATAAACATTCTACATCCGGCACTGGTGGATGTTTCAGAAAATAATTGTCAGAAGGGAGGGGAAACCTTAAAAGCAAAAATGAATGTCATTCTTAGTTTGATATGTTTCCCCTTCAGCAGTGGGAGATATTTGATTGTCTGTTAATAAATGATTCACCGTAAAGTCCCAAGGTTTTTTATAACAATGATACATTTCAACTATAATAACATGGTATTATAACCAAAGGTAAACGGATTGATTGCCCTGCTCGCAACTCGGCATTCATGGTCGTGATGGTCTTCCGAGGAATCCAATTTGACATGAATTATTAAATTGACTGAAACTCCATTTAAAATGAAACTCTTATTATAGGCACATAATATTAAAGCTACACAAAACGAAATCATAATTATACAAAACAGTATTCGAATACCACCCACCCACAGCCATCTTCATATAACATAATCATTAACATTATGTCGGGATACCAGATCACATACATTTTCATAACATCCAGTGCAAAAAAAAAATATTATAAATTGCTTTCTTATATAGGAATTACACGATGGTGAGGGTGAGGATATCATTATCCAAGGTAACAGTATTGCATAGATGCCCCACGATAGGCGAACATGCGTTTATTCTGTTCTTGTTTATTTTGACGTTGTTCATTTCTTTTCCTTTTTCTTTATCGAGCAACGAGGGACAGGCCTATACTTCCGAAGTAGGAGCCTTAGTATTGACGTAATATCTTTCAGAACAACGAACTTGCAGAGTGACGAACAGTAACATGATTTTCCCTTTTTTATAATCAAGCACCTCTGAGTCACCGTCAGAAAAGAAAGAATAATAGAGAATCTTCCCCCTTTTTATAGGGCAGTGGAATATAATTCAGGAAAGATATAAAGAAAATAGAAAAAATAACATTATTTTACGCCAATTGATTGATGAAAGAAATGTAGAATCAGGTAACGTTTGCAATCTTGCCAGTGGTCTTCCCCGGAGTCTTCGACTTGAGCTCGCTTCGAAACGTCCTTTTCATTCCCGCAGGCCCCAGACTGTTCATGACCTCAGCAGGAATGCGCCACCGCGCGGATTTGTGGTTTACCCCCCCCCCTCCCCCTCCCCCTCTCCCTCCCTCCGCCTCCTCCTCCCCCCCCCCCCCCCATGCTATCGTGGGATTTTGGTCTTTTCGTCTTCTTTTTTTTTTTTTTTGAAAAGAAGATGTTCGCACGCAGTGTCTTTTCCCCGTACCACTGCGCGTTCTGTTTCAATTCGTTTGGGTTTTAGGGTTTTTTTTTTCCCCTTGAATTTTCACTATGCTCTATAAACACGTGGAAACGCCCCAGCTATACACCTACAGGTAGCTCACCGCAATTTTTGCAGTCAAATACTCGACTTTGTCAACACAAAACCCCTAAAACAATAAAGAGATGATGGAGTACCTTGTATCGATGCATAAACGAAATATCATTGATGGAGAATAAAATATTCTTTACGAAAAATAAATAAAAATAAAATAGAGTTCAGCCAACATATGAGTTTGTCGTCCCACAAGTTTTACACGTGTTTTTCACAAATTTGATAACACTTATATAGTTAGAACATGCATGTCGCCAATTCTCGAGGATGTCGCACACAATGTTGCAGGCTTCTGTTGTGTCGCACAGTATTAGAGCTACATGCTCATACCCGTGGCTACCCTGGCGTCGTAAATAGGTAGTTCATAACTACAATCAAACTGAAGCTTACTACAGTACTAGTATACCACGCACAAGATCTTGCGATATTCCTCTGAAACTTGGATTTACTACCTCAACCTCGGTATGCGCAGCTTGATTTTCTTCCCTTTGGAGTTGAATGTGGAGGTTTTGTGTTTCTCTGAAGGAAGAAAAGCGTGTTCGAAAGAAAAAAAAAATCCGGTAAGTCCATTTTCCTTGAAAATCAATCGATTAATGATTTACACTGTCAATCTGCATGTAATCTGTTTGTATAAATAAGAAATAAAAAACAAACCACGTAACATCGGATTATTTTCAGTCTAAAATCGATGTTTTGGGGCCAATAGCCCACTTATCATAGGCCTACTATAATGCACCATCTGCATAATGAAAACACCAACGTAACTTTGAAATACAAAAAAAAAAAATAAATAAATAAATAAATGAATAAATTAGTGCAGGCCGAACTAAAGGCCAAAGAGGCTATCCTAAGCCCGCCGCACACTATTGGAATACGACTCACGACTATGACTGACCGACTTTGGATTTGAAAAAAAAAAAAAACAAAACAAAAAACAACTCGTTTATGCTGACGCTGTTGTGACTTGTTCAGGATCCAAACTCTGCCAGTCCTATAGTCGCGAGTATTGGATGGGTTCTATTCCATCCTCGACTGCGTCTGCATCATGGAGCTACTGGCACTGTTCTCCACGATTGCGTCAAAACAGGGAGGTTTTCCTCTTCCTCTCTCCCTCTCCCTGCAATCTGATCACTCTGCATCTTTGGCGTGGTTGTTTCTTTTTTTTTTTTGGTGAGTCTGACCCGACTCAAGGTCAATAAACGGTCGATCTATTTCTGTACCCGTGTCAAGACAGGTGGACTGGAACACTCCCTGGTGTATGTGTGTGTACTGTGTGTGTGTGTGAGTGTGTGCGTGTGTGTGTATTGCTGTTCCAAACGTAAACCAGCGCGAGCGGGTATTGCATTCATGCATGCATCTGGTCGGGCTGGGAGCTAGCCAGTTGCTAGCCGAGGTGATCGTCTTCCTTCTTGTATTACGTGAATGAATAGAGAGTTCCCGTCTCCCCGGTAAACCACCTCCCTGGTAAAACGATCGACTGCTGAACAGGGCATGCTAAGGCTGCTTACAAGATTGATAACAAGTCCGCGTGATAGTCTAGCACTGTAGTGGAGCCTCTAAAATCACGCGAGTTTACCAACAGATGAATTCAGACAATTATTATATTATATCTTAAAAATATCTAACTACATTATATCATGTAGGAACTACTGTCTTATTTGGCAGCACAGCAAGTCCCGTCTCACCACCGCAGCGTTGTCAAGTTGTGTGCGCGTACAATCTGTATGTAGTCTCACTTCCCTGGTACAATGCGTGCTTCGCTGCATAACGAGCCTCTAACCAGGGTGGCCGGTGGTGAGTAAAACGCAGCGCCCAGTATACAAAGTATACTGATGCATATCTGATCGCCACAAGTTGCCGCAGCTATACTCGTCTTTTTTTTTTTTTTCCTCCGGCAGGATTGACCACTGTTCATGGTCTTCGTATTTGTTTTTGTTTCCCTCCTGCAATGGCTGCTCTATGTCAAACCCGTCTTCGTGTACCATATACTACTAGACTGGTATAGTACTCGTACACAAGTCGTACATCCTCGCCTCATGAATGTACAATATAAATCTGTGATCACGCATTGTCGGCACTGTACATACCACTCGCATGCGATGCATGCACGCATTACCGCATCGCACACACAGCTACAGAGGAGTGTCAGCGCTGCGGCACTGCCCGGATAACTGGCGGTCACAGAACTCCACACAAGTTCTGTGCTGGCGATCCGGTTCTCACGAGTTACACGCAGAATGATCGTTGAGGGAGCTATATAAAGATTCGAACGAGCCGTTAGTATTTATCGACGGTGCACAGCGTCGATAATATCCGAAACCATTATTGCATGATTACTAAGACATGAGAGCACTTTGGGGCGAGTAAGTCTCACAGTGTTAGTTATATGAAAGGTACTTTAACCTGAAACACAAACTAAGACAAGGCAATCTCAGGGAAACTTTATAAAGGTACCAAAACTCCATATTATTTTTAAAGCTGAAAGTAGGTCGATTTGATGACGCATATGATAAGTTTGATGCTTATGTCACAAAGTTCGAAATGTTGATGAAAAGTCAGAATATCCCGGTAGGCGCATGTGGGTGTGGTATTTGATTTCCAATCTAACTGGCAAAGCGTTGGATGTTGTGAATCGGATGAGTGCTGATGATCGCCAGAATTGTGCTACAGTGAAGCACGAGTTGATGTCGTATTATTATCTCAGTGAAGAGGGGTATAGGCGGAGTTTCAGATCAGCCAAGCCAATGAAGTTTGAGCGCCCAAAACAGTTTGCTACTCGAATGAAGGGGTATTTTGATCATTGGGTGGAAGAGGCTGAGATTGGGGATACTAGGAAGGATCTAGAAGATTTGATTTTGCAAGAGCAATTTCTGATAGATTGTCCCAGAGAAATAGTTAGGTTTGTCAAGGAACGAAAATGTAAAGATTTCAAGGAGGTAGTCGATTGTGCTGAAATCTATGTAGAAGCTCACGGTCCTCATGCATTTTCGGGTGTACAGAAATCGGAAAGAAACCGATCAGATTCAAAGCCGGATAGCAAACCGCCCCACCAAATCAGGTCAAGAAGAGTAGTACGTATCAGAAACCGGCTGATGCTCAGTCAAAGACAGGAAAGGCTATGGGAAATAGGACTTTTCAGGGCAGGGGTTGCTATATGTGTGGAAACCCAAATCACATGAAAAGAGATTGTCCCATGATGTCTAGGCCTGTATCAGCTCAAGGTTTGATGTGTGCTGGGGAAGGTACGGCCCCAAAAGTAGACATGAATGTGGCGAATGAGGTGTCACGGGGTGAGTCTGAGTCGGGAGTGGTTGGTTCGACGGCAGGTTGTTTCCTCCTTGAGAGAGTGATCAACGACTTTGAGTGTGTAAAGAGTGAAGTGGTTGAAAAAGGTGGAATGGCATGCATTGATGTCGCCGCGATGGTGAATCTTACGCCGGTTGTGTCTGGAAGACTGATGCCAGATAATACACCCGTGTCTGTTTTGCGTGATACAGGTTGTAGTACGTGCGTGGTGAAAGAGAAATTGGTTAGAAATGACCAATTAACAGGTCAACATCAGGCAGTGAGGTTAATTGACGGTACGGTTAGGCGTTTTCCCGTGGCTAAGGTAGCTGTTGACTCGCCATATTTTGAAGGGGAAGTTGAAGCCGTGTGCATGCCTGATTGTTTGAGTGAGGTAGTTATCGGGAATGTAGAAGGGGCTCGTGAACCGAGTGACCCCAATCTACATTGGGTCCCAAAGAGTGTTGTGTCTGACCCGGATGTAGAGGTCATAACCCCGGATGTGGGTCTAGAAAGTTCAAATGATGGTGTAGAACAGGACGTCGAGGTCGCAATCCCGGGTGAATTGGATGATACAGGGATGGCTGTTCAAACTCGTGCACAAAAGGTGGAGGATTCGAGGCCTAGTAAAGGTTTGACTGTTGCAGATCCTGTTGATAATGTGCGGTCGAGTGAATTTCTAAAGGAACAGAAAGATGATGAGTCATTGCGCCCTCTATGGCAGAAAATAGGACATGTTGACAATTCCAAGTACAAGTTTGTGTGTGAACAGGGGTTTCTAGTTAGGCAGAAAAAGGATGAAAGTAATCAGGGCATGGGTCCT
Source organism: Diadema setosum (assembly GCA_033980235.1). NCBI lineage: Eukaryota > Metazoa > Echinodermata > Echinoidea > Diadematoida > Diadematidae > Diadema > Diadema setosum. Next base: position 8,587,706 of record CM067074.1, on the reverse strand, counting down.
AAATTGCTAGTAGTGCCTAAGCCTCGTAGGAACGAGATAATGCGAGTCGCACATGACTCACTCCTAGGTGGACACGTGGGTATCAACAATACTTTGTCTAAGATTCAGACTCAGTTCTGTTGGCCTGGGATGTCGGAAGATGTGGCTAATTTCTGCAGGTCATGTGATGTATGCCAAAGGACTATTGACAAAAATAGCCGACATGAGGAGGTACCAGTGGCCAGTTGCTTTGAGGTTGAGGGGGTCGAAGGCAATGAGGAAGTTGTTGAGGTCATGGCTGACGAGGAAGATGTGGCAGAGGCTGGTTCTGGTTTGAATAGGGAGATGTCCAGTATGCCTTGTGTAGTACAGATGGAGTTTGTTGACATGGTAACAGTAGATCCAGTCCAATGTGGAATCTCGTTGACGACTGAACAACCAGTGCGATCTCCGCCTCATAGGGTACCTCAGGCTATGGAAGAGGTGATTAGCAAGGAGGTCGATTCCATGTTGAAGTTAGGAGTAATCGAGCAATCCACCCATCCACCCCTCGTGATAGTCAAAAAGCCGAACGGCTGACCTCATGAGTAGATTGCTGTAACTGTTTATATTGTTGTTGTTTGTAATGGTCCTTGTTTTTCCATTATATGTTAACGAGGTGTAACTCAAAGAAAGAGAAGAACATAAATGATGAAACACATATTTGTTGAGTTGTCATGAATAAATTAATGCACATGTAATTGCAAGTGCTACAAAAAGCCTTTCTCTCTCTCATTTCTCTTACAGGATCAGCGAATCGCGATTAGGTGTAAAGGGATTAAGAGTAGGGAGTAATGCTTAAGGCTTAGTTAAATCTCACAGTATGTGTATTTAAGTATACATGAGGTACTAGAATACTAGGCGTATTAAGAGGTAGCAATTGTTAACCAGGTAGCAAGATTACGTTTCAGTAGATTTTCATCCAGATAAACATGTAAATAGCAACAATTTATTATCTTGTAAGGTTTGTGCAACATGAAAGTATCAGGAAATGAAAGCAAAGGTACAGAAAAAACATATTAGGATATCTGAGCAGGAATACGTGATAGTAGAGATATTATTGCTAAAATGTACCATTATTAGAGGCAATGAAGATTTTGTGTATACATGTTCGATGGTTCTATTTTAGTTATAAAAGACTTAAAGCTTATGCATTTGAAGATGTATTAAGTAAGCTTTAAGCTTTAATACCAACAAAGCAAAAGCAAAAAGGCCTGGGAGATGATTATGAATTTGTGTCTTTTCAGAACAAGGACAGCAGAATAGAAAAGGATAATGTAATGTATGATGCTATATGCTGTTGATATTGATGTCTATCAGTCTCTCTTTTGAACACATGCATATTGACATACACTGTGAATAGTATGTTGGTTGATTGAATAGCAGGTTTCATAAATTTCTTGTAGGACATAATTTTGATATCCCAATTATATCTTAAGATGGGGGATATTGTCAGGAGAGAAATTTATCTTTGATTTTGCCAGTGAAGTGAAACTGAACCTGTTTGAATTTTGTAAAGATTTAGAGCTTCAAAGTTGTCCTAGAAAGCCACTAGGTCAAACTGCAAAAGGCTGACTGCTTGGAAATTTAAATGAAATGAGACCAAGCAAAAGTTAAAGAAATAGCATGGCAACAGCATGCCTGGTCTGCAGTATTAGGTATTAACTCAGACTATAGAAATTGAGTAGAGGTGTTATGTCATAGCTCCCATCCAGGTGATGGCTAGGAATGTTCCCTAGCTCAGTCGAGACTCGGCTATGTCAGTGTCACTAGGGTGTTGGTTGTAGGTTATTGTCCACAAGTTCATGAGTAGAGATGTTATGTAACAGCAGTCTAGACGATGGCTAGACATATCGTGTATAGTTTCAATAGGGCTATATTTAAGCATGATGATTGGATGATTTCTTTAGTGTAGGAAAGGCATGAAAAGACAAGTGTATGTGAGTGTAAGGGACTTTAGTGTTAATCTCTATGGTTAGGAGAGGTAATAAAAAGCTGATGAATGTAGGGGATCGGGGAGAAACACTTTCATAATCAGACATCCAGCATAGATCTCCGCTTAGGCAGCAGTCGTTTTTCTGGGGGTTTTCCACGTCGGTGAGATGCGAGCTCCAGCTGCTGATTAATGAACTGAACTTGGACAGTTATGATCCGAACTTTGGGCTCAATCTCCATTTGCCTGCTCGTCGTCGCTTGAGCTCGGGCATTGCGGGTCAAGGCAGGAGTCTGCATGGTTGCAGGGACTAGTGAAGGCCGAGGAGCTGAGAGGACCGCCAATAGGGTAGCGTCCAGCTGAGTGGCCAAGTCAAGGGATGCTTCCAAGAGACAAGCCAAGCGACTGTGCCGAGGTCGACGACGAGTGTATCCGGCATCGATGACGACTGAGCCAAGTTGAGGGGATCACCAGTTCGGGTCATCCAAGATAACCCAGTTATGTATTTGTGATTTGTTTCATACTATCTTTTATGCTCAATGTATTGTTATGAACGAGAAAGCTACAAAGACTTGAAAGATTAAACTCGAACATAACTGTATACGAACAGTTTGATTTTTTATTATTTCGGTGTCAGAGTAGCAGAGAAAAAAAAAAGTCACTCACGTGACAATATCAAAGTTTGTATCTAAGAAATGAATATGGTGTACATACCTTCAATGTGGCATTCAATGAAGAATCTCGGAATTATTCTATTGTAGACACGAAAAGATTCCTTTAGATTGAAATGTATTATATCATATTCTATATTAAACATAAAATAACTGATTCAAACAGAACATTATGAAACAAGCCTTGATCAAGCAAAATAATTATGTTTTACTAATGATTGCCATACTCTTCCCTGCAGCGACGTTACATTCTGTATAAATATGTAAAAAGGGGGACGTTCATATTAGGTGTTAAAAAAACATTTCCCACTTTTGACCTTTGATAGTTCAAAAGCTATATATAAGATAACACTGACATTGATATGAAAAATAGTTCAATCGTGTACCATTTTTTGGCAGGTAAATCAAAAATGAAAGCATAAATCAGTTTCACTAATTTTAAGATAGATTTTCAGGATAGGGGTTGAGATTTTGTTCTATTTTCAAACATCCGTATAACCCTTCCTTTTGCATAGGAGTCAATTGGTTTGTATGGGAGTGTGTGGTTAAACACCCAGAAAATGATCATGGATAACACGATGGATAATGGCCAGGGTTTGAATGCTTTATTATTCATTCATGAGGATTTCCACTGCTGCAGCTAGTCTTCATTCATCCTGAAATGCAGTGTCACAAGCACATGGAAACATGTGCTTACTTCTTTTTGTGCTTGTGTTAGACTAGCAGTCTCCAAAACAATCCATCATGAATTGTTAGCAAATCATTCTATGCCTTGGAGCAGTAGACCAGAAGCATTAGACCCCGTTTACTGTGCGGGGATGGGCCGAGCCGCGGCAGAGCCCAGCCCGCAATTTTGTCCGTTTACACTGCCGGGCTCGGCCGCGCTTTTAATTCAAACCTTTTAATATTTTGTCGTAGTGGCGCTCTGCTTGTAATCAAACGTTGTAATCAAATTTGGTATAGTCTGGTTTTCAGACCCTTTGCCAACTGCATTCCATGGCGACGAAGTCACCGTTCGGGCAAAGGCCTTTGCCGAAGGAAAAATCCTTTGCAGGACAAAACCACCTTAAACTATACTAGTTTTCGACGTTGAGGGGGTAAACATCCTGAATAACGAAATAGTGCGGGCAGAGGGTTTCGAAGCCAGACTAAAATAAGCCGCGCATTTGGCCCAGTTTGCGTTTACACTGAGAAAAGGCCGGGCTCGGCCGCGGCTCATCTCCAGAGCGTGGCCAAATGCGGGGCCAATTTTGGCCCCGCATTTGGCCTTTTGCGTGTTTACACTGAAATTAAGGCGGGATCGGCCGCGGCCGAGCCTCGCACTGTAAACGGGGTCATGGTCAGCAGAGCTCTGCACAGGTGATATTCATGTCCATTGTTCAGGGTCATTGTAAGCACACCCTCACATGTACACCATTGGTTCCTGTGTAATGTTTAAATTTTGTACACATAGGGTTGAAATTTGATTAAAATCTGGATCGGAACCTAACTTTCAAATTAATCACGGATTTCATGAAACTGATTCATGCTTTCATATTCAAATCAATTCCGACTAAATTGTACACTCATCAGCTTTCCCTCGTATCAATGACAGTTTTATCTGATATGTATATTTTTCGAACTATTAAGAATCAAAAATGGGATTTTTTTTTTTTAACAGCTAGTATATCCACCTTTAGGAAGGCAGTGTGTGGAAAATGTGTAGCTTACTATAAGCAGTGTCAGCAGTAATCCATTGGATTGAACAAATGTTGAATGAAATGTATAGCTGAAAACATTGAGATATGTCTCCTAAATAGCACCACTATCAGTTACTTATTACTATACAATATCATTGTCTCATTGAGGTTACCTGTCGCCAACATTCAGGACTATTATTACCACAATGTCTCTCTAAAGCTGAATCCGTAGTGATTATGTTAAAAGGTAGCTCCTTTTAAAGATTGTCAAAAATGTTTACCGTAAACATGGCATGGAAAAAAAAGAAAATCACAGCTTCGTATTGCAGTTAATGGCTGCTCGTGATAAGCTGTGTTTGATTCTGTTCTGATAAAAGCTTACAAACAAGATGGAACTTTTAAAAAAGGTAGTTATGATTCGATTTTTTTTTATTGTGTAAGAAACCTTGATATCAAAATCAGAACTGTTAATTTGGTTTACATGTAATGTACTCTTTTCCAGTAGGAAGATAAACAAACATTCTGATGATATCTGAAAATCCAAAAATGACAAAAAGGCCGAAGTCGCATGCTCAGTAAACCTTGCCAGTTCTCTAGACTTTCCATTTTTCATAATTCTATTTTTCCAAGGGAAAAAAAATTAAAGAGAACAATAAATCATTAAGATTTTGAAGAAATATCGACCTTCGTGCGATACAAGCTCGCTGGTGTCATCTGCAAATACAATCACGTCCAAAATGTGTGAAACATTTGCATTATCATTCATGCACAATACAATTATGAAAACTAGTGGACAAGGTAGAGCCCAGATGAGCCACTCCCATTCACTCCCAGCACTGTAAGTTGTCGTCATTCAGGATCATACGAAATCAAATTGCTGTCAACTAGTTACTAATTATTCCGATAACTTATAAAGTAAGAACATAATGGACCATGGATGCCAAAACAAAAAGTTTTTTTCTTCTTTTTATAAACACTAGTTCAATTCAATTCAATTCAATTCAATAGTTTATTTATTTCCATCATCAAAAAAAAAAGGGGGGGGAAAAGTTGACATGATCCATAGTTATCAAGAAATCAAATGCTAGGCCTACATAACTTTAAGAACAAACTTTTTTTGTTATTAAGTAAAACAATTATATGGCAAACGATTTGGAATAACCGAAGGTTAATTTGGTTTAAATGTAATGTACTCTTTTCCAGAAGGAAGATAAACAAACATTCTAATGACATCTGAAAATCCAAAAATGACAAATAGGCCGAAATCGCATGCTCAGTAAATCTTGCCACTTCGCTATACTTTCCATTTTTCATAATTCTATTTTTTCAAGGGGAAAAATTAAAGAGAACAATAAATCGTTAAGAATTCATATTGCCGGGGTTATTTTTCAACCAAGGAAAATATCAAATGCATCATAACCTGGTATTTCAATTTCTGGAGGTCTTGCAGTATCAATCATAATAATAATATTATTATGATTGATCCTAAAGATATTATCTTTAGGATATCAAAGACATAGAAAATGGAGATACGTGTTGCGTCTCACATATTCCATTTTTTTTTTCTTATTACAACTGGATTCTTGCTCGTATCATATCCATTTTCTGTTTTTCTTCAAAAAGTTCATAATGTAATGGGTAATTTCACTATAAAGTGGACATGACCATGAAATTTTGATATTGGTCAAATCATTTTGGTATCAAACTGAATTTTTCCTATCTGACCATCTGGTTGGAAAATGGCATAATTCACATGGTTAAATACGTGCCTACACCCAGCATGATTAAATTTCAGATATAAAAAATGAAAAAAGAGGTGAAAACATTTCTTTCTTTTTAGAGTTTTAGGGTTGAACATCATTACATATAGATCAATGTTCAAGATTTTTCATGTGTTATATGCTTCAGTGGACATGTTATTTAACCTTATCAATAATGTCATGGTGTTACAGTAAAAACTGATGTTTTTAGAATGGTTTGAAAACTACATACACAATAACTATCATTTCATTGTCAAAATCATGACCACATACAGCTACCATGTACATGTAGTAAAATGGTTGTTACTCATTTTGTTAACTAATTAAAACTGATTAACTACAATCTTACCATAACTGTAACACCGTAATGATAACAACATGACTTGCGTTGCAAAAGCACAGGAAACATACCAAAATTAATTACCAAATGACTATTGTTCAAGTGCCCATCTGATTTCTCTGTCACAATTACTCAAGTGAAAGAGTTACATACCTGCCAACATTTCAAGACGAAATATCTCACTTGTGGATTGCAAAAATCTTATCTGATATGCAAACTGAAGTTAAAAATCTTACTTTCGGTCAAATCTTCAGAAAATACACATGAAAGGTATATCTAAATATTTTTTAAAAATCTGATTTCTCTTACAGAAAATCTGATTTTGCTATTTTTAACGTAGAAAATCTTACTGAATCTGATAAAATCTTACTAGTCGGCAAGTATGGAGTTATGTCAATGATTGTTCATAAAAAGAAGGGCTGTATCCACATAGAAAATCAGCTGTGCTCGCTGCCGTCATCATCCAGTTTTAACCCTTTCTACGTCAAAAGTCTTGGGTATGTGTGTACAACTCTATGGAGTGCTTAATCTCAACCGACACAGAGTACACAGAAGATTGATATGGCAGCAGTCCACTCAGTGTACCACATAGAATTACAACTTGAACAAACATTTCTTTTTTTTTTATTTCAAGGCAACAGTTCCAGTTGAGTTAATACCCTTTATCTTAAGTTCTTTTTCCATAATAAACACATTTATCACGTGGTTTGATAGTACTTTCGTGGACTCAAATATTAGAAAGTTTTAGTTTTCGTCCACATTGTTCTCTTGACTCTGCACCAGCAAATATGGCTACACTGTCGACTTATACCGGGTGTCCCAAAAAAAGCGGAACGGTAGATTTTCAGTACCTTGCGTTCTTAAAGTGATATATTTTTTGACATCATTAGAAAGAGCGTTTTCCGCAGAAGACGATGATACCAAAATCATTAAATTTGGTTTAGTACTTTTTTTTCTACGCCAATTTCTGTAAATGCAGTCATTTTCAATTTTTTGCGACTTATGAGATAATAATTTGGGTGCGACACGCGTTCCATACGGTGAATTGTGTAAGCTCGGTGATCCATGTCAACAAAAGATAACGCTTTCATATTGGGCGCGCACACACACAAACACACCCGCACACACACACATACACACACACACACACACTTTTTTTTTCCTGGCCCGTGCCCAATGTGAAAGCTGTATCTTTTGTTGGCATGGATCACCGAGCTCACACAATATTCGCCGTATGGATCGCGTGTCGCACTCAAATTATTATCTCATAAGTCGCAAAAATCCGGCGAAATTTGAAAATGACTGCATTTACAGATATTGGCGTTAAAAACAAAAAGTACTGAACCAAATTCAATGATTTTGGTATCATTGTCTTCTGCGGAAGATGCTCTTTCTTATGATGTCAAAAGATATCACTTTTAGAACGCAATTAAAGGTACTGAAAATCCACCGTTCCGCTTTTGGGGGGACACCCGGTATAATGTGTTTATATACATTATCTTTAAATATCGAAAAAAATGGCAAAGGTTCGGATAGTTTTTGTTTTTTTCCTGTGGGTTTAATGACTGCATCAGTCTATTGGTATCGTTAAACACTACGGCCTAGTAATTCGCATGCAAATTTAAGTTGGTAAAAATGTAAAACGTTCTTGGAAGCCTAACGTGAAATATACAGAAAAAAAAAATGCATCACTTGATACATTTTCAACCACTTTAAAACACATGTTCTTATCGTGTAATAATCACGATAACAGAGGACAAGATTTGGTCAAATTTCACGTAATTTGGTGCACATGATTTAAGCCCTGTTTTTTATGTGGTTTTTGTTTTGTTTTTGTAATTCACTGAATAGGCCTATATGGCTTTAAGGCATTTGAAGCCGGGAAAGTACGCCTTTTTTGTCTTTTTTATGCCGAAGTTTGCTGTTAAACGAACGACTAACAAAATCACATGATCACAAAACAATACCACCTAAACATTAAATAATCCGATATGCGGGTAGATTTGTTGTTGGTGTAATCAAGATATTCACTGGAATTTTTTGACAAACAATAATAATAATAATAAAAGAACTATAGCTTTCTCTTGGAACATCTAAAGGTTACTTCGAAGTGCACCCTGTTGCAGTATAAGGCGTCTACATCTTGTAGTAAAACAGTATTGGACGCGAGGGAACTGGGTTCAGAGGCATTGAACAGAGTAAAACACGTAATTTTCTAGCATTTGCTTGGCCATAATGTAGTCCTAAAGGTGTCAAAATTTAATGAAAGGACCCAACCGTACAGGTGGAAATCCCACTAACGACATTCACCTCTATTTATAGCATTAGGGACTTTTCGATTTGCACGTCGAGCCAGGCGTCACCCTGTTATGACGTAGTTTTTACGTACTGCGCATGCGCGAGTGTCGATCCTCGGCTCATCGCACAAATTTCGAACGCGTTAACCCCGGTTATCACCGTCCACCCAAATCGGTTGCGCCGCGCTCAACCCACCCTTGCTATGACGTCACACTCCTCTCGGGTATCGTGCGAAAGAGAACGATGACTCTCGGGAAATCCGTGCTCAGTTCACCTGTTTATTTTACATTTATATTCTAATTACATGAAAGCTTATGATCTTGATACGTCACAGCAGCAGCGCTGACATACAAACTACAGCCTCTGGTACCTACTTTATTTGCCCGTTTTCACTGTTTCGCACTTTGCAACTGCCTACCGTAGTCCCACACATGCATTTACACGTAATGCTGTACACAAATAGATTTTAGTGCTTTTGGCCTAGCTAGTGCAGCAGTGCATTTGCCTAGTAGTCTTACCATGCATCATGTTTTAAAATCCACATAATTCCTCCCAGGATACGCATCTAGTCAAAGACAAAACAAATATTACAAGTACAGAAACGAGTCACAAATTCCGCTTATATGCACAGGGCCTGGTTGCCTCCTGCACACGCCACGAGACGTGACGCCGGCGCCCGAAATCGAAATGTGTTTTAGCAGCGGGTCAACGTACAGACGTGACGCCTTGACGTACGGTTGCGCTCGGCGGCACGTCCTTCTCGTTCACCCAATCGAAAACTTTAAGGACTCTTGCATTACTTTTGTACATCTTTTTTGTACATGACCCCTCAGATGTCGGTAAACAATGTGTTGCGTGTAATCATGCGAGAAATTTGAAATACTCTGCTTGACTATTGCGATTGGTTCATCTCCTTTAAGCCAAAAATATCAATAATTGTAATTATTTCCACCCTGGGTAAAATACTGCTCACAGCAGCTTGCGCACAATACTGATTCACCATTTATCCCCATCGAATTCGTGGGGTTCAAGCCGGGGGTTATTTTTTTTCTGTGCGTAACAATGATCAAAATCAAAAGACGTGGCACGTGAAGTTTCGATTGGTTCCATGTGCTTTCCTCTCTATATGAAACGTATACACACAAACTAATGCCGTCACAATAGCAGTACAAAGTAAAAGAAACTGTAAAAGGAATTATCTTTCTTTCTCCGAATAAATACAATACAGATAAGCCTTTTGACGTTTTATGATAATATTCAAACTCGCAGTAACTCAAAATAAAGTACTACAGAAATGTTACGGATAGTGATTACATTTTTCCGAATACCTACAAATTCAGCGCTGAGCTTTTCTGTGCATTAATGACCAGCATCTATTTCATAAATAATCAAAACCAATGCATAATATCTCAACTAACGTCTAGTGTGCCTTTGTTTATATAAAGTTTGATATGCATTCACAGTCTAAGGTTTCTTAGATAATAAAATTGTCTATTGTTCTACATTAAGTCGGAGGCTAGACAGATATTCTTCTGGTTCTCTATGATGGGAGAGGGTCTAGCTAATGCTCCATCACGCTTTGCGAAAAAAAAAATACCCTCCTTCGCTGCACCAAAAGAAAGACCCTTATTGCTTTTCAGAAATATAGCCCATGCACTATATAGCCTTTCAACATATTATACGATCTCGGTTATCCATCGTTTTCAGATTAAGAAGTTGCTATACAAATATGAAAGGTTTAATTCCTTACAGGGTGCACAGTCATACTAATTCAGGATATTATGTTGACCACTAAATGTATATGATACAGCATTATCTCTCTACCTACCGGAATACTGAGCCTACAATGAACTTCTATATCATGAGCAATCAGGTGTTGTTATGACCAAACTCACACTGAGAATAATCGCACAAAATAATTAGAAATTTATTTCAGGTACTTCATTAATAGCAATATTTTCGCTGTAAATCACTGTCAGTAAAAAAAAAAAAAAAAATCGTGACCACTTACAGGATTCCGCGTTAATATCTAATATTTCGAAGTAATCCCCACAGCATGTCCAGAAGATGATAATTCGATGCACGGATAATGATCCCCTCAGAAGTATATCAATTAGTTAAAGGTAAGGTAATCCAAGCAAAGTATAAATCCACAGCGATAAATGTAATATCCAACCTTTGTGACAACTGCGTCCAGTCAATGTGCGAATGATAATCCAGCAAGTGATTTTACATCAAGTAATTCACTTAAAGTCACCGCTTCTATGTAACAACGTCCAAATATTGAAAACATGGAGTCAGTAACCAATGTATAGGCGAATAAACTTTCCACAGTCAGTATCGTATCTCAGTCCTATTATATCTCCACACAAAAAAGCAGGTCAGCAGATAACCCAAGATTGAAATGACGTAACTCTCACAGCGAAGGTGTGGGTACTCTGCCTACTTCGTAATTTCTGGGGCTTATTATGTCCCTTCAACCTTTTTTGAATATTCCGTAATAATATTCCGATCCTGTACGGCGGTTTATCAAATATATGAGTTCCAGCTATAGTTCCACAGACCCTGACTCATTATCAAGCTATGTGCAAGACATCCCTGAACCATGTGCTCGCAGCAAATTGTTTGCTGCGAGCACATGTTTCTTTTTTTTATTGCAGTGTCACAAACCTTCTGTTGTTGTTCATCGTTTATGGCAGTGTTTCATGAGAGGAGAAAAGATACGAATAACAGTGGAGAAAATAAATTAAAAGAAGAAGCATCTGTTATAAAGCAAGCTGTCTACACCAGCATCAGTTAAAATCACCACCAGGGGGCTCATGTTTTTTTGTTTTTTTTTTTCCTGGCGAAATAACTAAAAACTAGAAATGTCGCTACGGCGACTGATGCCTCCGCCATAATGCATGATTCTCCCAATAGGCGTATAGTACAATGTCTTCACAATGTGTGATCCATGACAGTTTCCTTGAACTGGGTTTGCTATAATTGTCGAAGAGTGCAGGTACACATATTTGGGGAATTGAGAATTTTTACTTGAATTCTGACGGACCATTTTATAAGTTTATGCATTGAGTAATTTCCAAGGTATGAAGAAAGAGTGTAATTACAGTACAAAATAGATTTGTTTTTTGTTTGTTTGTTTGTTTGTTTTTTTTTTTTTTGGGGGGGGGGCATTGAAACCTGGCCTTTGACCCTTAACCTTTGACCTTTGACATTCTGGCGGGAAATTTCCTGGAGAATCTCCATTAGGTAATGCATGTATATATTACTGTAAGTGTGAAAACTAATAATGCGAGCATTTCGTATACTAGTACATGTATATGAGGGAAATAGTAAAATATTGACTATTGACCTTTGACCCCTAAATTCCCTAGATAATCTCTGCCAGTCAGTACATGCATATGTACAACGTTCCATAAAGATACATTGAACCATTTGTGAGAAAAGTGATATTACAACATTTTCACCTAACCTTTGACCTTTTGACCTTTGACCTTATGACATGAAACTCTCTCTGGAGAATCTTTATGCAGTAGTACATGACTACACCAAGTTTCAAGAAAATACCTTAGGGCATTGCATAGATATTGGGGGAAATAGCAACATTTTTAGCATTTGACCTTGAACTTTTGACCTTTGACCTCTTGTCAATGTCACTAAAAACTACTCAACTAATTGTCCCATCATACATCAACCTTGGACCAAATTTGGTGAAAGCTGCTTCATCCAGTTTTGAGTTATCACGTAAACAGATAAATTTCAGGATTTGACCTTGATCTTTGACCTTTGACCTCAGTCCGATATCACACAAAAAAAAACTAATCAAGTAATTGTCCTATCATACGTCATCGTCCGACAAAGTTTGGTGAAATTTGCTCGATCCAGTCTTGAGTTATCGCGTTAACGGATACAATTTCATGATTTGACCTTGACCTTTGACCTTTGACCTTTGGCGGATTTCACCCAAAATCTAATCAACCAATTGCCCCATCATACTTTATACTTGGATCAAGTTTGGTAGAATTCAAGTCAATATTACTCAAGTTATCGCGTAAACGAAAGCGGACGGACGTACGGACGTACGTACGGACGTACGTACAGACGTACGGACGGACGTACGGACCGACGGACGGACAACCCGAAAACATAATGCCTCCGGCACCACTTCGTGGCGGAGGCATAAATATATGAACGGTCTTGAATCATTCTTTAGGAAATTTTGATAATACAAGGAATAAATAATTTAATCTAAGTAATGATCAGTACATAAGTGGAGTTATGAGCCCTCTCTCCCTTTCTCTCTCTCTCTCTCTCTTTTCTAGTTATATTGAAATATTTGTTCTCCATCGCCAATATGACGTCTGCTCTCCTTTCTACTCCGTATTTCCATCCCTTCTCTGTTCCAATCGTTGCTACTGTTGTGTGAAAAATGGATCCGTTGGGACTCATTTACAAGTTTTCAGCGTATTAAAGTATTATTGTTAATGTTAATTACGGAAGTTTTTTTTTTGTTTTTTAGTGTATGTGTTTATTCATTTTTTTTTTTTTTTTGGTCATGCTCTTGCTTCAGGGAGCTACGTTTTTCCCGCGTAAAATTAATCATGGATACTGCACGCAGAGGCCCACACTGTGAACAACCAAACATTATTTGCTCCTTTCCTTTTCTTAATAAGGGGAGTTTCCCCCGCACAAGTTCCGTCTTCAGATTTTGACATTTCATAATCTTAACTGTCGACAATCTTTTTTTTTTTTCATTTCTTTTTGAGGGAGAGAGCGAAATCATATTCTTTTTTAATAGCAATATCCGCTTGCATATTCAATAACGCAATTTTGATTTTCGTTAACACACGCATTGTTCTGCTTCAAGATCTGTTCTTGATGTATTGAAAGTTGACAATGTCTTTTTTTTTTCACATTCACACAAGGCAGTTTGAGAAGCCCGTGTTCAGTTCACTGCCAGTGAAATTTCGGAATAAAACGGTTGGTACAGTTTGGTTACTCTGAAGGTTCGTTCTCCCGAAAGAAATAATGATGATTAAATGATACTAGATTTCTTTATTTTGAATGTTCGTTAATCGGAAAATAATCAAGAAAAAATGTTCGGTAATTTGAAAACGAAATCAGTTTCGTTATTTCGATTGTTCTGCAAGTGAAATTTCGGAATAAAACGACGGTCCCAAAACGGATAAAGTTTTGTTACTCTGAAATTTCGTTCCTCCGAAAGAAATAATGATGATAAAATAATACTTTCGATTCTTCATTCTGAAGGTTCGTTAGTCAGAAAATAGGGCCAAAAAAAAAAAATGGTTTGTTTGCCCTTCTCGACCGACCGAAAATCACGGAAATTTCGGGTCGCGTTTTTTTTTTTCTTTTTTTTTTCTCTTTCAAGTTAATTTTTTTCCACAAATTTCATCTTCTACAAATTTGTGAATGGTCTTAAACCCAAAATTATCCATTTTAAGCTACGTTTAAGCTACGTTTTATAGCATGCATTGCATGCTACAATGTAGCTACCTTTTTGGCTCACATGCGTGCACGCGCACGAAATCCAATCAATGCATGTATATATGCACTTAGTACAGGGCTGCACACTGGCGACCAGTTATTCGCGCTAGCTTGCGCATTGGCGCTGCTCACGCACTGCCATGCCATGCAATACATGCAAAGCATGTACAGTGTAACTGCTTTTCGTTTGCTTGCGATCGGCGGTCATGCCAGACAAGAAGCATTGATGGATTTAGAAGCGCACGCATTTCTGGGTCATTTTACTCACGATCCGATCCCGGCTTCGCAGCAGCGTGGCAGTTGACATGTTAGAACTAATTTACTTGTGTCGATTTTTAGAAAAGTAAAAACATATTCGATATTCAGCGATACAGTAAATGGATCTGATTGCGTTCAGTTTCATTTTACATAGTCATTTCACAAAATGAATATTTTCATTCGTTCAGAATGATCTCACAATGAAGATAGGCGCAAAAAGGATCACGAAATCGGACTTCCGTGTACTTTTTAAGAACGCATGCCCACAAAATGTGAAGAGATAATACTAGGGAGAAAAAACAAATCATGAAATCATCGCAGTCCCGCTTACGTATTTGAGGTATAAATCGTCCCAAAAATGATCATGAATTCGGCCGGCCGCGTCGTACACCTTTCAAAAGCTCATGTACGAAATGCGAAGAGATCATAGAGGAGAAAAAAAAATAAATAAAGGACACATTTGGTACATGCATCATAAAAGATTACAGCCGAATACAAATTCATGAAATCAACGCAATCCCGTTGAAATTTGAGGATATAATAGGCGCAAAAAGGACCTTGAATTCAGTCCTGCATGCCGTGTTGGATATCAAAACGCATGCACAAATGCGACGAGATTATAGGGAAAAAAATTAAAAAAAACACATTTTTACCCTTCTGGTGCGTACATTACAAAATATTACATCCGAAGTAATTAATGAAATCGCCACAAACCCGCTGATATTTGAGGTAGAAATAGGCGCAAAAAGGAACGTGAATTCGGCCGTGTCGTATACCTTTTAAGAACGCATGTACGAAATGGGAAGAGATTAGCGGGAGAAAAATAAAGGACACATTTTCATCCCCTTTTGGCGCTTGCATCATATAGATTACAACCGAGTAGTAATTCATGAAAATTTCGCAATCCCGTTGAAATTTGAGTAAACAATAATAGGCGCAAAAAGAATCTCGAATTCGGCCCTGCATGCAGTGTATAGTTTTGAAAACGCAAGCACAAATGCGAAGAGATTATCGGGAGAAAAATAAAGAACGCATTTTCAACCCTTCTGATGCATGTATCACAAAAGATTACAGCCGAAATAATTAACGAAATATCGCAATCCCGCTGATATTTGATGTAGAAATAGGCGCTAAAAGGATCGTAAATTCGGCCGTGTCGTATACGCATGTACGGAATGCGAAGAGATTATAGGGAGAAAAACACAGGACACATTTTCAACCCCTTTTGGCCCGTGCATCATAAAGATTACAGCCGAACAATAATTCATAAAATCATCGCAATCCCGTTGAAGTTTGAGGAAACAATAGGCGCAAAAAGAATCATGATTTTTGGCCGTGTCGTATATCTTTTGAGAACGCATTTACGAAATGCGAAGAGATTATGGGGAGAAAAATAAAGAACGCATTTTCAACCATACAGCTGGTGCGTGCATCACAAAAGATTACATCCGAAGTAATTTATGAAATCGTCACAATCCCGCTGACATTTGAGGTAGAAATAGGCGCAAAAAAGTATCATGAATTCGGCCGTGTGGTACATCTTTTAAGAACGCACTTACGAAATTCGAAGAGTTTATCGGGAAAAAATAAAGGACGCATTTTCAACCCCTTTTGGCGCGTGCATCGTAAAATATTACAGCCGAAGTAATTTATGAAATCGTCACAATCCCGCTAATATTTGAGGTGGAAATGGGCGCAAAAAAGGATTGCGAATTCGGCCCTGCATGTCTGTACCTTTCAAGAACGCATGCACAAATGCGAAGAGATTATCGGGTGAAAAATAAAGAACCCCTTGTATCGCGTGCATCAGAAAATATCACAGCTAAAATAATTCATTAAATCATTGCAATCCAACTGACCACCAAGAGCAGGTTACGCAGCAAGTTCGTGCGCTGATGTTTAGAAAAAGTCACAAACGCATTTGATACAATCTGATTTTGTTCATTATCATTGTACACTAATTCACAAACAAACATTCTAATTTTTTCCTGTCTTTATTTTTAAATTTCTTGTGCAAAAAATAATGCAAGTTTTAAAAAAAAATATCAATCTGTAAAATGTATATGGGGGGGGGGTACATCCATAAAAAAAACAAGAAAATAAGTTTGCAAGTCATTTAATGTTTTTTATGTTGTCGTTGTTGACCGGTAAATTTTCTGTTCGGACCTGTAAAAAATGGTAAAACGGGGCATTTACCGGTCCGACAGAGACAGGTCGGACCGGCAGAAAAATTGGGTTAGTGTGCAGCCCTTCACAAGATGGCTACATTTGCAGCATCCGTTACCAGCTGTCATGGCACCAAAACTGTTTGGAGTTCAGTTGCCAGCATCTCACTGGAAGGTACTTTTTTTGGAGCTGTTTGCAAAATTTAACAAAGATGAACGTTATAAGTGTTTGTCAGTGAGTGTTTCTGCCTCGCGTACCGGGCCCTGGCAAGACGTAAATTTGAATGAATCTCTTGGAGTTTTGAGTGCATCGACATGGAAAAAAGGTACCCTGTATTTTAAAAAAAAAAAAAAAAAAACGACCTACCGACCCTCTTGGGTTTTGACAATTAAGGGCAAACAAACATTTTTTTTTTTTTGGCCTAATAATAAAAAAAAAAAAACATGTTCGGTAATTTGAAAACGAAATCAGTTTTGTTATTTCGAACGTTCTGCAAGTGAAATTTCAGGATAAATCGACGGCCCCAAAACGGTTACAGTTTTGTTACTTTGAAGGTTCATTCCTCCGAAAGAAATAATAATGATAAAATAATACTTAAGATTCTTCATTCCGAAGTTTCGTTAGTCGGAAAATAATTAAGAAAAAATTTTCATTAATTTGAAAACGAAATCAGTTTCGTTATTTCGAACGTTCTGCCAGTGATTTTTTTTTTTTTCATAAAACGACAGCCCCAAAACGGTTACAGTTTTGTTACTCTGAAGGATCGTTCCTCCGAAAGAAATAATGATGATAAATAATACTAGATTCTTCATTCTGAAGGTTCGTTAGTCGGAAAATTCCAAACGAAATCAGTTTTGTTATTTCGAACATTCATGGTACGACCTTTTTTTTTTTTTTAATTTGGATTAGAACGAACGTTCGAAGCACTTAGTAATAAATCATTTTACTTTGGGATTAAACAAACATTCGGAATAACGACCATCACTCGTGTAATAAGGGAGGTACCAGTATGATATTTCTTTTATGTCACGGTCAAACAATACTAAGAAAGGGAAGTGCAGCGAGGACTCGAAAGTACTCGCTAAGCTAACATTCATGAGCGATGTGAACCAACATGACTGTGCAATACATAGGATTCGCTTCTCGCGCATCTGCATGCAGTACATGTAGGTCTCCCACGTGGTCGACAGGACGGCGAGAAAGCAAAAACATCACATCCTAACGTCAGTAGTCGGCGATAGACTTGCGATCGCGACGCAGTGGTATTACTTGAGACGGCTAATATTGAAACAGGAAAGGCCTAAAAGAAAATGGAACCTTCCCCATCGGTATCTACCTCTCTTTCATTTATTATTTACGAACTGCTGCCCACAAAAGGTATGGAGTTTCCGCATTGTTTCTGTGAGAATATGCCCCTGACAACGCTCATAATACTTGTATCTCCGTGAAAATGTATCATTTGTATGGAGTTTCTGCATTGTTTCTGTGAGAATATGCCCCCTCACAACGCTCATTACATCTCCTTGAAAAATGTATCATTTCGCGGCATTTTAGCGGCGATTTATCTGGGTTGTATTGAGCATTAGCAAAGTCTTGCGCGCTTCGCGCGGGACGGGCGAACCCCCCTCCCGTATCCACCCCCAGAATAGCGCGCATATGTGTCGATATGAATATTGATCTCAGACAAGCGTGATGAAATTCCTGGCGAGAACCCCGTCATCCCTAAAAAAAGTTACAGCACCACAAACTACTAGGTTGTAATTTAAACATATACTTCATGTTGGCAGTGTATATGCATTGCATCAGTTGCCAAATATAAGGTACCTATTTAAAACGTAGGCAATGCCTAGTACCTTCTGGAACGTTTGAGCCGTTTCTTCCCACATGCATTCACGGGCAACTTTGCTGGTTAATCCAATATGCATTCAATGTGTAAACACATTTCTTCAACCATATAGTAATTATGTACATTCATGACAGTGTATTTTCACAAATGTTACATTTTATAAACCATAGTATTTGAATTGTGAAACATTAAAATATCATATAAATCAGTTATGGTATAGGGCTGTGACATTCGTGATGAGGTATATCAATAGGCCTATTTGTAACTGGTGGAGAATCCAAGCTACATAATTATGTAGCTTGAATGTACGTAATTACTATATGGTTGTAGAAATGTGTTTACACATTGAATGCATATTGGATTGACCAGTATGACAGTAAGAAGACGTTTCTGTTTGCAAAGTTGCCCGTGAATGCATGTGGAAAGAAACGGCTCAAACGATCCAGAACGTTCTAGGCATTGCCTACGTTTATAGGTACCTTATATTTGGCAATATATATATATATATATATATATATATATATATATATATATATATATATATATATATATGTGTGTGTAAAGTGGTGGAGTAAATAGCCCACTTTACTGTAGAGATTGTAATGGCGGAAGGCTGGAATATAGTAGCTTTCATGCCAAGACATAAGTTTATGGAGCAACTTGCCCATTTTACTGTACATAGTGTTTGTAGAACCAGAAAGCTGAAATCTATTCATTACCAAGATACAATAGCTGCTTGGTACACATTGTATTATATAGTGCCACCACGCAACCTAAAGGTTGAATGAGTTTATGAAACAAAAGAGGTACTGTCACCCTACTTGAATAGTGGATTTAGCGGCAATGACTGGACAGTGGTAATGACTGGACAGTGACTTAGAGATAGAAAACCACATAAAAGTGGCTGGTATTGTTCTATGTTACTTTGAAGTTTGCCACCTTGTGATGCTGTACAAAGAACCAGATTACAGCATATGTGTAAAATGCTTTGTATTAAGTCTCTTTCTCAATTTCCCCCTCTCTCCCCCTATCTCTCCCCCTGCCTCTTTGTCTCTCTCTCTCTCTCCCTTACCATTCATGGTCAGTTTCTGTATAAAGTTTTTGTATAACGTTTCTTTGAGAAGGGTTAGTCAGGAAAGCTTGGGTACGATACCAGAGATAAGTATTATGGTATAGTAGGAACAGGAAAGTATATATAGCATATATTGGAGTTGATACTAGTCAGTCTCTCTCCCCAGGGAGGTGGATTCCCACCTCCCTGCTCTCCTCCCCAAGCCCTGTGAAGTGCAAGGACGTGTTCCAGTCTCTCCGAAACCGAGCTGTTATACTTAAATGCTTTAGTGGAGAAACTCAACCTTTTGCACCTATACACCGAATTCCGTCCTGACATAACTAAGTCATGTCTACTGTACATCAGTTCAAAGTTGATAAGATGTTTCGAATGATATTTTATAGACGCTTTGCTGTACATTCGAAACGGTCTGTTATAATTATGTTGGTCGATCTAAGGAGGAGTCAAATGACCACTTAGTGTTTTGAGGACCAGACATGCAGCTTTTAGAATGTGCAGCAATTCCGAAGTAACTTTCATTTGGACGAGGACCCCCCCCCCCCCCAACTGTATAGATGTTTCGAATGATAATTTATGGACGCTTTACTGGACATTCGAAACGATCTGTTATCATGTTGGTCGACCTAAGGAAGAGTCAAATGACTACTTAGTGTTTTGAGGACCAGACATGCAGCTTTTAGAATGTGCAGCGATCCCGAAGTAACTTTCATTTGGACGAGGACCCCCCCCCAACTGTATAGATGTTTCGAATGATATTTTATGGACGCTTTACTGGACATTCGAAACGGTCTGTTATCATGTTGGTCGACCTAAGGAAGAGTCAAAATGACTACTTAGTGTTTTGAGGACCAGACATGCAGCTTTTAGAATGTGCAGCAATCCCGAAGTAACTTTCATTTGGACAAGGACCCCCCCCCCCAACTGTATGTGTGAGTCAGCTCAACGCAGAGATGTCTTCAAGTCATCATTCGCGGCCCCTCTTCACTTCATGGACTGAGCGCTCCAACGAGATTCGCCATCATTTAGCATGTTAATTCGACCGCGAGGACTGTATGTATTTGTGAGCATTTAGCGCGAAAATTGAATGGTAGTGCATGACCCAATCCCCTTCACTGAATATCAGAATGGACTTATATGTGAGTACATTCTTATCTCTGTCATTTGTATATGTATAATAACTCTTTTTATTTTGCATGGTTAAAAGAGATCAAACTGGCTGCTCTGATGCATGACTTTGAATAAATCTCAACACCAACAAGGTGATTAATGTAATCCAATGTGTACTACATTGTCTTTGTCACTGCTTTGACGCCCACATACTTAGTTTGTTTAATGTTTCTGTGTGATATATCCATTTGGATGAAATTATGTATTCGCAATTTATGTAAGGGGGATGTTAGTGTGTGTGTGTAGAGAATAAAGTCACTTGTCAGGATGGCTTATTCTCACCCCGAATACATAATTTCATCCAAATGGATATATCACACAGAAACATTAAGCAAACTAAATATGTGGGCGTCAAAGTAGTGACAAAGACAATGTAGTACACATTGGATTACATTAATCACCTTGTCGGTGTTGAGATTTATTCAAAGTCAGGCATCAGAGCAACCAGTTTGATCTCTTTTAACCATGAAAAATAAAAAGAGTTATTATACATATACAAATGACAGAGATAAGAATGTACTAACATACACATGTATAAGTCCACTCTGATATTCAATGAAGGGGATTGGGTCATGCACTACCATTCAATTTTCGCGCCAAATGCTCACAAATACAGTTCTCGCGGTCGACTTAACATGCTAACTGATGGCGAATCTCGTTGGAGCGCCCAGTTCATGAAGTGAAGGGGAGCCGCGAATGATGACTTGAAGACATCTCTGCGTTGAGTTGACTCACACATACAGTTAGGGGGGGGGGGGGGGGTGTCCATGTCCAAATGAAAGTTACTTCGGGATTGCTGCACATTCCGAAAGCTGCATGTCTGGTCCTCAAAACACTAAGTAGTCATTTGACTCTTCCTTAGGTCGACCAACATGATAACAGACCGTTTAGAATGTCCAGTAAAGCGTCCATAAAATATCATTCGAAACATCTATACAGTTGGGGGGGGGGGTCCTCGTCCAAATGAAAGTTACTTCGGGATCGCTGCACATTCTAAAAGCTGCATGTCTGGTCCTCAAAACACTAAGTAGTCATTTGACTCTTCCTTAGGTCGACCAACATGATAACAGACCGTTTCGAATGTCCAGTAAAGCGTCCATAAATTATCATTCGAAACATCTATACAGTTGGGGGGGGGGGTCCTCGTCCAAATGAAAGTTACTTCGGAATTGCTGCACATTCTAAAAGCTGCATGTCTGGTCCTCGAAACACTAAGTGGTCATTTGACTCCTCCTTAGATCGACCAACATAATTATAACAGACCGTTTCGAATGTACAGCAAAGCGTCTATAAAATATCATTCGAAACATCTTATCAACTTTGAACTGATGTACAGTAGACATGACTTAGTTATGTCAGGACGGAATTCGGTGTATAGGTGCAAAAGGTTGAGTTTCTCCACTAAAGCATTTAAGTATAACAGCTCGGTTTCGGAGAGACTGGAACACGTCCTTGCACTTCACAGGGCTTGGGGAGGAGAGCAGGGAGGTGGGAATCCACCTCCCTGGGGAGAGAGACTGACTAGTATCAACTCCAATATATGCTATATATACTTTCCTGTTCCTACTATACCATAATACTTATCTCTGGTATCGTACCCAAGCTTTCCTGACTAACCCTTCTCAAAGAAACGTTATACAAAAACTTTATACAAAAACTGACCATGAATGGTAAGGGAGAGAGAGAGAGAGACAAAGAGGCAGGGGGAGAGATAGGGGGAGAGAGGGGGAAATTGAGAAAGAGACTTAATACAAAGCATTTTACACATATGCTGTAATCTGGTTCTTTGTACAGCATCACAAGGTGGCAAACTTCAAAGTAACATAGAACAATACCAGCCACTTTTATGTGGTTTTCTATCTCTAAGTCACTGTCCAGTCATTACCACTGTCCAGTCATTGCCGCTAAATCCACTATTCAAGTAGGGTGACAGTACCTCTTTTGTTTCATAAACTCATTCAACCTTTAGGTTGCGTGGTGGCACTATATAATACACTGTGTACCAAGCAGCTATTGTATCTTGGTAATGAATAGATTTCAGCTTTCTGGTTCTACAAACACTATGTACAGTAAAATGGGCAAGTTGCTCCATAAACTTATGTCTTGGCATGAAAGCTACTATATTCCAGCCTTCCGCCATTACAATCTCTACAGTAAAGTGGGCTATTTACTCCACCACTTTACATACCTCCCTGCTTTAAAGAATCATGACTTCCACGTCATGATGATAATACATACCATGCATCTTCTTTACATTCTATTTACATATACACCACACACAAAATATATCATTTACAATAAAGTTCATTTCAATACAGTGAGAAAGAGGAGGGTTACCAAAAACCTAACCCATCACACCCAGATGGATCAATACAGGTGTAGCCCCTTGACTAGACGAAGGTGGGGAGTGTGATGTCCCTTCAGACACCGGAGTTGCCTCAGTCACATTCATTGTATTACAGTGTTTGTCTACTACCACCAAGAAGTCCCAAAAACACTTTGAAATTAAATTGTCATCAAAAGATCTAAATTTGAGAAGGACCAATAACATGTATACAATCTATTGCTCAGATCATCAATCGAACTCAAGCACGTAAAACACAAAATCAAAGCATGGACATAAAAGAAATGTAGATGCATGTGCCACTATACAGCCACTACATCAAGCGTGTAAACCCTCATTGAACCTTGTCACCTGTCGGTATAGTGGGTTTACTACTGCTTCGACCAGAAAACAATCTTTCTATGTTTGAATTTGGTAATTCAATGTACGCTTGACATATAAACTCTAAAACAAGTGTGGCAGAATAAATGTACAAAAATACAATGACTTAATTGCAGACTCATGAAATAGATCTCAACACCTACTTTGACAATCCCACTCCTGACACCAATTTATGTAACTGAGGGGGATGTTAGTGTGTGTGTGTGTGTACGTGTAGAATAAAGTCACCTGTCAGGATGGCTTATTCTCACCCCGAATACATAATTTCATCCAAATGGATATATCACACAGAAACATTAAACAAACTAAGTATGTGGGCGTCAAAGCAGTGACAAAGACAATGTAGTACACATTGGATTACATTAATCACCTTGTTGGTGTTGAGATTTATTCAAAGTCATGCATCAGAGCAGCCAGTTTGATCTCTTTTAACCATGCAAAATAAAAAGAGTTATTATACATATACAAATGACAGAGATAAGAATGTACTCACATATAAGTCCATTCTGATATTCAGTGAAGGGGATTGGGTCATGCACTACCATTCAATTTTCGCGCAAAATGCTCACAAATACATACAGTCCTCGCGGTCGAATTAACATGCTAACTGATGGCGAATCTCGTTGGAGCGCTCAGTCCATGAAGTGAAGAGGGGCCGCGAATGATGACTTGAAGACATCTCTGCGTTGAGCTGACTCACACATACAGTTGGGGGGGGGGGGGTCCTTGTCCAAATGAAAGTTACTTCGGGATTGCTGCACATTCTAAAAGCTGCATGTCTGGTCCTCAAAACACTAAGTAGTCATTTTGACTCTTCCTTAGGTCGACCAACATGATAACAGACCGTTTCGAATGTCCAGTAAAGCGTCCATAAAATATCATTTGAAATATCTATACAGTTGGGGGGGGGGGGGGTCCTCGTCCAAATGAAAGTTACTTCGGGATCGCTGCACATTCTAAAAGCTGCATGTCTGGTCCTCAAAACACTAAGTAGTCATTTGACTCTTCCTTAGGTCGACCAACATGATAACAGACCGTTTCGAATGTCCAGTAAAGCGTCCATAAATTATCATTCGAAACATCTATACAGTTGGGGGGGGGGGTCCTCGTCCAAATGAAAGTTACTTCGGAATTGCTGCACATTCTAAAAGCTGCATGTCTGGTCCTCAAAACACTAAGTGGTCATTTGACTCCTCCTTAGATCGACCAACATAATTATAACAGACCGTTTCGAATGTACAGCAAAGCGTCTATAAAATATCATTCGAAACATCTTATCAACTTTGAACTGATGTACAGTAGACATGACTTAGTTATGTCAGGACGGAATTCGGTGTATAGGTGCAAAAGGTTGAGTTTCTCCACTAAAGCATTTAAGTATAACAGCTCGGTTTCGGAGAGACTGGAACACGTCCTTGCACTTCACAGGGCTTGGGGAGGAGAGCAGGGAGGTGGGAATCCACCTCCCTGGGGAGAGAGACTGACTAGTATCAACTCCAATATATGCTATATATACTTTCCTGTTCCTACTATACCATAATACTTATCTCTGGTATCGTACCCAAGCTTTCCTGACTAACCCTTCTCAAAGAAACGTTATACAAAAACTTTATACAAAAACTGACCATGAATGGTAAGGGAGAGAGAGAGAGAGACAAAGAGGCAGAGGGAGAGATAGGGGGAGAGAGGGGGAAATTGAGAAAGAGACTTAATACAAAGCATTTTACACATATGCTGTAATCTGGTTCTTTGTACAGCATCACAAGGTGGCAAACTTCAAAGTAACATAGAACAATACCAGCCACTTTTATGTGGTTTTCTATCTCTAAGTCACTGTCCAGTCATTACCACTGTCCAGTCATTGCCGCTAAATCCACTATTCAAGTAGGGTGACAGTACCTCTTTTGTTTCATAAACTCATTCAACCTTTAGGTTGCGTGGTGGCACTATATAATACACTGTGTACCAAGCAGCTATTGTATCTTGGTAATGAATAGATTTCAGCTTTCTGGTTCTACAAACACTATGTACAGTAAAATGGGCAAGTTGCTCCATAAACTTATGTCTTGGCATGAAAGCTACTATATTCCAGCCTTCCGCCATTACAATCTCTACAGTAAAGTGGGCTATTTACTCCACCACTTTACATATATATATATATATATATATATATATATATATACAGTGTGTCTCTAAAAAAAGTAAACCCAACTTCAACGGCAAATTTTTAGCAAACTATAAAATATTTACACATTATTTTTTCATGGTTAGATAGTCCAATAAGTCCTCTGTCCAATGATACCACGTATGTTATGTAACTCTCATGCATGACTGAGCATGATTGAACTTAGTAAATGGGTGTGAAATCATCACTGTGGCAAGTTCCGTGATCAGCATACTTTCTCACATTGTACCAGATGGCTCTTTGTGTTGGAGGCTGCCTGTCGGGGAACTGCACCCGAAAAGCCTCTTGAACTTCCACGAAACTTCTTGTTTCCTGGTATCGAGTTACCAGTAATACTCTCTGCTCAATTGTCAACTGTACCATGTTTGGAAAGCATGTGAAGTGTGCCTGTGTCAGGAACAACCTTTGCTGACAAAAATTTAACTTCAAATATGCCCTGAATGCATGACAATAGCAAGAAATAACTTGCCACAGTGATGATTTCGCACCCATTCACTAAGTTGAATCGTGCTCAGTCATGCATGAGAGTTACATAACCTATGTGGTATCATTGGATAGAGGACTTATTGGACTATCTAACCATGAAAAAATACTGTGCAAATATTTTATAGTTTTCTGAAAATTTGCTGTTGAAGTTGGGTTTACTTTTTTTAGGGACACCCTGTATATATATATATATATATATATATATATGTTATATTATTATATTTGTGCTTCAAACATGAATATCCGTACTAATAGGCCTGCAGACGATGGCCAAAAAGTGGCTTAAAAAAGACTCAACTGGCAACTGTCGTATAACAAGCAAATTTTAAAAGTATACATCCTGACAATATCCCACGTGAAATTTACCCAAAAAAAATCTAATCGGAACATGCTCAAATGACGTCATCAAATGGCCTCTTAAGAACTGCAATTTTGCCAGAGTAATTGTCACTTCGACAGCTGTAATAATAAAACTGGAATATTTCGGAAAGGAAGTAATTCTAGCTACAGTAATGCTATTTCTCATGTACCTCAGGTCATCAGCCATCAATTATGCTCATTTTCAGATGAGCTGGTGAGTTGTACGCATACCAATAGCGTTTCTATAGCAACCTTACACTGACGTAGTAGAAATAAACAGAAAATTCATAATAATTTTCATAATTTTCATCTAATTTGTTGAAATATAATAAGAATTCCTAAATATATGTTTTATGATGTGTCTTGTTGGTTTCAGCGAAGTGCCGAACCAATTTCCGTCTTACTCATGTGTTAATACGGGGGAAATATAGTCATTGCCATGGTAACGCTTTCATGAAAAAAAACCCTAAATGATAAAATGTAATTCTTTCTACGCAAATAGTTATAAATTAAGCTTAATAACCTTCAAATAAGTAGGTGCCCAGTAAACGTATCCAGTCACTAGATGACTCAACTCATTGTAAGGCTAACCATGGTCACCAAAATTGTTTCCATGGCAACGAGAAAGAGCTTCGGAAGCAGGTTTACGCAATGGAATGAGAGTGCAATTTCAACATATCTGTCAAGTGTCATTTTGCTTGTGTATTCTGTTTATCAAAATATATTAATATGGACATGATGGATGTCACATTTGAGGTAAAGGACTATGTGACAATCTGTATTAATTACATTGCATTTCTTGGAAACAATCGTGCCCTTGCTATAAGGCACGACAGCATGTACGTTTGAAACATATTATATATTCGCGTCATAGGATAATACATGTTTTCTATATTGCCAAGAGGATAAAGGGCATTTTGGGGACACACGGCACCGGGTCGCCCTTCAATAAGCACCCTCTTTATCATGTAGATCTTGTAAGGTAAATCTTCTTCTATCATTTCGATGACTTTTCATTGATGTAAGAGTATATTTGCTGCATTGCCGGACCTACTTTTAAAACCATTCACGTTAGAACAACTGTATTTGCGTTGCTAACATCCATAGTTTGTAATAAAGGCCGTTAGCGTAGGTGTAAATTTAGACACCTCCCAAAAGCTTACCTTTGAATGTTCACCTTTTTGACAATGTAGTTATTGTAGAGCAATGATTCCTCTAGTAATTGGTTGCATTTTTGGATACAAAAGTGCCTTTGCTATACGGCACGATGGAATTTCGAAAACATGTACGTTTGGAACATATTATATTTGCGTTGTATGATATTACAATGTTTTCTATATTGCGGTGAGGGTGGAGTATTTTTGGCACATCCCACAGGGTTGCCGTTTAATGCGCACCCTCTTCACTGTATAGATCTTGTAAAGTTAAGTCTCTTCTATCATTTCCATTGCTTCCCGTCGATGAAAATTGATTTGCCGTATTGCCGGGACTACTTTTACAACCATTCACGTTAGAACAACGGTATTTGCGTTGCTAATTATATGTACTCTATAACAAGACGGCGTAAGCTTAGGTGTGAATTTAGACATTTCCGAGGGGATTAATTTTAAATGTTCACCCTTTTGATAATATATTTATTGTAGAGCAATGTCTCCTCTATTAATAAGTTGCATTTCTTGGACACAAAAGTGCCTTTGCTGTACGGCACAATGGCATTTTGAAGACATACACGTTTGGAACATAATATTTATATTCGCATTATATGATTTCATATGTCTTATATATTGCCGTGAGGGTGGGATATTTTTTGGCACATACTACAGGGTTGCCATTTAATGTGCACCCTCTTCACTGCATAGATCTTGTAAAGTTAAACCTCTTCTATCATTTCCATGACTTTTCATTGTTAAAAAGTGTATTTGCTATATTGCCGGAACTGCTTTTAAACCATCCACGCTATAGAACAACGATGTTTGTGTTGCTAATATCTATATTTTGTCTTAAGGGGGCTTGAGCGTAGGTGTACTTTGGACAATTCCCATGGGGTTGTCTTTTAACGTTCACCCTCTTGACGATATGGATATTGTAGAGCAATGTCTCCTCTATTAACTACAACGTATTTTGGAAAACAAAAGTGCCCTTGATTTACGGCACGATCGAAGTTTGAAAACATGTATGTTTGGAACATATAGTGTATTCGCGTTCATGATATTCAATGTTTTCAATATTACTGCCATGAGGGTGGTGCACTTTGGGGGCACATCCCACAGGATGGGCATTTAATGTGCATCCTCCCACTAAATAGATATTTTTTGAAGCAATGCTTTTCCTATCATTTCCACGACATTCATTGATATAAAAGTGTGTAGCTGTATTGCTGCAACCACTTCTAAAACCATGCACGAAAGAACGTCGGTATTTTCGTTCATAGTATCCATGTGATGTAATTACGGGTCTTGAGCGGCGGTGTAATTCTGGAGATTTCCCAAGAGATTGCTTCTGAATGTTCACCCGTTTGACAATGTAGTTAATGTAGAGCATTTTTCTTTTTGTAATCATATTGCATTTCTTACAAACAAAAGGGCAATTGCTCTACAACCGTAACGATCGGGAAAATGTGAAGGCATGGGAAATTGAAACATATTTGTGCTATGTGCTAGTGCATGTTTCTATATTGCCGTGGGGTTAGATGATTTTGAACACATCTCACTCGGTTGCCGTTGAATGTGCACCCCTTTGACTATATGATGATTGCAAAGCAGTGTCTCTACCATTCAAAAATCATGAAAAGTAAAGTGTCTTTACTTGCCACTCGGCAAAACGACTTTACATGCATGTACAAGTGAGTTTGCTTTGGCATAAATGCATGTTTTGTTAAAAAAAAAAATCTGTTTCAGGACCACGACGGTCAGGGTAGGGGTAATCTGGGCACTTCCCAAGGGCTTGACAAAATATATATTGTAAAGCAACGTGTCCTATATCACCTTAATAGCATTTTACGAACATAAAAGCGCATGTGCTACACAGGCGAAAGAGCTTTTCAGAGGTATGTAACCATGGAACATTTTTCTCGGTTGTATACTGCATGTTTTTCATCGCCTTTAGGATGCATGGGAGTTACTTTGAGCACCTCTCCTAAGGTGGTCTTTGCAAGTGAACCCTTTGGATTGCATAGATATTGTAGATCAATGTTGTTATTTCATCTCTACCCCGGCAACTTTTATAGAAAAAAGTGTCTTGATATGGCAGGAATCCAGTTCAATACAATTCAATTTAATTGTTATTTCATTTTCAACAAGAACAGATCGAGACATCACTTTCTTTGTAAAAGAAAATGAGGTGCGTAAAACTATGTCGAATGAAAAGAATTTACAATGATTATAGCACCATACGATAATTATACATAAACGTAAAACTCAAGTGATAGTCATAAAACTCAACGTTTTTTTTTTTTTTTTTTAGACATGCACTTTTGGAACGACTGTAATTGCGTTGATATTTGCGTTACAAAGGGTCATGTATAGAGGCAATTAATGTGGGTACTTTCCATATAGCACGCTCCCTTCGAGTGATAACCATTTTAACTATGTCAGTGTAAGTCAAAATTGCAGAGCAATATATCGTCTGTTGACTCCGTTGAATTTCATTAAATAAAAGTTTCTTTGCTAGAGGACCAAAGGGACTGTTTAAAGGCATGTACCCATAGAACATCATTATGTATTTGCGTTGGTACATGATTATTGCATGTCTTAGACTGCCTTTGGGTGGGGTAATTTTGGGCGCTCTCCACGTAGTTGCCTTCGTATGTGAACCATTTTCACCCTATAGATATTGTAGAACAAAAATTCTTCTATACTTCCACTGAATTTTAATGGAAATGAAACTAAAGGGACGTTATGCACAGAGTTTTTTTTTTCGCTTCAAACAGCTGTATTCACGTGTGTATAATTATGTTTTGTACCGAGCCGTGAGGGTATAGGGATGAATTCGGGTACCTCCCTGCGAGTCGCTTTGACTGTGCACCACTTTTTAAAGATAATTATACACATTGTAGGAAAATGTCTCTGTTAATGCCAATTCTATTTCATGGAAATAAAAGAGTCTTTGCTAGACGGCCAAACGACTTGAAAATAAAATCTCGTACGCTTAAAACAACGGAAATCGCGTTGGTTGATGCATGTTGTGTAAATGGTCGTGGGGATAATTATGATCGACTGGGGTGACTTTGGGCGCTACCTACAGGGTTTCCTTTATCTGTGCCATCTTCAATATCTCAAAACCCTCAAGGATGCAAGAGATGAATCAGGATTCGAGCAAACCACCCTCCAAACAGAGTTAATTCATTACAAATTTAGACAAATTAATGATGTTGACACTTGTTTAATTTCGTAGTTTTAAGCTATCATTATCTGTTGGATAACAAACTCTAATTTTTATGATATTATTCATGCTGGTTTACTAAGGCTGTAATGTTTGTGTTTGGTGAAGAGAAACTGAAATATCATATTTGAACACTCTTGATATGCTCATATCGGGCACTTTGATGCATTAGAGTATTCCGTTGGCTCGGAACCCTTTGCATATTATGCAAGAGGCCGAGATTATATACGTGGAAATATTTACATCGCACTAACTCACATTGCAAACATAGGTTTCAACATTTTCGGTGTTCCAATCTGAAACCTAGAAGCATTGTTTTCATGGAAACACTGTATTTTTATCATTATGGGAGCTAATTTGCATACTATGCAAATGAGGCCCAGACTATATGTACATGGAAATAGTTGCATCGCACTAACTGACATCGTAAACATAGATTTCAACACTTTCGGTGTTCCAGTCTTAATCCCAGAAGCATTGTTTTCGTGGAAACACTGTATTTTTGTCATTAGGCCTATGGGAGCTAATTTGCATATTATGCAAATGAGGCCCAGACTATGTACATGTCATGGCGAATGTTTGCATCGCACTAACTGACATTATAAACATAGGCTTCAACACTTTCGGTGTTCCAATCTAAAACCTAGAAGTATAGTTTTCATGGAAACACTGTATTTTTATCATAATGGGTGCTAATTTGCATATTATGGAAATTTAGCCACTATGCCCCACTGGATTTCTTGGGACTTTGAGTAAGGTGTTTGGGAGCCCATAACAAGTAGCACTGCAGTGGAATTTTCTGCTGCAATTAGTATAATGGGTGAGACCCTATTATGACTGGACTAATGTGATCTATGACAAAATGTGTACAACGGTATCCAGTTTCTGTTAACAGTGCTTCATTTCTTTCAAAAGTACATATTTGTTGTAGTAGTCCATCGAGTATAATGAGCTTGCTTTGATATCGTACAGAAATCCACGCAAGACCCATTTCACCGACATTGATTTCAGTGAGATCAGTGTCAATTAGTGTTTCCAGTTTCACTTAGCAAGTCCTCGTGACTGCAACATAATAAAAAAAAAGTGAGATAGCGAGACTGAAACCAGTGAAGTGAAAATGAAACCAATGAAAAGTTTGGTGAAACACCCTACAGGACTGTAAGAAAGGAACAGCCATGAACTAACAAGGGGGCTGACTGGAGGTGGAGGAGGGTCTCGTCTAATATGAGAAATTAATCTATGTTCTATGCCTAATTGGCTTGAAAAAATGTCAGATCGTCCTATGATTGTGCCAAATGCAAAGCGAAAAACAACAAAAAATCCAGCTACTGAGATGGAATATACATAATACACCACTTATAATGAAAATTGTGATATCTGGACAGCTGTGTTATAATGGCTTCAGGCAAATTTGAGTGTAACCATGGTAGCTATGGTCTCTCACAGGTTAGGTCTCAACTCTAGTCTATTAAATTTACATACTTATGTAAATTTAGAATGGTGTTTATCGTTTAGAGGGTGTTGCATTTTTTGTTTGAGAAAAAAAAATGTTTTCATCATTTGTATTAAAGTTGCCATAGAAATGACCTAATTTGGGCTCAGATTTTTTGAAAAGAGGTCACAAATGGGCCCAATTTTGTTTGAAGAAAGGCAGGAAATAAGAAATACATACACTGGCAACTTATCTAATGATTATAATGTCAGTTGTATAATGAACATTTGAGATATCCTAAAATTCTCATTAATTTTTTTGGTTTTGGGGTGGCCATATTGATATCGTCATTTGAGCATGTTCCGACGCAGAAATTTCGGGTAAATTTTACTGGTAAGTTTGTTAAGAAATATACTTTCAAAAAATTACAAAATTTGTTTGTTATACGATAGTTGCCAGTTGACCCCCAAATTCAGCCTCAATCCGCAGGCCTATAAATTTGAGATGTAGATCTGAGGTTTGTAACTTTTTTTTTCTGCAATGAATTATGCAAATTTTAGGGGCGTAAAAATATTTGGATATAATGCGTGGTATACTATCTTAATTTAGAATACACACCTTTGTCTCAAACCAAGTGTGCTTTGAAGTAATTTACATGCATTGTAATCGTGCACTTCACCTTGGTAGAAACGAAAAAAAAAAAAAAAAAACGTTGGCCCTAGATTAACGCTAATTTTTTTTTTCGGAAATTACCGTTTTCTGTCAATACCGAAAAGGATGACGCAATAATGAGTGCTCAGCTTCATCATATTTTGAGAATAATGTATCTTAATTGTGTGTGCACGCGCATGTCATTTTTTTTTTACCTCAGAAGAAAGCATTATTGGCTTTTGCAAAACAAACTGAATTTATGTGCAATGTCATTTTAAAAAAAGTATTTTTCAAATGTGAATATCCCTTTTTCATCAATTTGGTATTACCCTAACTGAATTTTCCATGGTAGGGCCTAAACAAAGTTGTATAATGATTTTCCTCACCTTTGAATGACATTTTTCATGGATTTCCCAGCCTCAAACACATTGAGTAGGGCCTACTTTTTTAAAGAATTTTGCTTTTCTTCCTTCCACAAGATTTTTTGTTGTTGCTGTTGTTGTGTGGAGTGGGGGGGGGGCTGGGGGAATTCCTCGTGTGGTAAGTAAAAAATTATGAAAGTCACTTGCGAAGAGAAAAAAAAAAAAAAAAAAAAAACAATCCAGTCTCGGGGTGTGGTCATCAAGCAAAATGCATTGTTGTTCCATACACACAGTGCTTCCATAGAATCGGTGCAATGTCAATTCAGTGAAAATGGGATTTCCACAAGACACATCCCCCCCCCCCTTCATTGACCCCCCCCCCCCAAAAAAAAAAAAGAAACAAAATGCTACCGCCGTTTAGATACTGAGTAATGGTTGTGTTCCTTTCTTCCTTTCTGTTTACAGAGTGCATACTAGTAGTATGCAACGACAAAAGTTGGCGTACAGCCAGCTCCCGCAACGGCGTAAATCCGTACTGAGGAGTGGGGGGGGGGGGGGGGATGATCGGCGATAGTCACCACCACCACGATTACAAGCCCATAACTGGACCGGCGCAGCCTTGGGAGGGGTGGGGTGAAGAAGCTTGGTGCCCCCACCCCCCCCCCCCCCCCCCGTCAACACGTACACACACACACACACACACACAGGCGTACCATGGGTCAAGACATTAGGGGGCACCTCGTGGAAAAGTAATTTTGAGGGTGTGTACGCTTATGCGTGCTTGCGTGTGTATGTGTGTGTGCGCGTGTGTGCGTGCGCTGTCAGTCTGCAAACTTAATGGGGACTACAGTACATAACGATATGTCATACATTCCACAGCGCAGTCATTGAGCAACATTTGTAAGTTTTTTAGAATGACGGCGTGAAACAATAAATTATTTGGAACAACATCAGGAGAATTGCATAAAAATTGAATGCGAGCGAGCGTTTAAAATTTTGACATTTCACAGTACAAAAACTGCCGTTTGTAGCTATATATTTCGCTTTCAAAAGGGGTTGCGCACCGGGCTCAACTGCTGGCAATTACCGGCAGCAACATCAGGAGATTGGCATAACGATTGAATGCGAGCGAGCGAAGCGAGCGAGCTTGAAAATTTTGACATTTTACGGTCCAAAAACTGCCGTTTGTAACTATATTTTTTCGCTTTGGATATTAAGGAGGGGAGGGAAGCATCGGGCGCAACTGCTGGCAATTACTGGCAGCAACATCAGAAGAATGGCATAACGATTAACTGCGAGCGAGGGGAGCGAGCGAGCTTGAAATTTTGACATTTTACAGTCCCAAAACTGCCGTTTGTAGGTCTATTTTTTGCTTTGGAAATTAAGGGGGGCGCAACGAGCGTAACTGCTGCCAGTTACTGGCAGCAACATCAGGAGAATAGAATAACGATTAAATGCGAGCGAGCGAAGCGAACGAGCTTGAAATTTGGACATTCTAAAGCCACAAAACTGCCGTTTGTAGCTATACTTATTCGCCTTGAAAATTAAGGGGGGGGGGGGGGCGCACCGGACCCAACTACTGGCGATTACTGGCAGCAACATCGGGAGAATAGCATAGCGATTGAATGCGAGCGAGCGGAGCGAGCGAGCTTGAAATTTTGACATTTTACAGTCCCAAAACTGCCGTTTGTAGCTATATCTTTTGCTTTGGAAATTAAGGGGGCGCAACGAGCGTAACTGCTGCCAGTTACTGGCAGGAACATCAGGAGAATAGCATAACGATTAAATGCGAGCGAAGCGAAGCGAACGAGCTTGAAAATTTGGACATTCTAAAACCACAAAACTGCCGTTTGGTGGCTATACTTATTCGCCTTGGAAATTAAGGGGGGGGGGGGCGCACCGGACCCAACTGCTGGCGATTACTGGCAGCAACATCAGGAGAATAGCATAGCGATTAAATGAGAGCTAGCTTGAAAATTTTGACATTTTACAGTCCCAAAACTGCCGTTTGTAGCTATATTTTTTATCGCTTTGGATATTAAGGGGGGGGGGGGCGCACCGGGCACAACTGCTGGCAATTACTGGCATCAACATCAGAAGAATAGCATAACGATTAAATGCGAGCGAGCGAAGCGAGCGATCTTGAAAATTTTGACATTTTACAGTCGCAAAACTACCGTTTGTAGCTTTATTTTTTCGCCTTGGATATTAAAGGGGTACGCACCGGGCGCAACTGCTGGCAGTTACTGGCAGCAACATCAGGAGAATGGCATAACGATTAAATGCGAGCGAGCAAAGCGAGCGAGCTTGAAAATTTAGACAATTTAAAGTCCCAAAACTACCGTTTGTTATAGCTATACATTTTCGCTTTGGAAATTAAGGGGGCGCACCGGGTGCAACTGTGGGCAAAAACTTTCAGCAACATCGGGAGAATAGCATTGCGATTAAATGCGAGCGAGCGAGCTTGGAAATTTTGACATTTTACGGTCCAAAAACACCTTTTGTAGCTATTTTTTCGCTTTGGAAATTAAGAGGGGCGCAACGGGCACAACTGCTGGCATTTACTGGCAGCAACATCAGGGTTTTTTTTTTTTTTTTTGGGGGGGGGGGGGAACCCTCCGTTGGTATCTATAGATATCTCCACCCACGGAACTTTTGCATGTTTTTCTAAACTGAAGCAACAGACCTGGTGCACACTTTAGATGAAACATTTTAAAATACAAGTGTATGTTAATCTAAAGTGTATTAAGTAGAAAGGACTGAACAGGGAGGGTATAGGAGGCATTGGGTAGGCCTAACCCCTCTTACACGAGGGAGATTTTGTATTATTTTGTAGAATTGAAATTCAGCCATCTTTGGATGAAATATTAGACAGTTTTCTATCAAAAAAGTAAGAACATTTCCACATCTCGGGAGTTACGAGGAGCAAAATGATATGTTTGTCCCCAATACTTTCATGGGGTACCATCCCCCCCCCCCCCCCCCATCGACGCTTCTGCATATGAGGGAGCTTTTGTAAGTAAAAGATCTGCTGCACGCTCTGTCATAAAATACTAGGAAATATGTCAATCTCAAAAGTGTTCAAAATCTATCGAAAGGGATCCAGTAGCGGAGCTTTTGCCATCTTTTCATGATTGCAATTCAACGAAATCTGGTGCATAGTTCTGGCGGTATTTGGACAATTTTCCACAAAGAAAGTTCGAGATTTGTCCTTATCTCGGGAATTGCTCGGGGGACAAATGACTTTTCTGCCCCAACACTTCCGCAGGGATGGGGCAAATGCCTCTTTCCCTCCCCCCTCCCCGAGATAGATTCCACGCCCCTGATCATCCCTGGGTATACCCATAGATGTACGATCAGAGTCGTCATCGTTTCAGGAATAATAATTCAGGAAATGGAGGGGGGTTCAATTATGGCGGTATGGTTTTAGTTATTGTTTGTTTAATTGTTTTCGTACATAATTTGCAGATGGTCCAGAGTTGCTCGCGTCATAGCATGTTTACATGTACCTGTGCTATTTGACGTTGTCAACGTCTGGACCATAAAATGTCGATAATACTTTCTTCGCGAATGAGCGAAGCGAGCGAGCGCTTGAGAAAATTATGTATAACATTATATCCTACAAGATGGAATACTGTTCAGCTCTGTTACCTCTCTGAAGGCGGGCCTTTCAATAAAAATATGTCAATATTGATAAAAGCTCATTTCTGCTTCCTCCATTTTTTCCTCAAATTTCAGGGGGGGGGGGGATTGTACAGGCCATCCCCCCTCCTCCATTTCAGGGGGAGGGGGGATATATCCCCCCCCATCCCCCCCCCCCCATCCCCCCCCCCCCCCCGGATTTACGCCCATCCAGCCAGGATATATTCGCGATCTCTTTATGATTTCTAAGAAAAAAAATCAAATAAAAAAAAATATCAAAATTTTACTTCCTTCTCCTTTCACGATTTTGATCAGATTTGACATCACTGAATCATTTCGATTCCTTTTCACCTATACTAGGTAACGGTGGCTTGACATGATTATTTTGTTATCACTTATCAGTCAACGACTAGATCTAGAACTTTGCAAACAAACAGCTCTGCGATGTTGTTTTCTGAGTCTTCGTTCTCCTTCCTATCGCGGACTGCGCGCGAAGTACGTGAAGCCACTCCTACTACTGAGTAATACATAACCACACACGATACAACTTACCACAACAGGGCAGGACACTGTACGTTCATATTGATCGTGTGAGCTTACCTGACGATCCACACGCAAGTCTCAACAAAATGGCTGCCATCAGCAGCAGCACGTACGTAAATGTGAAATATTCCATGTTTGTAGGAGGTCTGTTAACTCGCATTTAGGACTCTTGAATTAGTGAATCTCAAACAACCATAAGGTGACTGACTATACAGGAGTACTGTATCCATCAAGTTCCGCGCAAATCTGTCCCGTCTCAACAGAATAGTTTTCCACAATGCATGACACTCGCCGGTGGGGATTCCCCGCGCACAACATTTTCTATAAGCCGTTCACTTATAACATGCTCAGATTCATGTACACCATGTGCAAGTTCCATCACTGTCTGGCAGGCAGTCAGTTAACCCATGCAAAATCCATGGTTGCGACATGAACGTCACCGTCATAAAAAAATAGATATTCACGCAGGTTGGGCGCAGGGCATATGGGCCTGTACTGTTTCCGTGGTGTAGGTACTCGTGTAAAAATGACATTTCAATAATTACTGATATCTTTTAAGGCCTACTTGATATATCCTGATTGGTTCTAGAATGTGCCTATCATGGGCGTAAATCCCGTGGGGGATGGGGGGGATATATCCCCCCCCCCCCTGATATGGAGGAGGGGGGGGATGGCCTGTACAATCATCCCCCCCCCCCCTGAAATTTGAGGAAAAATGGAGGAAGCGGAAATGTGCTTTGAATATTTTTATTGAAAGGCCCGCCTTCAGAGACAATGGGTAACAGAGCTGAACAGTATTCCATCTTGTAGGATAATGTAAACATAATTTTCTCAAGCGCTCGCTCGCTTCGCTCGCTCGCGAAGAAAGTATTATCGACATTTTACTCTCCAAAGAAAAATCGAGTAAACATTTTCACTCTTGAAGGAGTGAATACAAAAAAGAGTGAATTTAGAGTGAAATTGGAGTGAATTTCGAGTGAAAATGTTCATTTTCACTCATTTTGGAGTGACCTCAGGGATCACTCGAAGATTTTGGAGTGATCCCTGACGTCACTCTAAAACGAGTGAAAATGAAAATTTTCACTCGAAATTCACTCCAATTTCACTCTAAATTCACTCTTTTTTGTATTCACTCCTTCAAGAGTGAAAATTTTCACTCGATTTTTTTTAGAGAGTATGGTCCAGACGTTGACAACGTCAAATAGCACAGGCCTACATGTAAACATGCTATGACGCGAGCAACTTGAGACCATCTGCAAATTATTGAAAATTTTGACATTTTACAGTCCCAAAACTGCCGTTTGTAGCTATATTTTTTATCGCTTTGGATATTAAGAGGGGGGGGGGGCGCACCGGGCGCAACTGCTGGCAATTACTGGCATCAACATCAGGAGAATAGCATAACGATTAAATGCGAGCAAGCGAAGCGAGCGATCTTGAAAATTTTGACATTTTACAGTCGCAAAACTACCGTTTGTAGCTTTATTTTTTCGCCTTGGATATTAAAGGGGGACGCACCGGGCGCAACTGCTTGCAGTTACTGGCAGCAACATCAGGAGAATGGCATAACGATTAAATGCGAGCGAGCAAAGCGAGCGAGCTTGAAAATTTAGACAATTTAAAGTCCCAAAACTACCGTTTGTTATAGCTATACATTTTCGCTTTGGAAATTAAGGGGGCGCACCGGGTGCAACTGTGGGCAAAAACTTTCAGCAACATCGGGAGAATAGCATTGCGATTAAATGCGAGCGAGCGAGCTTGGAAATTTTGACATTTTACGGTCCAAAAACACCTTTTGTAGCTATTTTTTCGCTTTGGAAATTAAGAGGGGCGCAACGGGCACAATTGCTGGCATTTACTGGCAGCAACATCAGGGGTTTTTTTTTTTTTTTTTGGGGGGGGGAACCCTCCGTTGGTATCTATAGATATCTCCACCCACGGAACTTTTGCATTTTTTTCTAAACTGAAGCAACAGACCTGGTGCACACTTTAGATGAAACATGTTAAAATACAAGTGTATGTTAATCTAAAGTGTATTAAGTAGAAAGGACTGAACAGGGAGGGTATAGGAGGCATGGGGTAGGCCTAACCCCTCTTACACGAGGGAGATTTTGTATTATTTTGTAGAATTGAAATTCAGCCATCTTTGGATGAAATATTTAGACAGTTTTCTATCAAAAAAGTAAGAACATTTCCACATCTCGGGAGTTACGAGGAGCAAAATGATATGTTTGTCCCCAATACTTTTATGGGGTACCATCCCCCCCCCCCCCCCATCGACGCCTCTGCATATGAGGGAGCTTTTGTAAGTGAAAGATCTGCTGCACGCTCTTTCATAAAATACTAGGAAATACGTCAATCTCAAAAGTGTTCAAAATCTATCGAAAGGGATCCAGAAGCGGAGCTTTTGCATGCTTTTCATGATTGCAATTCAACGAAATCTGGTGCATAGTTCTGGCGGTATTTGGACATTTTATTTTCCACAAAGAAAGTTCGAGATTTGTCCTTATCTCGGGAATTGCTTGGGGGACAAATGACTTTTCTGCCCCAACACTTCCGCAGGGGTGGGGCAAATGCCTCTTTCCCTCTCCCCTCCCCGAGATAGATTCCACGCCCCTGATCATCCCTGGGTATACCCATAGATGTATCAGAGTCGTCATCGTTTCAGGAATAATAATTCAGGAAATGGAGGGGGGTTCAATTATGGCGGTATGGTTTTAGTTGTTTGTTTGATTGTTTTCGTACATAATTTGCAGATGGTCCAGAGTTGCTCGCGTCATAGCATGTTTACATGTACCTGTGCTATTTGACGTTGTCAACGTCTGGACCATAAAATGTCGATAATACTTTCTTCGCGAATGAGCGAAGCGAGCGAGCGCTTGAGAAAATTATGTATAACATTATATCCTACAAGATGGAATACTGTTCAGCTCTGTTACCTCTCTGAAGGCGGGCCTTTCAATAAAAATATGTCAATATTGATAAAAGCACATTTCTGCTTCCTCCATTTTTTCCTCAAATTTCAGGGGGGGGGGATTGTACAGGCCATCCCCCCTCCTCCATTTCAGGGGGGGGGGGGGGGAGGGGGGATATAGCCCCCCATCCCCCCCCCCCCCCCCCCCGGATTTACGCCCATCCAGCCAGGATATATTCGCGATCTCTTTATGATTTCTAAGAAAAAAAAATCAAATAAAACAAAATCAAAATTTTACTTCCTTCTCCTTTCACGATTTTGATCAGATTTGACATCACTGAATCATTTCGATTCCTTTTCACCTATACTAGGTAACGGTGGCTTGACATGATTATCTTGTTATCACTTATCAGTCAACGACTAGATCTAGAGCTTTACAAACAAACAGCTCTGCGATGTTGTTTTCTGAGTCTTCGTTCTCCTTCCTATCGCGGACTGCGCGCGAAGTACGTGAAGCCACTCCTACTACTGAGTAATACATAACCACACACGATACAACTTACCACAACAGGGCAGGACACTGTACGTTCATATTGATCGTGTGAGCTTACCTGACGATCCACACGCAAGTCTCAACAAAATGGCTGCCATCAGTAGCAGCACGTACGTAAATGTGAAATATTCCATGTTTGTAGGAGGTCTGTTAACTCGCATTTAGGGCTCTTGAATTAGTGAATCTCAAACAACCATAAGGTGACTGACTATACAGGAGTACTGTATCCATCAAGTTCCGCGCAAATCTGTCCCGTCTCAACAGAATAGTTTTCCACAATGCATGACACTCGCCGGTGGGGATTCCCCGCGCACAACATTTTCTATAAGCCGTTCACTTATAACATGCTCAGATTCATGTACACCATGTGCAAGTTCCATCACTGTCTGGCAGGCAGTCAGTTAACCCATGCAAAATCCATGCAAAATAGATATTCACGCAGGTTGGGCGCAGGGCATATGGGCCTGTACTGTTTCCGTGGTGTAGGTACTCGTGTAAAAATGACATTTCAATAATTACTGATATCTTTTAAGGCCTACTTGATATATCCTGATTGGTTCTAGAATGTGCCTATCATGGGCGTAAATCCCGTGGGGGATGGGGGGGATATATCCCCCCCCCCCCCCGATATGGATGAGGGGGGGGGGGGATGGCCTGTACAATCATCCCCCCCCCCCCTGAAATTTGAGGAAAAATGGAGGAAGCGGAAATGTGCTTTGAATATTTTTATTGAAAGGCCCGCCTTCAGAGACAATGGGTAACAGAGCTGAACAGTATTCCATCTTGTAGGATAATGTATACATAATTTTCTCAAGCGCTCGCTCGCTTCGCTCGCTCGCGAAGAAAGTATTATCGACATTTTACTCTCTAAAGAAAAATCGAGTAAACATTTTCACTCTTGAAGGAGTGAATACAAAAAAGAGTGAATTTAGAGTGAAATTGGAGTGAATTTCGAGTGAAAATGTTCATTTTCACTCATTTTGGAGTTACCTCAGGGATCACTCGAAGATTTTGGAGTGATCCCTGATCCCTGAGCGAGCGCTTGAGAAAATTATGTATACATTATCCTACAAGATGGAATACTGTTCAGCTCTGTTACCCATTGTCTCTGAAGGCGGGCCTTTCAATAAAAATATGTCAATATTGATAAAAGCACATTTCCGCTTCCTCCATTTTTTCCTCAAATTTCAGGGGGGGGGATGATTGTACAGGCCATCCCCCCCCCCCTCCTCCATTTCGGGGGGGGGGGGGGGATATATCCCCCCATCCCCCACGGGATTTACGCCCATGATAGGCACATTCTAGAACCAAGGATATATATCAAGTAGGCCTTAAAAGATGTCAGTAATTATTGAAATGTCATTTTCACACGAGTACCTACACCACGGAAACAGTATAGGCCCATGTAATATGCCCTGCGCCCAACCTGCGTGAATATTTATTTTTTTTATGACGGTGACGTTCATGTCGCAACCATGGATTTTGCATGGGTTAACTGCGCCCCCCTTAATTTCCAAAGCAAAAGATATAGCTACAAACGGCAGTTTTGGGACTGTAAAATATCAAAATTTCAAGCTCGCTCGCTCCGCTCGCTCGCATTCAATCGCTATGCTATTCTCCCGATGTTGCTGCCAGTAATCGCCAGTAGTTGGGTCCGGTGCGCCCCCCCCCCCCCCTTAATTTCCAAGGCGAATAAGTATACCTACAAACGGCAGTTTTGGGACTGTAAAATGTCAAAATTTCAATGCCGTTTCAAATTTCGTTATGCCATTCTTCTGATGTTGCTGCCAGTAATTGCCAGCAGTTGCGCCCGATGCTTCCCTCCCCTCCTTAATATCCAAAGCGAAAAAATATAGTTACAAACGGCAGTTTTTGGACTGTAAAATGTCAAAATTTTCAAGCTCGCTCGCTTCGCTCGCTCGCATTTAATCGTTATGCCAATCTCCTGATGTTGCTGCCGGTAATTGCCAGCAGTTGAGCCAGGTGCGCAACCCCTTTTGAAAGCGAAATATATAGCTACAAACGGCAGTTTTTGTACTGTGAAAATTTTCAACCCTCGCTCGCATTCAATTTTTGTGCAACTCTCCTGATGTTGTTCCAAATAATTTGTTGTTTCACGCCGTCATTCTAAAAAACTTACAAATGTTGCTCAATGACTGCGCTGTGGAATGTATGACATATCGTTATGTACTGTAGTCCCCATTAAGTTTGCAGACTGACAGCGCACGCACACACGTGCACACACACATACACACGCAAGCACGCATAAGCATACACACCCTCAAAATTACTTTTCCACGAGGTGTCCCCCTAATGTCTTGACCCATGGTACGCCACTGTGTGTGTGTGTGTGTGCGTGTGTGTGTGTGTGTGTGCGTGTTGGGGGGGGGGGGGGGGGGGGCACCAAGCTTCTCCACCCCACCCCTCCCAAGGCTGCGCCAGTCCAGTTATGGGCTTGTAATCGTGGTGATGGTGACTATCGCCGATCATCCCCCCACTCCTCAGTACGGATTTACGCCGTTGGTGCCTATAATACTTTTTTTTTCCTAACCCAAGCACAAATTAGCTGTGTGAAGACTTGGATGA
Source organism: Diadema setosum (assembly GCA_033980235.1). Lineage (NCBI taxonomy): Eukaryota > Metazoa > Echinodermata > Echinoidea > Diadematoida > Diadematidae > Diadema > Diadema setosum. The sequence continues at coordinate 8,544,174 of CM067074.1, read as the reverse complement.
CCGTTAACCTCCCACGTGGCTGCGAAAGCCCACGATTGGTCAATGTGGCTATCATCGTTATGACAGCTGGCATGTTGACGGTCACGTTCCATAGGGTGTGGTCCAGTAAAGGAATGATTTACCATTTGCACATGAAACATGTTAGCATTAGTACTTTAAAATAGTTTTAGAATGTGAGTTCGGGATAGAAACAACCACTGGAAAAAAAAATTTGAATCAGTAAAATCGTTTTTAAGTATTGTTGAGTATACAAATTAATGTGAACAATAGTTAGAATTAAAATATTTCCAGACTAAACCGTCTACAGTTACGGTTTGTTGAGAAAAATTTACTCCTTATATTTTACGCTTTATTGCGAAAATTTTATATGATAGGATGTGTTGTGGAACAACAGACCTCCGCATATGCATTAAATGTCATATCTTGATTTATTAGGTGATACGCTATCAGCGTATCACCTATTGTGATTGTCAAAATCTCTCTTTATTTAGGTGATACGCTATCAGCGTATCACCTATTGTGATTGTCAAAATTTCTCTTTTTTTTTATTCTTCTTTCTTTCTGCCACATTTTGTGTCGTCAATATCTCAAGAATGACATTACGAAATAACATGACATTTTCAGTCGATATGTCTCATGACAAAATCTAGCCACAATAAGGTTTTCATGACAGTAACATATCTATGACGTCATCTAGGCGCCATTTTGTGATTTTCGGACTTTGTCACATGATCGATCATAACTTCATAACTAGATGTCATTTCTGTATCATTTTCGGTGGACATGAAATTCAGGTCACGCTCTATCTTACTTTTTAACGCTAGTTACACAGGTCATCATTACGCGCGCGTAAGCGCGCGTCAAAATTTTAAAAGGCTCAAAACGACTTCCCAATGGGAAATCTCGAAGTTTCAGACAATTTTAAGCGTTTCAAACATTTTCTCGCGTGCGCGTCCGTCCGCGCAATTTCGCGCGCAGAGCCCGTAAGCAACATGAAAATGCAATTTTTTTGACTGATTTGGATTCCTTATACTTTGAGTAACAATATCCATTGATTTGCGATCGATTTCGACCTATAACAAAGGAATGCACTGGCGTCAAAGTTGAAATTCCGCGTGCGCGTCTTTCTGCAAATATAGTGAAAAAACATGTCTTTGTTTATTTCGCCATAGCTCTTTAAATCGTCCGTTGACCCTATATTTCTATTGCATATTACAAAAGTATATGAATTGGAAATAACATTCCAATTATCAATATTGCCAGGAAAGCGCGATGACGTCATCATATCGTCATTTTAAATAAAAAAGTGGAATTATTTTTTTTGAGGTACTGTTTCAGACATTCATTTGCTCGTATCTCTGTTGTTTCAGCTCAATATTATCCCAAATTTAGATATGTTGTACTTTGAACATTTACCTCTCAAGTCCATGTGATGGTTTTGAAATACGATGACGTCATCATACTAGAAATTGTGATTAAAGGTAAAGACTCAAATTCAGACAAGTTTACGTGTTATGTCTATGGGAGGTGATTTTTTTTTTAAACCATGCATTGACTTGACAACGTTTAAGCACCTTTACCTCATCTGATTTTGCTCCATTTCCTCTGAAACATACGTATGTTGTAGCTGAGACAATAAGCTTTAGTAATCGTGCATTTTATGTTTTAAAATCTCCTCATTAGGTTGATAATTTTGTAGTTTAAAACTGAAAATGAGAATGCAATCTGTACAGAACGATTCCCAATTTTTCTTTGCAACTGTATATTGATCGAATCCACGCTGCCACTTGTGAGAAGTTGAATAGCGCCATCACAAGTCAACTAGTCACGATAGTATTATTATATATTTAAGTTTCGCACTCAATCTTCAGGACAGCCGTGTGGCGTAGTCGCTTAGCGCTGGGTGTTCATAACGCCATACCGGAAGGAGAGAAGTTCGACTCCCGCAGGACTTTTCCCGTTCTTTTTTTTTTTTTTTTTTCGGCAGGTCAGCTTTACTCCGATGTCATTTATCATATTATTTTATCAAGTGTACGTAACCCATGAACACGGCTGCTCTATTTCCCTTGTTTTGTATTGGAGTTTGGAGATTGGGTTTGCTTCATTAATTTTGTCACACTTAATGTTGTAAATTGCCCCTTGTTACAGTGTCCCGCTTGCCACCTTTCGTTTGCTCTTTCCTTTTCTCTTCATTGGTTATTGTTATACTGTAACAGGATAGGTAGGAACATGTACGTTTAGATAACTGGCAGGAATGGGAGCTGAATTGATTAACTCTAGTCCAGGTGTATGGCGTCTCGCTCATCTCTTTGAAATTCCAGGTTGTTATTGTTTGACCCAATAACGGAGACGTAGACAGGTTTTATGTTGCTATAGAGGTATCTTGTGCCACATGAATGGAAGGCATCACTGTTTAGTAGTAGTAATGAACTTTTTCATGTTGTAAATGATATAAAGATATGAATTTCACATCCAATCTTCGGGACAGCCGTGTGGCTTTATAGTCGCTTAGCGCGCTGCATGGTCATTATGCACTATCTTAGGACGAGATGTTCGAGACCCGCAGGACGCTATTATTTTTTTTTTCTCTCTCTTTCTTTGTTTTTCTTTTGGCAGTTCAGCTTCATTCCAATGTCATTACCCCACGACACACAGTCACTCAAGTTCCTTTTTTTTTTTTTTTGTCGGAGGCTGGAGGTTGGATTTGCTTCATTTATCATACGTAATGTTGTAAATTGCCTTTGGTATACAGTGCCCCGCTTGCCACCTTTCGTTTTCTCTTTCCTTTTCTCTACGTTTCTTCCTGTTACACTGCACAAGACAGGTCGGGAAATAATTTACATAACTCAACTGGAGCAGGAATGGCAACTGAATAAATTAACTCTAGGCCAGGTGTATGGCGTCTAGCTCATCTCTTTGAAATTCCAGATTGTTATTGTTTGACCCAATAGCGAAATTGTAGACAGGTTTTGTGTTGCTATAGAAGTATCTTGTGCCACATGAGTAGAAGGCATCACTGTTTAGTAGTAGTAATGAACTTTTTCATGTCCCTCCATGTCAGTTATAGGGGTTATAGGGGTTGTGTGTCTATCTGCCAAAGAAAAGGAAAACTTATTTTCGTCATGGCTGTTTCTCTATACGTAGCCGTAGGTGATGAGTGTTGTTGGTATCTGAGCAGTGAATAACACAACATCAGGCAGGAAATCCCCCTTAGTTATACGCGCTAACCGTTCAATTGATATTTATCATCTTGATTTATGTAGTCAATCACTGCTCATGGACGGTTACAGAATTATGTTATGACACCTTTCACTGAAAGTTTGTAAAGCAAAGTTTGTGGACAAGGCAAGCAATTGTACATGAATAATACCATTGATTTCAGAGGGAAATTATGGTATACCTAAATGTAAGGGTATCATTGCTTTGGAATTGCTGAGACAATATCATCTTGGCACGAGGGCTTCCACTTCTAATAACAGATCCCTTTGAAGATGTGTCAGTCACGGGTGATCGTCATGATTCACCTTTCACGTAGAAGGTATACGTTCCACACTCTTAGTTCGAGAAGACTTACTTACCATCATACTTCAAATTGTGATTAAAGGTAAAGACTCAAAATCGGCAGACAAGTTGACGTGCTATGTCTATGGAAGGTGATTTTTTTTTTTTTTAACCATGCATTGACTTGACAACGTTTAAGCACCTTTATCTCAGCTGATTTTGCTCCATTTTCTCTGAAACTTAAGTATGTGGTAGCTCAGACAATAAGCTGCAGTAATTATGCATTTTATTTTTCAAATCTCCTCATCAGGTTGATAATTTTGCAGCTAAAAACTGAAAATGAGAATGGAATGTGGACAAAACGATTCCTGAATCATCTTTCACGTATAAGCTTACGTTCCTCATATTTTCTCGTCAAGACGTACTGTCATGGCCGAGAGGATAAAGGCGACGTCACAAGAGACGTGAGGTTGCACACGTACGGGTTCGAACCCCATAAGAGCACGAAACAAAATATTTATATCTTTTGCTTTTTTCCTTTTATGGAGTATTCACCTTCGTCCATGTAGAAATCACGTTTTCATGTAAACGTACACACACACACACACACACACACACACAATATCCCTTTGTTTTTTGTTGGAGACCACATTGCTTTGACAGGCAACTTGGACTTGAAATTACAAATGTTAAAGTGAAGATGACTTTTAAAAGACCGCATGGCCATGTTTGATTTTTTTTTTTTTTTTGCAATATAAAGACCTATTGGTAAATATTAATTCACATATCCTTTCCAATCAACTTACTTGGACACGCCGACACCACTACACGAAATTTTCAATTAGTTGCATGACAGAAACAATTTCATCTGAATTATGTAGGACTGTATAAAGAATTGGACTTCACGAACATTTCTCAATATTACTTCAAGTCGCTACTTTACATTATTTTCGTTGTCGATCACTGAAAATTAGAATGGAATCTGGTTGAAACGATTCCCGATTTATCTTTGTAACTGTATATTGATCGAATCCACGCGGCCACTCGTGGGAAGTTGAATAGCGCTATCAGTCACTTGACGTATATAGCCAAAAAACTGAATATCAATGTATAGCATACATAGATATATTTAAGTTTCGCACAAGATCTTCGGATCTCCCGTGTGGCAGAATTGCTTAGCACGCTGCGTGTTTATAATGCCCGACCGGAAGGAGAGAAGTTAATCGAGTCCCGCAGGACTTTTTCCTTTTATTTCTTTTTTCTTTCGTTTTTTTTTTCTGCAGTTCAGCTTCACTCTGATGTCATGAACACAGCTACTCTATTTCCCTTGTTTTGTATTGGAGTTTGGAGGTTGGGTTTGCTTCTTTAATTTTGTCACACGTAATGTTGTAAATTGCCCCTTGAATTAAAACAGTACCCCGCTTGCCACCATTCGTTTTCTCTTTCCTTTTCTCTTCATTTGTTCTTGTTATACTGTAGCAGGATATTTAGGAATGTGTACGTTTATATAATTAACAGGAATGGGAACTGAATTAATTAACCCTAGTCCAGGTGCATGGCGTCTCGCTTATCTCTTTGGAATTCCAGGTTGTTATTGTTTGAACAAATGACGGAGTTAAAGACAGGCAGGGAAGGAAGTGACGTGATATTGCTTCATAATGAGGAATTTCGGGCAACACCTTTCCAAGTGTAGTGATTATGACGGCGTTCTCTGTCGTTTATTTTCGTCATGGTTGTTTCACTAGTTCAGCCATAGGTGACATCAACGGCGTAAATCCGTACTGAGGAGTGGGGGGGATGGTCACCATCACCACGCTTACAAGCCCATAACCGGACCGGCGCAGCCTTGGGGGGGGGGGGGGGGGGGGGGAAGAAGCTTCTTTCCCCCCCCCCCCACACGCACACTTTACAGGGATCGGATGTCCCACTCTTTTGCATGAAATATAAAGTGGGAGGAAAGTGGCAGCAAAAATATGAAGACTTTTTGTTCTTGTTGTTGCTTTTTTTTTTTTGCTTGTCAGATGACTTGCGGCGGAAAATCAGACCTTAAATGTATGAAGACATTTTTTGTTTTTGAAATATCTGTGAGAGAGAGCGACCGGGTTAACGGGTGGAGGTTGTGTATGGGGGGGGGGGGGATGTCCCTCTCCCACACGAGGAAGATTTTGCATTTTCAGACCTGAAATTCAGCGATCTGGTGCACACTTTTGGTGAAATTTTTGTTTGTTTTTTTCTTAAAAAAAACAATAGAAAATGAAATATTCACAATATATTATTGAATGACTAAATCGTGGTATTTCAGCTCTTGCTCCGCCTGTGCGACATCACTGCGAAGGCCTACTTAATAGTGGGGCCTATCACCGGCGTAGACAGGATTTGATCTTGGGGGAGCGGTTATGAGATCGTGAGGGAGCGAAGCAAGCGAGGGGGGGAGGGTATGGTAGGGGGGTTTCTCCCTCCCACGGTGAAATCTTTTACATTGAAAATTTTGACATTTTACAGTCCAAAAACTGCCGTTTGTAGCTATATTCTTCGCTTTGGAAATTAAGGGGGTGCACACCGTGCGCAACTGCTGTCAATCACTGGCAGCAGCATCAGGGAAATGGCATAGCGATTAAAATGCGAGCGAGCGGAGCGAGCGAGCTTGAAAATTTTGACATAATGCTTTTACATGCTAAAAACTGCCGTTTGTAGCTATACTTCTTCGCTTTGGAAATCAAGGGGGGCCGCAACGGGCGCAACTGTTGTCAATCACTGGCAGCAACATCAGGAGAATGGTATAGCGATTAAATGCGAGCGAGCCAAGCGAGCGAGCTTGAAAATTTTGACATTTTACAGTCCAAAAACTGCCGTTTGTGGCTGTATTTTTTTGCTTTGGAAATTAAGGGGGGCGCACCGGGTGCAACTGCTGGCAATTACTGGCAGCAACATCAGGAGAATGGCATAACAATTAAATGCGAGCGAGTGAAGCGAGCGAGCTTGAAAATTTTGACATTTTACAGTCCCAAAACTGCCGCTTTTGGCTGTGTTTTTTCGCTTTGGAAATTAAGGGGGGTGCACCGGGTGCAACTACTGGCAGTTACTGGCAGCAATATCAGGGGAATGGCATAATGATTGAATACGAGCGATTTTGAAAATTTTGACATTTTACAGTCCAAAAACTGTCGTTTGTGGCTGGTATTTTTTCGCTTTGGAAATTAAGGAGGTGCACCGGGCGAAAACTACTGGCAATTACTAGCAGCAACATCAGGAGAATGGCATAATGATAATGCGAGCGAGCGAAGGGAGCGCGAGCTTGAAAATTTTGACATTTTACAGTCCCCAAACTGCCGTTTGTAGCTATATTTTTCGCTTTGGAAATTAAGGGGGGCGCATCGGGCAAAAACTGCTGGCAATTACTAGCTGCAACATCAGGAGAATGGCTTAATGATTAAATGCGAGCGAGCGAAGCGAGCGAGCTTGAAAATTTTTGACATTGTACAGTCCAAAAACTGTCGTTTGTGGCTGGTATTTTTTCGCTTTGGAAATTAAGGAGGCGCACCGGGCGAAAGCTACTGGCAATATTACTAGCAGCAACATCAGGAGAATGGCATAATGATTAAATGTGAGCGAGCGAAGGGAGCGAGCTTCAAAATTTTGACATTTTACAGTCCAAAACTGCCGTTTGTAGCTATATTTTTCGCTTTGGAAATTAAGGGGGGCGCATCGGGCGAAAACTGCTGGCAATTACTAGCTGCAACATCAGGAGAATGGCATAATGATTAAATGCGAGCGAGCGAAGCGAGCGAGCTTCAAAATTTTGACATATTACAGTCCAAAAACTGCCGTTTGTAGTTTGTAGCTATATTTTTCGCTTTGGAAATTTAGTGGCCGGGGCGCACCGGGCGCAACTGCTGCCATTCACAGGCAGCAGCATCAGGAGAATGGCATAGCGATTAAATGTGAGCGAGCGGAGCGAGCGAGCTATAAAATTTTGACATTTTACACTCCAAACACTGCCGTTTGTAGCTATATTTTTCGCTTTTGTTTGTCCCACTTTTACGGTGGAACCATCCCCCCCCCCCCCCATCGACGCCTCTGCATATGAGGGTGCTTTTGTTAAGTGAAAGATCTGCTGCACACTCTTTGATAAATTATGGAAATAATATTATACGTCAATCTCAAAAGTGTACAAAGTCTATCGAAAGGGATCCTGTATAGCGGAGCTTTTGCATGTTTATGATTGCAATACAACGATCTGGTGCATAGTTCTGGCGATATTTGGACAATTTTGCATTGAGAAAGTTCGAGATTAATTTTGTCCTCATCTCGGGAATTGCTTGGGGGATAAATGATTTGTCTGCCTAAACACTTCCGTAGGGGCGGGGCAAATGCCCCTTTGCCCCCCCCCCCCCCCCCCCCCGAGATAGATTCGACGCCCCTGATCTTCCCTGGGTATGCTCATAGATGTATCCTGACTGAGTCACCAGTCACTGTCGTTTCTCAGGAATGATTCAGGAAATGGAGGGGGTTCAATTATGGCGATATAGTTTTTGTTATTGTTTGTTTGTTTGTTTGTTTTCCTACATATCTTGCAGATGGTCCCCAGTTACTCGCGTCATAGCATGTTTACATGTAGACCTATACTATTTGACGTTGTCAACGTCTGAGCCATACCTTACAGTGTATGTCGATGTTACTTTCTTCGCGAGCGAGCGAAGCGAGCGAGCGCTTGAGAAAATTATGTATACATTTTCCTACAAGATAGAATACTGTTCAGCTCTGTTACCTGTCTGAAGGCCGGCGTACAAACGTCATGCAATATGCCAAAATTGATACAATCACATTTCTGCTTCCTCCTTTTTTTTTCCAGAATTCAGGGGGGGATGATTGTACAGGCCATCCCCCCCTCCTCCATTTCAGGGGGGGATATATCCCCCCCATCCCCCCCCCCCGGGATTTACGCCCATGGGTGACATATGTTGTTGGCATCTGGGAGAATAGAACAGATCTGTACCAAACTGGAATAGCCCTATAAGCAATGTGGTAAGCGTTCAATTTTTTGCATTATCTTTCTTCTTTAAAGTCAGTCACTACTGATCGAAACACACAATATAATATGACACGTTCTACTGGTAGTTTAGGAAAAGGGAGTTACTGCACGATGCAATGATAAATGTGCTACCATTGATTTTAGAGACGTCATTGTGGTGTGGTACTGGTGATGGTAAGGGAACCATAGATTGCTTTTAAAGTAATGAGACAATCATTGGACCTTTGCATCAAGACCGTATTCCCATCTAGAATATAATGCATGTTCGTGCGGCGTTTTTTTTTTAAATCCTGACGTGGGCATTTTCTTTTTCTTGTTTTTAATTCAAGAATGTTATATCTAAATTTGTTTCTTTCCCGTAACATTTTTTTTTTGTTGAATATAAAGTTGGACGTTCCGTGACCGAGTAGAAAAGCAGCGATTTAGTTACAGTTTCAATGCATCTTGTTTACCATCTTCTCTTACATTAAATTGATGGTTTTTATATTTGACATGGTCTGTCTATTTGCCAGTTCATGCTCATAGAACACTGCTATAACAACTAATACATTTGCTTCACTTGTCATACGCAATGATATGGATTGCAGTTGTGCATGCAGTTTTCCTTTTGCCACCTCTCGTTTTTCTCTCCCCCTTTCCCTCACTTTGGTTTTGTTATACTGCAAATGGGAATGATTCAATGATTACAATAACATAACCCAACTTGAGGTAGGAATGAGAACTGAATAAATTAACTCTAGGCCAGGTGTATATAGCGTCTCGCTCATATCTTTGAAATTTCAGGTTGTCATTGTTCGACCAACGGAGTTGAAGACAGGCTTTATGTTGCTATAGAGGTATCTCGCGCCACATGAATGGAATGCATACGCTGTTTAGTATTAGTAATGAACTTTTTCATGTCCATCCCTGCCAATAAAAGTGTGTTTGACGAGGTTCTGTGTCATTCTGCCTACGAGAAAACAAAGTTTTATTTTCGCCATGGCTGTTTCGCTATGCGTACCGTGGGTAATGGATGTTGTTGGCATCTGGGCAGTAAAGAACCGAGTATCATGCTATAATACCCCCCCCCCCCCCCCCCGTTAGGTTCTAAGCGTTCAATACGGTGATATATCTTTCTTCTTTATTATATCAATCACTGCCGATGGAATTACTAAATTATGTTATGACACGTTTCACTGAAAGCTTAAAAAAAAAAGATTATGCACGATACAAGTAATGGTGCATGAGTCATATTATAGACCATTGATTTTATGTGAGAAATTATGATATGCCTATAGTAGGGGTGTCATTGATTAGGAATTAATGAAACTATTAAGCACTCCTTCCACTTCTAACTGTCCCCTTTGAAGTGTGTCGATCACGTGAGATCGTCATAAATTATCATTCACGTATAAGCTTACGTTCAAAGTGTACTCTTAGTTAGAGGAGACCTATAGTTACATGGTTAAAGGCGATGTCTCTTTCGCTGGAGCCGTACGTTTGGCCCATTTTTCTTTTGCCCTTTTCTCTTTAATTGAGGTATCACTTTCGTCCAGGATAAATCACATTCTCATGTAAACAGACTCACTTGCTCTATATCCCTTGTTTTGTATCGGAGGCTTCATTGGTTTTAATGCTGGTAAATCTCACAGGCTTGTATAGCTGTAAGAGATCTCTGAACTGAGCATTGTAATAGCAAGATTAGAGGGAGTCATATTGGTTATGTAAATAATGGTCAAAGGTCATGTTTTAAAAGGCCACTGTTAATGCCATAATGGTTATAAACACTTAATTGTCATATTTTATTTGTACGTGCCGAGGATCGCTTGGACCCCGTTTACAGTGCGAGGCTCTGCCGCGGCTCGGCCGCGCCGAGCCCACCTTCATTTCGGTGTAAACGCGCAAAAGGCCAAATGCGGGGCCAAAATTGGCCTCGCATTATGCCACGCTCTGGAGGTGGTCTCGGCCGCGGTCGAGCCGCGGTCGCGCCCGGCCTTTTACTCAGTGTAAGCGCAAACTGGGCTAAATGCGCGGCCAATTTTAGTCTGGCTTCCAAACCCTCGCCTGTACTATTTCGCTATTCAGGATATTAACCACTTTAACGTCGAAAACTAGGATAGTTTAAGGTGGTTTTGTCCTGCAAAGGATTTTCTCCTTCGGCAAAAGCCTTTGCCCGAACGGCGACTTCGTCGCCACGGAATTCAGTTGGCAAAGGATCTGAAAACCATTGAGGTTGGCCTTGGCCGCGGCTCAGCCGCAGCTCGGCCCAGCCCCGCACCGTAAACGGGGTCTAAGTTTATGCACTGTACGTACTCAAAAAGTCCGTAAATCGATTTAGTCGCACACGCACAGAATTTCCACTTAGTTTGTGTGACAGAAAAAAAAAATGTGATCTGAATAATGTAGGCCCAAAAAAGTTCAACTAAGTATCTCATTATAACTTCAATGTGCTATATTATTTTCTTTTCTTTGTCGATCACGGATGACCGACATCTGATGAACCCAAGCGTATCACCTAACTCGTCTTCAGTGTGACGAGTTTCATATCTCGTTTTTTTATTCTTCTTTCTTTCTGGACAATTTTGTGTCGTCAATATCTCAACAATGACATTACGGAATGACATGAAATTTTCAGTCAACATGTCTCATAACAATATCTAGCCACAATAAGGTTTTCATGACAGTAACATATCTATGACGTCATTTAGGCGCCATTTTGTGATTTTCGGACCTTGTCACATGATCGATCATAACTTCATAACTAGATGTCATTTCTGCATCATTTTCGGTGGACATAAAGTTCAGGTCACGCTCTATCTTACTTTTTAACGCTAGTTACCCAGGTCTTCATTACGCGCGCGTTCGCGCGCGTCAAAATTTTAAAAGGCTCAAAACGACTTCCCAATGGGAAATCTCGAAGTTTCAGACAATTTTAAGCGTTTCAAACATTTTCTCGCGTGCGCGTCCGTCCGCGCAATTTCTCGCGCAGAGGGCGTAACCAACATGAAAATGCAATTTTTTTGACTGATTTGGATTCCTGATACTTTGAGTAACAATATCCACTAATTTCCGATCGATGTTGACCTATAACAAAGGAATGCACTGGCGTCAAAGTTGAAATTCCGCGCGCGCGTCTTTCTGCAAATATAGTGAAAAAACATGTCTTTGTTTATTTCGCCATAGCTCTTTAAATCGTCCGTTGACCCGATATTTCTATTGCATATTACAAAAGCATATGAATTGTAAATAACATTCCAAGTATCAATATTGCCAGGCAAACGCGATGACGTGATCATATCGTCACTTTGAATAAAAAAAGTGGAATTGATTTTTTTGAGGTACTGTTTCTGACATTCATTTGCTCGTATCTCTGTTGTTTAAGCTCAATATTATCCCAAATTCACATATGTTGTACTTTAAACATTTGCCTTTCAAGTCCATGTCATGGTTTTGAAATTTGATGACGTCATCATACTTTAAATTGTGATTAAAAGTAAAGATGCAAAATCGGACAAGTTTACGTGTTATGTCTATGGGAGGTGATTTTTTTTTAAACCATGCATTGACTTGACAACGTTTAAGCACCTTTATCTCAGCTGATTTTGCTTCATTTCCTCTGAAATTTAAGTATGTTGTAGCTGAGACAATAAGCTGCAGTAATCATGCATTTTGTTCTTTGAAATCTTCTCATGAGGTTGACAATTTTGCAGTTTAAAACTGAAAATGAGAATGGAATGTGGACGAATCGATTCCTGATTCATCTTTCACATACATAAGTTTACGTTCCTCATATTTTCTCGTCGAGACGTATGGCCGAGTGGTTAAAGGCGCCGTCTCAGAGACGTGAGGTTGCACTCGTGCGGGTTCGAACCCCACAAGATCACGAAACAAAATACCTAGCTATTTTACTTTTTTTTTCTTCAATGGTGTATTACACATTCGTCCATGTAGAAATTACGTTCGTATATAAACGCACCTATACAAACACACACACACACAGACACACAATATCCCTCTGTTTTGTGTTGGAGACCACATTACTTCGACTGCTGCAAAATGTTGCATCCTGACTCTGTCAAACCGATCATAGTATGTAATGACGACAACGGAGGTGTTGTACTTTGAGCAATTGTCTTTCAAGTCCATGTCATTGTTTTGTACTTTGATGACGTCATCAAACTGAAAATTGTGATTAAAGGCAAGGTATCAAAATCAGCCGATTATAGGTTTTATGTGTGCGGGACGTATTTTTCCGAAATTGCCAGAAATGGCACAGCGACCTCAGTCGTTACAAGGCCGCATTTCCTTCTAGCAATGCAATACATGTTCACGCGGCCACGATTGTTGAGTGGGCATTGACTTTTTCCCCCTGTAAATATCTAAACATTTTTTTTTTTTTGCCTTACCGTTTCCGTGGATGTCTCGTGGCCGAGTGGTTAGAGAAACCGTTTTGCATGCACGCTCAATATAACTTCAAAGTGCCTATATCACATTCTTTTCTTTGTCGATCACAGATGACCGACATCTGATGACCCCAGGCGTATCACCTAACTCGTCAGTGTGACGAGTTTCATGTCTCGTTTTTTTTTTCTTTAATCACTGTTCCCAAAGGTAAACACGACCGTAAGGCACCAAATGTCCGCTTTCTGAAATTAAATTTCGTTCTGTACGTCTTGCTAGTTCTGTACGTCTTGCTAGGAAAAAATGTGTGCTCCAGAGTGGGAATTATACTTTCAGGAGAAAAAAAACATATATGTTATTAATGATGCAAATTCTGCTTGTGTGTGTGTGTGTGTACAGTAAACTGGAAAAACCAAAATACAAGTCTTGTATTCATGTCATCTTTTCCTGTGAAAATTCCACGAATTCTTCCAGATATCACTGACCCAGAAAATGCGGTTGATTCTGAAAGTACGATTTCTATACCATTTCAGATAATAGTTCATGTGTTTTCCTTGATGATTAAAAAAAAGGTTTTCTAACACACAAAAAAAGGAAAATCTCCTGAACCATAAGCTGTCGATCGAAGATACATTGGCCACAAGAGCACTTCGAGAAAACAATCTCCCCATGGTCATGTGCTCATTATAGCATAGAGATCTGCAGATTGACGTTGTGTTGGGCCCCTACATAACTATTTTCTCTCTCACACATGTGTGTGTGTGTGTGTGTGTGTGTGTGTGATAATATGTGTGCGGGGTACACGTATAAAGCCCTATCTATTGTTGGGATGTGTGTGTCTGTGTGTAAATGTGTGTGTGAATGTGCGTGTGTGTTATGTTGATCTGTTGGTGTGCTGTAGTCATTTTTTTTTTATTATAGGATAGGCCTGACTATATGAGAGATAAATCGCACATTATATTACTATAATAACACTCGTCACGAACACACTAACGGACGAAAAAATACATTTCCTCTCTAGACATTCCCCGTAGGCCCTATTTTATCATTGGATATGGATATTCATCAGTACAAGTAAATGATAGCAGAGCTTTAACTCTTTATGTGCCATGGCGCGGAAACCTCCCGTGTGCCACATTATTCTGTGACACAAACGTAGACATGATTTGAGAAAACATTCTGTTTTTCAAAGCCATGTTACTCCTATATGTTTCTGTTAAGCTGGACAAAAAGTGAGTAACGTTGTAGAAAAAAAAAATGTCAAGCTTTGCTTTGATGTAAATTGTACGATATGTCTATGATTGTTTTTCTTTCAAATGACCAATAGCTACATTACTGTAAAAGCATGACTTTTGTACACAAAACAGTGACAGAAACTTAGAATCTGCGTGCAAATCCAGAAAGGAACACCGCTTGATAATCAATCACCACATAAAGTGCAAGTTATATGACAGAGGAATGAAAGCATGAGAAACGCTTTCATTGTACTACGACATTATTGGCGATTTATCGATTGGTTTGGGCGGGTTTGTGTAATTGAGCAGAATATGCGAAGTTGGCACGCCGTCAACTGAGTCCAAGACGTGCGAACGTGGCACATAAAGAGTTAAAGTGTCACACAATAAAAAATAAAAAATAAAAAAAATAAAAAAAAACTCATATGTAATTATGTTGCATCTTACATGCACGTACACCGTGCCAATTTTTGGAACACGAACAAGTTGCTTTGCAGAGCAGTTCTGGCCACTGCATTTACAATGTAACCTGTCCTTCAGGCATCATGACATCACAAAAATGATCATAATCATATCTCATGCAGTACAATGCTCCGCATTGTACAGCAAGCTGTTTGAATGATAACAGTATTAAACATGAACGCTCTTTCTGCATTCCATAGTTCGATGCATAAACATCGCCCACGCAGTCTGTTTTTCTTCACATCACGGGACACAGAGTTATACCGTCATGACACCCCCCCCCCCACACACACACACACACATACATGTCATACATACACAGACACACACACACACTCTTTCAAAGAAATGGGAAACATGCAAAACCAGGTAGAAATACATACAAAGTTTACTGTCTAAATTCAGAAAAAAAAAGGTGAAAGTCCTAAAAAGAATAAAACCCTTCCACATTTTTTCTCCTTTTTATCGCCAAAGTCGGGGTGCGGCCTATGTGCTGCCTTATCGCCGGAGATCGCCGGAGAATACGGCACCCATGCAATACGGCTGCCCAGCTTGGCACTCGTTGCATACGGCTATGAATGTACATGCGAGGGTCCGCGTTTATCCACGTACTACATAACCGATATAACCCATCATTATCGGGGATATGTAGTTTTCTCTGCGGATAAGTCACTAAGTGTGAATCGAAAAGGTGATACCAGTTTAGGCTTGAAGAATGAAGACAGTTGTGAAGTATTCCTATATATTATATGCCTTCTTTTTCAGGTGTAATCAATTACTTTTGATGTTATTCCTTTAGGAGACTGTAGGTCTGTGTATCTTGATATCACAGTGTCATCTTTTTTTCTTCTTTTTTTTTTGAATTTTTAACCTGTATGTGTGGACCCTGTTGTGTTATGTGAGCGCACTACATTTATCACAAGTGTACGCATATTCCATGAATTCTATATTTGAGTGATACGGTCAGAGCAGCAGTCATTACATGACGCTAGTTTGTGATAGTGGATTAAAGTTGTTCATTTTATCGTTAAACAACTATGTCCTCTGTTCATCATTGAATCCGGTCCACTATTACAACATGGTGGCAGCGGTGCCGACACGGATTTATGCCAAATCAGCACGGAACTAAAGTTTTCTTAGGGAAATTCATCATGAGTGACTTGTGCTGAAACCGCCCGAGAGGACACTGCGCACAACACGTCTACGTCTACTACAGATACGTGCATGGACTAGCTTAACGACTCGTCTTGTGAGTAACACTGTGCGTGAATAAACCGATTATTTTATCATCCATGCTGCTCATCAGCAAATAACGATACGAATACATATCATCGGATTGATGAACGCTTTGCAGAGCATTCTATATTCGTTTCTACATCGTAAGATATAGCTGTGTAGCTCGTACAAAATGTTGTCAGAACATTTTCGTCGCACGAATCACTGACATTCGCCACATTGGACAGTTGCAGTTCTGTAAACAAGCATTATCGACGCGCACCGTATCCAAGTACGCGCAATACCCGAGCGTTTCATTCAAGGACTTCCATTGTTGACGTAACAATAGACCAAGTTCGCATTACCTGAGCGCACCGTATCCATTGACATCCATTGTTGACATAACAATAGAAGACGCAGATAGACGCGTATTATCCTGGACTGGCCAGAATTGTGTTTATCTTATCGGCATAGCAACGTGTATTGCGACATCATTGCTTCTACCGAGACCATCACTCAGCGGAAAGATATTTCTGACAGAGCATACGCAGTTTCCCGTTAT
Organism: Diadema setosum; assembly: GCA_033980235.1. NCBI lineage: Eukaryota > Metazoa > Echinodermata > Echinoidea > Diadematoida > Diadematidae > Diadema > Diadema setosum. The sequence goes on along the minus strand of CM067074.1, from coordinate 8,527,787 downwards.
CGCAGTTCATCTACCCTGCAAGCTACATGTACAACGTAGCGAGGACGGACAATCAAGACACGGCACGATCCAGACTGAGAGTGAATCCATATGCAACCAGATAAAAGAGATGAGAATTAGTACAATTCATTAAACTATCTCAGACATTTGAACACTTGCGTGTGGACAATTACATACATTCGTTATTTGTGTACATGAATGTTTTGACATATATGCATCTGTGTATTACTGTGGTAATCTTGACATCTAGACATGTTTCGATGTGTTTTGGAGAGTGTACATTATTGATACATGTACATCAATAGTGATTTTGTGTCATATATTTCTGTGTTCGCAAACTATTCTTGATTTGTGTACTTTGTATACTATATCTGTAACATTTCAGCCGTTAGTTTGCAAAGTGTGACGTTGATATCAAGCATTGTATAATTTGTATCTCCAACTCAATCTAAATCAAAACGCACGATGGCAAAGTATCCAGATATGAATTGGAATAGTGCTGATGTGCCGGAAGAATTCAAGTTATTCAAACAACGCATGGAGTTATGCTTCCAAGACAACGATGTCCAAGACCCAAAGAAGCAAGCAATCAAAATCAAAATTGCAGTAGGGAATGAAGGTTTGCGTAGAATTAACGCATCCGGTCTATCCAATGAGGATCAAGAAAAACCTGCAATGTTGTGGTCTACTCTTGAAGGGCAGCTGAAAGTCAAGCTGAATTTTCGCATCCACAGACTGGAACTGATGCGATATCGTCAACACACAAATGAAACTATCGACGAATTTGTAAATAGATGCCGGAGTAAAGCCAAAGAATGTGACTTTACCGAAAATGAGCTCTCAGAACGCGTGACAGAGCTAGTCATTGCGTCTACACCTATCGAGGCGTTCCAGAAAGATCTTCTAGACCAACCCAAAGGCTACATGATAGCAAACCTCCTTGATGAAGGCAGGAAATATGAAGCCATAGCCGTAGGTAAACAGTGTCTTCGTTCGATCGACTCCTCTGCAAGCAACGTAGATGCTCTATCACATAACCAAGACAGACGCAAGAAGTGTGGTAACTGTAATTTGAATCATCCACCACGAAAGTGTCCAGCCTACAGAGACATTTGCAAAGCATGTGGTTCCAAAGGACACTGGGCTAAATGCTGCAGAAAGACAAAACACAGAAAAGTGCTTCGAGGACGAAGTCCAAGCAGAGGACGCCAAAGTGGTAACCGCAGTTTTTCACCACGACGACAGAAGACACCCACCAGGCAGCCAACCAAACAAAAGGTAGCCGAGTTCTCCAAAGAGCCAGAAGGAGAAACCCAGGAAGATTTTGAGGAATTTAACACTATCGTACTGGGAAACGACCTAGACGCATCTATCGATTCTGTGCATCAGAAAGAAGCATTCGTGAAGATTGGAATTATCTGTCCCAGCAAACGTGGACAACACATCTTACATGCAAAGGTCGATACCGGAGCGAGTGGAAATACACTCCCTCTGCGGACAATCAAGGCCATGTATGGAAGCAGGTGGCAAGCAGTTGTACACCCGACTTCAGCACGTCTTACCGCATACAACGGTTCCCCGATACATTGTTTGGGCACCCTTCAGATCACGTGCAAGTACAAAGACTCCGAGTGGAGAGATCAACTTTTCTACGTGGTCGATGTCTCAGGACCAGTGATAATTGGACTACCTATGTGCAGTGAGTTACACGTGGTAACAATCCATGAAATACACCCTCAGAGTCGTAGCCCAACTAACAGACCGTCTCCGTTGAAATCTGTCAAGGACCTGCAAGTGCTCTATCCGGAACAGTTTGATCGTATTGGTAACTTTCATGGAGAAGCAACACTACATGTCAAAGAAGGAGCTGTCCCCACCATTGATGCACCAAGAAAGTGCAGCGTCCACATCAAAGACAAACTCAAGGCTGAGCTTGACTCAATGGAGAAGCAAGGCATCATCAGACAAATCGACCATCACACCGACTGGTGTAGTTCGATTACTACAGTTCTCAAGAAAGATGGATCCTTGAGAGTATGCCTAGATCCCAGGAGATTAAACCAGAATCTCAAACGATGTCCCCACAAGATTCCAACTCTTGAAGAGGTCAACCCAGCTTTCTCCGGAGCAAAGTATTTCTCTAAACTCGACGCGAAATCTGGATATTGGTCTGTTCACCTATCCAAAGAATCCCAGGAGCTGACAACTTTTCGAACTCCATTTGGCAGATACTGCTACACACGCCTACCTTTCGGACTTTCTGTCAGCCAAGACTTGTTCCAGCAACACATGGACCGTATCGTTGGTCAAGTAGATGGATGCATCTGTATCGCTGATGATATTGCAGTTGTTGGACGTACCGAGGCAGAGCATGACAAAAACCTCCACAGACTGATGGAAGTTGCCCAAAGAGAAGGACTTGTCTTCAACAGTAAGAAGTGTATCATCAAAACTGACTGCATCAACTTCTTCGGCTCTGTATATACCAGAGATGGCATCCGCCCTGATCCACAGAAGATTGAAGACATTCATGCCATGCCAACACCTCAAGACAAAGAACATCTACAGAAGTGCCTTGGTCTTCTTAACTATCTCGCTCCACACATCGCCAACTTCTCTGAAAAGGCATCACCATTACGTGAACTACTGAAGCGAGATGTGCCATTCACATGGCAAGACGATCATCAACATGCTTTCAACGAACTCAAGAAAGCGATCTCTGCAGAATCTTGTTTGCAGTACTATGATCCAAGGAAGACAACGATCCTAGAAGTCGACGCATCATCAAAAGGCTTAGGAGCTTGCTTGATGCAAGAAGACAAACCTGTCGCATTTGCTTCAAAGTCTCTCTCATCGTCCCAAGCTAACTACTCCAACATAGAGAGAGAAACGCTAGCCCTCGTGTTTGGAATACAACGTTTCCACACATACCTGTTCGGAAACCAGTTCACTGTCCAAACTGATCACAAACCCTTAGAGATGATCACCAGAAAGCCACTGAGATGTGCGCCACCACGTTTGCAGAGACTTCTCATCAAAATTCAAGGCTATGACTATGATGTCAAGTACAAGCCAGGCAAATCGATGATCATATCAGATGCTTTGAGCAGAATGCCTAATCCAAGCAAGAATCAAGACGTTCCCCTTGATGTCAATGTGGAAGAGATCTGTGAGGAAATCGACATATCACAGATTGATCTTATCTTCTTTGGACAAAAGAAGAGAAATGAGCTGCAACAAGAGACGTCGAGAGATCCTACCTTGCGAGCTCTGTGGCAAATCGTCACGAATGGTTGGTCAGACACAATCAAGGAAGTACCTAGAGAGGTCAGAACATTTTGGCCATACCGCGATGAAATCGGAGTATCAGATGGTGTACTTTTCAAAGGCAATCAAGTCATCATTCCCACAAACCTCAGACAAGACATCCTGAATCAACTTCATCAGGGTCATCAAGGTATTGAACGTACCCGCAGACTAGCAAGGGAAACCGTATATTTGCCGAACATCAATAAAGACATTGAGCAAATCTCAAAGAATTGCTACGCCTGCCAAGAAAATCAGGTCAAGCAACAAAGAGAACCCTTGCAACCTCACGACATACCAACTTCGCCGTGGACGAAGCTTGGATATGACTTGTTTACTTTCAACAAGGAAGAATACCTGTTGGTGACCGACTACCATTCAAAGTATCCAATCGTTCGCAAGTTGACGGATACATCCAGTGCGGCAGTTGCAAACATACTGAGTGGTATCTTCAGTCTTTTCGGACCACCAGCAACTCTGATATCAGACAATGGTCCACAATTCGTTGGAAGACCATTCCAAGAGATGTGTGAGAAATGGTCAATTGATCACATTACATCGTCTCCACGATATCCAAGATCCAACGGACTCGCTGAACGCATGGTACAAACTATGAAAGGAATCATGACCAAGTGTACCAGAACTGGACAAGACATCCAGACAGCACTACTACATTTTCGTGCCACACCAATCGACTCCAACCTACCATCACCTGCTGAATTACTCTTTGGAAGACCAATCAGGACAACACTTCCAAGTCACCACCTGACCAGACAATCGTCTACGCCTGATCTGTTGTTTCAGAGACAGGAGAACATGAAACACAATCACGACTTGCATGGAGGTAGAGATTTACCACCTCTGCACATTGGACAGAAAGTGAGAGTTCTGAATCCCAAAGACAACACTTGGCTTCCTGCCGAAGTGAGCAAAGTACGTCAGGAACCAAGATCCTACGAAGTAGCAACTCCCAACGGTAGCATCTTGAGGAGAAATAGATCTCACCTGAGAGAGATGCCAACCGGAACGAAGCCAACAGTTCCAAAACGGGTTCACTTCGAAGACGACGACAGGAGTGAGGAAAGGAGACAACATCCAGACAGAAGACAAAGACAATCTGATAGGAAATCAGTCTCTACCCGGTACATAACGCGATATGGACGTGAAGTCAGACCCCCATCGCGGTACCAAGAGTAATGCAATGCTGGAAGATAAACTAGCAGCATTGTCAGTGTAAATAATATGTTCATTATGTTTAGTGTTGATTTATTTACAACACATTTGTGTAACCAAGTGATACACATCATTTTATTTCACAAAACAATATTTGAAATTTAAGTCAGGAACCATAATGACTATGATATATGCTACATTTATCAAAATGTTTATAGCATACTATATTATATACACTATACATGTATAACTGTTTATCACATTTGTGTATTGAAACTATGATGTAGCTGTTCACTAGTTTCACACACGAAAGTTAATCTCAACTGGATGTTTAAAAAAAAACGACAAACATACAAGCATATTTTTCCTATGTTGATGATAATCTGAGTACAAACTCAAATGCTAAATCATTATGTTTGTATTACATATATACATTCCGTATGAATATAATTCTTCGTGTCTCATATTATTAAAGATGTCACGAAGATATATACGTGAAATTATTTGCAAATATGCTGGTGTTAAACTGCATGCATTTTGTGACAATAAGTTTGAATAACGTTATCGTTTTATTCGTCTTATCTTTCGATACCAGATATGTCGAGAGTTGTTTAGTATATATGAGAAATGTAAAACTTATACTGATAAAAAAAAGAGTTGCTGAATACATTGCATTTGTGAGACCAGCTGTTTCAGGAAGAATAGATTTCATTTGCCTGCCTGATTATAATTCAATGTATCTATGCAAATCTCAAACAAGCTTCCTCCATTTTTCAGCACTCTGTGTCAGAGATTCACATTTATACTACTTTGAAGATCAATGTGAATGTTTCCATATGTTACAAGTGCAGTTTAAAAAATATTCGTCACTGTATCTTTTCAGAAGGAGGGGGATGTTGTGTTATGTGAGCGCACTACATTTATCACAAGTGTACGCATATTCCATGAATTCTATATTTGAGTGATACGGTCAGAGCAGCAGTCATTACATGACGCTAGTTTGTGATAGTGGATTAAAGTTGTTCATTTTATCGTTAAACAACTATGTCCTCTGTTCATCATTGAATCCGGTCCACTATTACAACAGACCCCTCTGAAAACCAGCCTTTGGCTGCCGACGAGGGTGTTCCAGCCCTGAGTGAAAAATAAAAATTGAATCGAATTGAATCTTGCAAGTTTCCTTTCATCTTCAAATAAAAACGAGATTCTCAAGGAATCGATGTATTAAGGACGGGGATTCTTAGCGTAGAATAGTGGCTGCTATATATATATATATATATATATATATATATATATATGTGTGTGTGTGTGTGTGTGTGTGTGTCGAACTTTGTACTGGCTTGAATATTGTTGTTGAAATGTAAATGGAAATTTAAAAAAAATGTATGAGGTGAGCATTAAATTTAAAAAAAAAATAATATATATATTATCTACATATTTAGATATTGCCGTACGCACACATTTTTACTCTTTTACGATGCAAACTATAGCTGAATACTGATAACTAAACATTCAGTTTCGAATATAATAATAATAATAATAATAATAATAATTGATATGATTTATATAGCACTAAATCCACTCTGTAGAGTGCTCTAGGCGCGGAAGGAAGAGAGAGTGAAGGAGGTCAAGAACATACAAAATTCAAAATGATAAGTATTCAAAAGGAGGCCTTAAACAATTCAATTCAATTCAATTCAATTCAATTTTTATTTTCCACTTATGGGGTGGAACACCCTCGTCAGCCAAAGGCTGGTTTTCAGAGGGGTCCACACATACAGGTTAAAAATACAAACATTATACATACAGTATGACAAGGATATACATCGCATAATATGCAAAGAACAAGAAACAAGGTATAAGCACCATGATAGCTTGTTTCAGACACAAAAGAAGAAAAGGGGAAAAAAGTATCTACAAGGCCTTAGATTACGACATAAAAAACAAAAAATAAGGGCATGTGACATTGAATTTCAAATACAGAAGAGAATCGGTATTGCTTACATTTTGACTGTGAATTGATGAGTGAAAAAAAAAATGGTTTAAACTCCATCCGGTTACGCATCCTATATTCATAATTATTTCATATATTCATGTAGTTGTTTTTTGAATGTATCAAGGGAAATATCAGAAGAATATTCTATGTCGAACTACATCATGCCATAAAGAAGCACCTTTATATAAAAACATCTTTTACCATAATCTGTTTTAGGGCGTGTAATGTTCAATTGCATGTCGCCCGACCTTGTGGCATAATGTGATTGACGTACTGTAAAGAGTTCATTCAGATACGGAGGGGCAGTATGATGAACACATCGATACATAACTTGAGCTAAATGCTTTGATCTGCGAATTTGCAATCGATCTAATTTTAATGAGAAATGCAATGATCTACTTGGGAATAACTGGTTCACCTTCAAACAGGTGAGTTTATAGACTGCTTTTAAAGGAATCTGATGAAAAACAATTGTCCAGTGTTCCGACTATGCGACACAGACCCGGGGACATAGAATAGATATTGTTTCAGCATCACAGCATGCGATTAAAATATCATCTTCCCTTCCCTCTTGTGTCATAAGGGTAACTGGCCTACGTCATATGGATAACCATACTTTTCACCATTAATCTTGGTCAGTTGTAAACTATAGGCCTACTGTATATTCAAAATGACTTTGTATCATTCAGCCAAAATTAAAGAGACCTCCGGATGATTTTCAGACTTTTACATTCGAACTATAAACCAGTTATACTGAGTAGGCCCTACAGAGTTTCAGAATTCATACTAGTGATTGGGATGAGGAATAATGTTTTCAAAATGTATGACAAATTGTAATGAACAAGGATGATGACATGGCAGCGTCACCATAATAAGCATTGATAAGAATGCATGAGTTGGGCCTCACGGAAGCAGAACAAAAGAAGAAGGCATGCATGATAGATTATACGCCGGTTGTTATGGAATGACATTGCACATTTCTGAATTACATGGCAGTCGGAGCTGCCAACTTTTGTAAAAGCCTTTCAGTACTATGATAGCTGAAAATCAGTAATTTGCACCTTTTTTGAGTGAAAATCAGTAATCCTTAACAGTGTTATAGAATTTATCACAGACAATGATTTCTAAAATCAGTAATTTGCTTGTAACCTTTAGTATTCTTGTCCAATTTCAGTAGAAATTACTGAAAATCAGTACTAGTTGGCAGCTCTGACATGGGGAGGCTCCTATGTCATCAGCACTCAGCCTGATCGGTGTAATTTGTGTAAGATTTTTCAGAGTATTGGTTTCTCTGCTCAAAGACCACAATAAATTCCACAAATCTATACATGGAGCTGTCGCGTATGTACTACATGATGTGAAATTATGAAAATCTTCTGTAGTGCCTCTTTAAGGGCAACTCTTTGCCATTTTTCCATGACAATTAAAAATGAAATGAAATAAAATTATCAAAACATCTGACTTGATATCCAAATTGTTAATCTAACACGCAAGGTGATTCTCACCACAGTCAACCTGCATAATATTGTATGTAGTGGTATTTCCGTGCATGTGGGTTCCCCCGCTGCCGGTGTCACAGTCGATCCGTTCCGGGTTCCGGGGGAACCGATATACTGGCTGAATCCAGTCGATTAGTTCCGCGGAACGAATATACCGCACAATAGGCAGTACGCAGAAACGTTCCGCAACCGCCGATCCTATCCGGGTTGTGCGAGTAGGCCTCATTAAAAACAAAATAATATCTGTTTATTGTGGATGCCTATACCAAAGCCAAAAATCTAAGAAAGCTATTTCTTCATTTTTAAAATGATATCAAGGACAAACCTGTTTTTACGTTCTGATAATTCCCCTCTAAATGAATCATATTATAGCCTCGTACAAATGGCGCGAAGAAATGAATCACTGTAGGGCTTACAATGTATTAGCTAAATAGCATGCACAAATACGTACGAGTCGATCATCTGGAGCCGTTGCACAGATAGTGTGCGATTAGCCTTTATTTATAGACAAAACTTCAAAGAACAGTTCAACGAAAGAGCATGATAATACTATAGTTATAGGTCCTACATTTATAAGAGACTGCTTGAAGTGGGAAGGAGGAGAGAGGGAGGTTTTGCTGGTAGGGTACAGCAAGGATAAACATGTTTTTTTTTTTCGGTGAGCTTTGTTTTGATAAGAAAATTATTGTTTAGCTGTACTTCAAAACAAAAAAGAATGTTGGTCTAATAGTCTGCAAACAAATTGTGACCCGCGACAACGGTTTCAGGCAAAAGTCGCAAGAGCAAATTCCCTCCTAGGCGGGGTACAAAGATTTTGACCATTATTTTTGTCGATTTAGGTTTTTTGCAGAAATCGAATCTTTGATATGTTTTCTACATGTACACTAAATTTCATAGCATAATACTAAGTTTTTCCTATCGAAAATGGAATTTTAAGCACCCTATGTTGGATCGCACTCGTCAGTTTCGAGCTTCTCTCGAACGCCGCGCCAATATCCCCAGTGTTGCTACGGCGCAGGGTCTCGCATGCGATTGGCTGGTGCGTCGCATTCATTTACATAAGTCGGCTTTCGGAGACACCAGTTGCAGCGTTCGGGGGAATGCTTTGTCCACACGTGCACGATTACATGCTCCATTGTTCTTGCTATCGTGGTTTACATACGCTCGCTCTGTAGTGCGTGCTCTTCGTTTGGCTTTCTATCCAAACTATTCTACCGCAATGTTCGACAACGGAAGTGAAACAAAATCATGAAGCATGACATAATCGTGTGAAAAGAAAACTAGATACTCTCAAATTTGTCTACTTGTACATGTAGTAAAAATTATGACAGCAGACTGACTCAATGGAAGGTAGATGAGAGGAAAGGAGCGGTCACATGTGACTAATTATATTCAAATACTACATGTCAAGATCGCACCAAACTAACGAGTCGTGTTTGTCTGTTTGTTTGTTTTAATTTAATTAGCACCACCGAACAAAGCAACATAATGCATTACGCATGTCTTGTAAAAGCAAAACAAATTGGAAGCGTGACCCTTGCCAGCACTAGCAATTTTCTGCCTTCAAAAGGGTCGCCAATGATAAAGACAAATCAACCACAATGAAAACGTGATTTGTAAATGTGTGGATTCGCCACCGCTCCTGTTACATGCACACGGTCATGGCGTGTGGATGCCATTGCGTAATGCGTGCACCATACACATGAGTACATGTACACCATACGTGCAATTATCGTATTCGCCATCTTGAAAGACGTACTGTAAACAAACCCGAGCGGAACGCATTGTTTTTCGGCTCCATACGCTGAGCTCCGAGGAAGGTGCCCGGGAAATTTGACTCTCTCAGTGAGCCAATCAGAAGGCGATGCGGTTGCTAAAGGCGGAGCTTAACATCGATTGGCACCATCGTACGGATGGGTGATTCTCCCCTCGCATCGCCGCTCGGACATTGTCTTTGAAAAAGAGGTGAATCTTCAAAGCCTGTTTTCTCGCAATTTTGTCAGGCTAACAAGTTAAAAATTACATTTTATTTCTCTTCCTATGCCCACTTGTGGTACCGAAGTATACGAGTGTTTTATAGCAATGCAAAGCTTAGGAAATGGGCAATGTGATTCAGTGAAAAAATGAATTTTCAAAATTCCCGAGTTTTGCCTGAAACCGTTGTCGCGGTGACCCGCGACAACGGTTTCAGGCAAAAGTCGCAAGAGGCAAAAGTCGCAAGAGCAAATTCCCTCCTAGGCGGGGTACAAAGATCTTTACCATTATTTTTGTCGATTTGGGTTTTTTGCAGAAATCGAATCTTTGATATGTTTTCTACATGTACACTAAATTTCATAGCATAAAACTACGTTTTTCCTATCGAAAATTGAATTTTAAGCAACCTATGTTGGATCGCACTCGTCAGTTTCGAGCTTCTTTCGAACGCCGCGCCAATATCCCCAGCATTGCTACGGCGCAGGGTCTCGCATGCGATTGGCTGGTGCGCCGCACACATTTACATAATTCGGCTTTCGGAGACACCCAGTTGCAGCGTTTTGGGAATGCTTTGTCCACGCGTGCATAATTACATGCTCCATTGTTCTTGCTATAGTGGTTTATACGCTCGCTCTGTAGTGCGTGCTCTTCGTTTGGCTTTCTTTCCAAACTATCCTACCGTATTGTTCGACAACGGAAGTGAAAAAAAAAATCATGTAGCACGACATAATCGTGTGAAAAGAAAAAAAATAGTCTACTTGTACATGTAGTAAAAATTATGACAGCAGACTGACTCAAGGGAAGGATGATGAGAGGAAAGGAGAGGTCACATGTAACCAGTTATATTCAAATACTACACATCAAGATAGCATCAAACTAACGAGTCGTACGTGTTTGTTTGTTTTGATATAATCAACACCACCGAACAAGGCAACATATGCACGGCTTGTAAAAGCAAAACAAAGAGGAATCGTGGCCCTTGCCAGCACTGGCATTTTTTTGCCTTCAAAAGGGTTGCCAATAATAAAGTCAAATCAACAACAATGAAAACGCGATTTGTAAATGTGTGGATTCGCCACCCGCGCCTGTTACATGCACATGGTCATGGCGTGTGGATGCCATTGCGTAATGCGTGCACCATACACAATGTACACCATACGTGCAATTATTGTATCCGCCATCTTGAAAGACGTACTGGTAAAACAAACCCGAGCGAACCGCATTGTTTTTCGGCTCCATACGCTCCATAGGCGATGTGGTTGCTAGAGGCGGAGCTTAACATCGATTGGCACCATCGTACGGATGGGTGATTCTCACCTCGCATCGCCGCTCGGACATTGTCTTTGAGTAAGAGGTGAAACTTCAAAGTCCGTTTTCTCGCAATTTTGTCAGGCTAACATCTTAAAAAGTGCATTTTATTTCGCTTTCCATGCCCACTTATGGTGCCGAAGAATACAAGTGTTTTATATCAATGCAAAGCTTAGGAAATGGGCAATGTGATTCAGTGAAAAAATGAATTTTCAAAATGCCCGACTTTTGCCTGAAACCGTTGTCGCGGGTCACATATATAACACATTTTATAAAAATAATCGGCTGCGGAGATATCGATGTTTAAAAGAGAGCATGTCAAGACGTCTGGAAAATCACAGTTTCGAGAAAAGCGCCCTAAAAGTCTTCCTTTCGACACAATCGCGACCAAGGGACACGCAAATCAGTTTTCACCTCTGGACAATAGAAGGTAAGCCCTAGCAACCCCCGAAGAGTTCATTCAAGCACATCAGCGTCGGCGGTCTCCTCACCAACCAATCAGTGACCAGGATGTGAGAAGCGGCTGAGTATAGCGCACCCCGCCCGCAGGCACCAGTCGACTGGGCAGTGTGCGAGCTTCACGCTTCAGTTAGCAGCAAGCAGCAAACTGACCAATGAGATCACTCTGGTCGTTGTTAGGGGCGGAACCTATCTGTGGCGCTCAATCCAAATTTTCGAACCAGTTTCTGCTTTGTTGAAACGCCAAAAAACATGGCTCAGAAAATCGCTATATTTTGGTCTTTCCTTTGATCATTTTGCTTCAAAATTTCGACAGATGATGGAAGACATGTTAGACTCCAATAATATATCAACATCAGAAAATCGTAAGTTTTGACCAATTTTAATGCTCTTACTTCAAACACGATTTTCACGGCTTCGACTGTGCGCGACTTTAGGACCTTTTTGTTGTAGCGGGTCACATATATCAGACAATTGCTCTTCAGCAAACTTTACAAGGCTAGTATGAACACCATGCACACTTTCTAGGTCATTAGTTTATTGACATGAAGTTGGTTGTTATTGTTCACTATGTACTTACCTGGTAAACAGGCCTTGGACTTGTTGGGTGCATAACTGGAGAAGGGCCACATGCCCCCACTCTCCCACTCCTCGACATCAAATCGTATGGTCTCACTAGCGGTGATAAAGGAGAAAAATTACATGATCTTGTCATGCTTTGAATACTAATCACTTACAAGTTGTTGTTTTTTTTTTCTTTAACCCATTAACTTTATTAATGAAGAGACTGAGGTCTCATGGAAAGAGATGTGACCTTTGACTGCATAAATAGATCACAGCACTGAATAATTTTACATTTGTACACTGTACATTTCTAAGGGTCTGGTGTATTAGTTTGAATTGGTGTTATGACTTGTATTGTGGGTAATGGAATGTTTACTTATAGTTATGCAGCTTTTATCCTTGGCTACAAGTATATTTCCTAAGTACGCTGTACTACAAAATTGAATATCTAATTCAGTCAGGAGCTTGAATTTCAAAGGTTCAACTCAAAAAAGGAAAAGGGTAGATGGTTCATCTAACTCACATGATTTCCTGACTGTTCATATCCTGCGCTGTAGAGCTTCCCGAGGAATTGCGAGAATCCTGCCCCCTCGTGTCCTGCAGGGCGCCGAATCGGTTGGAGGACTGCGTACCAAATGAGTCTCGGAACGTCACCTGTTGCCTTCCAGCTCCTCCCCTACTTCCTCCTCCTCCTCCCCCTCCTCCTCCACCACCTCCACCTTTATGCCAACTTCCCCCTCCTCCACCACCACTCCAACTCCCCCAGCTGCCACTATTGTCATCTCTGTAACCGCCCTGTCTACCTCTGTCGGACCAAGCATCCCCGCCTCTGCCGCTGCTGCCATGTGCCGAGAAAGGATCCCTGCTCCCATGCCGACTGTCACCCTGACCTCCCTGTCCAGGGTTTGTCCACCTGTACTGGGATCCACCCCCTCCTCCACCTTGAGATCTTCCGTAACTGTTGTAGCCTGCACATTGGGGATTCAAATACCAGGTCAATTTTTGATCAAGACCTGCTGAAGTGTGAACATGGTTCATTCACCAATCAGCCTACATTCTGTACTTGTACCACTTTGTATCACAACTCAGTGTAAAGATACAGTATATCCAAACTATTAATGTAATGTTTTACAATTGACCCCTTACATAGTCAGTGGTACATGCATTACCGGATAAGGATTCCTTTGCAATAATCATACAATGTCATACAATGTACATGTCAATCATTTTGGATTAGCATCATGAACACATTTTTTTTTCCTCTACCATTTCTGTCTCATCTAAGTTTTGCTGGTACTTTGCCTGGTAAATCTTTCGGCAGCATGTCTAAAATGCAAAACAAAACAAAACTGAAGCAAAGAAACAAAGCCTCATAGTCTAGTCATGTTTACCTTTTCTAATGAAACATTCTGAGTCATAAAGCTCTCATGTAAGTTTTGCACGGTAACGTTACGCAATCGCAGAATGAGCTACACATTGTAAATTCACAGGCCTGTAAGTGTGTCTGTTGCATCAGTAGGCAAACATGCACTTTGTCTTTATGTGTGAATTTCTCACTTCGATGCAGAAGTTCTACCAGAAACTAGGAAGCAGTCAAGTTCACAAACCTGCTTTCAGTAATTTGGGAACACGTGACATTAGTTACTTCCTACCCTAGGTCTCTAGGCTAGGCCCTATTAAACTTACTGTTACACTCCTAACATTACCAATTGTTACCATGTTTACTCAAATCAAAATATTTCAATCATTAAAGCTTAATTCGAATGTCAAACTCTACCACCAACAGACATATGTACGAGTGTCCCAATGCAAAATTTCGCAGATGACAAGAGTAAAGAATGTATAGAGCTGTTTAATATTCTGGTGCTAAATTTGCAGCTAATTCAATTGCTCGGACCAAGGAGGTTCACAAGAATGGAGTCACAACTGTCTTATTTCCTTTGCTAGATGTTCGATGCCGCAGCTAAAAAATATTTGAAGCATGTACCAAACAGGATCTGCCACGCAGATAGGAAGACAATAATGACTGGTGTCTCATTGCAATTGCTTAATCACCAGCCACTTTCTCAGGAAGATATGTCTTTGTGATGGTACCACTACCAGTAATTACTTTCCGCTATTCCTTCTTATAAAAGGTAGGTGGTACAGACACGAGGATGTGCGAATAGAAATTGCGCAAAAAATGCTGAAATAAAGTCAAAGATGAAAATTACTCGACTGGGCATACCCAGGCTCTAATCTGATATAGGAGGCCTATATAGCTATCTATTAATAAAGAATTATATTTGAAGATTAGACCTATTCAATTCCATGTTTAGTTTTAATTTTGTCGGAATGAAGCAGAAAAGTGATAAAACCGGCTTTCCAGGATGGTACAGCTTTAAATATTTTCACATGATACAGCTCTGATTTACACTTTTGCACAAATTTCTGCTCGGGATTGACTTTTGTTTTACATGCTTTATCATTCAATGAAATTTCATTTCATTTCATAAATAAATAAGCAAAATGTGGCCAATATTATGTTAACGTTCAAATGAATCTTCAGATTGCTCAGCGAGCAGTGGCAAGACGGCGGCTTCGGACATCGATCATCAAAGGCACAAATGCACCTGTGAAATTCTTTTGTACATCAATAGAAATCTGACAACTGTTTATATAATTACAGTCAGTTGGAACTCCAACTAAGTTATTGTCTATTAAGTATTAAAACCTCCTTGCTCGCTCGGACGGTCTCCTTCGCCAGCAATAAGTTTACACACATTAATCTTAATATATGGGACTGCGCAATGGTCTGTGGAGACGAAAATGATAACACAAAACATGCGCTATATTCACTTACCAGACTGATTTCTCGGGTGCTCATATCGGCACCTGTCACCAAATTTGCAGTTTCCTTGCAAGTAAAAGCGACAAACTGACATGATAACGTATGTTTCAACAATCAAGACAACACTCAAATTACAAAGTACAAGTTGTAGATAATGCAGAGGGGATTGCAGAAAACCAAAACGTGAAAAATTGGATCGTGCTGCTGGTCTCGTTTCCAGACAGACCTTGGGTCCGTTTCATGAAAGTCTTAGGAGAGACTTTCTCTCTCCTAAGTCATACTTAGGAGAGACTTTGCTAAAAACCGTTTCATGAAAAAGCTATCGCATAAAGCTATCACTTAAACTCGGAATTAGGAGAGACTTTTTCTAGAAACCATTTCATGAACAAAGCTAGCACGTAAAGTCTCTCCTAACTTGGCAAAGCTATCACATAAATCTAGGAGTGGTCAGGAGCACTCCTAAGTTTATGTGATAGCTTTTTGAGAGAGCCATTGTATCAAACTTTTGTCTCATTTTGGAGTAATTGACCCTAAATTTGGCATGTGTGACCACTGTCAAAGGTAGATATGCAAGATATCTTTTTCGCTGATATCGCATAATACGTTGTCATGAATGGCAATGGCAAATTTTCACAAAAACATACAAATTGTTGTGGATTGAACTACTGCCCTCAGTTTTAAAGCAATGAAGTTGAAATTCTGCATAGAATCAGATAAATTTAATATGTAACTACATATTGTGCAAAACACTGTTTTCATGAGTGGTGTGAAAAAATCTGTTGCCATGGCAACAAGTTTTTCTATACCAATCACACAAAGAAATAAGTGAATTGACCTAACTTCCTTAAAATTCTCTTAACATTTGGCAGCATGGCAGCTTCACCATAAATATTGATAAAATAAAGAATGCACGAGTTGGGGCTCAAGAAAGCAGAACAAAAGAAGGCATGCATAGATTCTACGCAGATGCCACGAGGTATAAAAGGAATTACGCAGATGCCACGAGGTATAAAAGGAATTACGCTGATACATTTCTGAATTGTATGTGAGGCTCCTATGTCATCAACACTTTTCAGTGTATTTTGTCTGAGAGTTTTGAAGTATTGGTTTCTCTGCTCAAGGAACACAATTAATTCCACAAATAAATTCCAAAATTAAATTCCACAATTAATGAAATTCTACAATAAATTCCACAATTAAATGTAGAGGGAGACAAATTGAAGAAACTTACACCTTAGTTCCACAATTCTATTATACATAAAGTTTGTTGATTTATGTACTTCATGATTTGAAATGATGAAAATTGTCTGGAATGTCCCTTTAAGGGCAACCTTTTGCCATTTTTCCATGACAATGAAATGAAATGGAATGAAATATCTGTTTATATCCGACTTGTGAATCTAACACGCATAATCATTGAGCAGTGGTATCTCCATGCATGTGGGGATTCCCCGCTACTACTGGTAAGTTACACACGTAAATTAGCATGCAAATGTAGACAAATTCAGTTTAACCCGTATATACAATACATGCATACCAAAATGCATACCCAGCACGCAGGTATGTGTGTTTCTATGAATACATGACTCAAGAATGTAAAGAGTTTGATTGCAAAAGAAGCTAACTCCATTCTTGTTTAAAGTTGAAACATTTGTGAGTAAAGCTAATAGAAAACGAAAATAATAAGAAAATGTGGGATACATGTGAAGAGTTTGTTTGCAAAAGCCGATAAGTCCATATTTGTCAAATGGAGATATTTGCGATTAAAGGTCAAGAAAAATAAAGAGAATAAGAAAATTTTTGCTTCATTTGACCATAACTTCAAAAATATACCTTTATATGTATTATATATATTATAAAGGTATTATTTTGTACTTTATGACAGAGACCGTACTTCAAAATCTTCAAAAATGGGCTTATCGGTTTTTGCAAACAAACTCTTCATGTATTTCTAATCATTAAATAGAGGGATATTCCTTGTTACCTTACCAGTGAGATTACCTTACATTTGAAAAGTTTTCTTTTACTCAATCTGATGATGGTCTGACTTTACAATTCAAGAAAGTGGCACTTAGCTAATTTTGTGCTCAAGCACTTCATTTGTATAAATACCAAAGGTGGTAACTCAGGAATGACGAAAATGATACAGTTTTCCATACACTTTTCCTGATATGATCACTTTTCCTTTCATGTTGTTGCTTGTTGTTGTTTTTTTTTTTCTTTTTTTTTCTCTTGGTGTAAGTTTTTGTTTGCTAGTTCCTGTTGTACAATACGTAAATGTAGGAAACATATTTAGCCCAAGATTTAGATTTGTTAGAGCTTGCAGTTTTCAACATTTCGCGTATAAAAAAGAATGTGTCATCCTGTAAGTTCTCTTTGATTTTCAATTAATTATAGACCGATTCAAGCGACTGTTCATGGAAGTGCGCCCTCTAAAGGCGACGCCATAACTGGGGGCCAAACAGGCCGGGTCGGCAAGCGCCCTGCGTGCGTGGCAAGGGTGCCAGCGGCAGCCAGTGCTTTTACCACCCGGCGCCAGCCGGCCAGCTAGCTATCTCTGGCGCTGGCAGCGATCGACGCATCTGGCTTTGTGACAACTAGAGTCTACATTTTTTTTTTCGCAAGCTAATTAAAAAAAAAAAAAAAAAAATTAAACAACTTATACCGACTATGAGCAAATGGCTAGATGACATACGGCTGTAGCCAAAACTTGAATTTCAAGGTAAATATCGGTAAGATCCGTGAATGTTTGTAGACTCTATTTCTTTGGCGATGACTTGGGTACTCGCGTGTAAGCCCCGTATATTCACATTTGTGACCCGCGACAACGGTTTCAGGCAAAAGTGGGGCATTTTGAAAATTCATTTTTTCACTGAATCACATTGCCCATATCCTAAGCTTTGTATTGATATAAAACACTTGTATTCTTCGGCACCATAAGTGGGCATGGAAAGCGAAATAAAATGCACTTTTTAAGATGTTAGCCTGACAAAATTGCGAGAAAACGGGCTTTGAAGTTTCACCTCTTACTCAAAGACAATGTCCGAGCGGCGATGCGAGGTGAGAATCACCCATCCGTACGATGGTGCCAATCGATGTTAAGCTCCGCCTCTAGCAACCACATCGCCTTCTGATTGGCTCACTAAGAGAGTCAAATTTCCCGGGCACCCTTCCTAGTAGCTCAGCGTATGGAGCCGAAAAACAATGCGGTTCACTCGAGTTTGTTTTACCAGTACGTCTTTCAAGATGGCTGATACGATAATTGCACGTATGGTGTACATTGTGTATGGTGCACGCATTACGCAATGGCATCCACACGCCATGACCATGTGCATGTAACAGGCGCGGATGGCGAATCCACACATTTACAAATCGCGTTTTCATTGTTGTTGATTTGACTTTATCATTGGCGACCCTTTTGAAGGCAGAAAAATGCCAGTGCTGGCAAGGGCCACGATTCCTCTTTGTTTTGCTTTTACAAGCCGTGCATATGTTGCCTTGTTCGGTGGTGTTGATTATATCAAAACAAACACGTACGACTCGTTAGTTTGGTGCTATCTTGATGTGTAGTATTTGAATATAACTGGTTACATGTGACCTGTCCTTTCCTCTCATCATCCTTCGCTTGAGTCAGTCTGCTGTCATAATTCTTACTACATGTACAAGTAGACTATTTTTTTTTCCTTTTCACACGATTATGTCGTGCTACATGATTTTTTTTTTCACTTCCGTTGTCGAACAATGCGGTAGGATAGTTTGGATAGAAAGCCAAACAAAGAGCACGCACTACAGAGCGAGCGTATAAACCACTATAGCAAGAACAATGGAGCATGTAATCATGCACGCGTGGACAAAGCATTCCCAAAACGCTGCAACTGGTGTCTCCGAAGCCCGAATTATGTAAATGTGTGCGGCGCACCAGCCAATCGCATGCGAGACCCTGCGCCGTAGCAACGCTGGGGATATTGGCGCGGCGTTCGAAAGAAGCTCGAAACTGACGAGTGCGATCCAACATAGGTTGCTTAAAATTCAATTTTCGATAGGAAAAACGTATTTTTATGCTATGAAATTTAGTGTACATGTAGAAAACATATCAAAGATTCGATTTCTGCAAAAAACCCAAATCGACAAAAATAATGGTAAAGATCTTTGTACCCCGCCTAGGAGGGAATTTACTCTTGCGACTTTTGCCTGAAACCGTTGTCGCGGGTCACATTTGTGTAAGAGAATAAAAACCGCTGGGGAGAATTATTGCTAGGCACAGGCAGACGTCTTGCTAATAAGCCTAGGCTGTTGACAAGTTAACTGATATGATTAAATACAAATAATGATTAAGAATATTGAGCTAGATATGGTGCAATAAATTGCAAGCTATCAGTTAACTTAACCTTTTTAGTGCACGATTTTGCCTTTACTCGGGAGTGTCGGGCCAGCAGGGTAGAATCTCTCTTCCGTTAGACTAGATTTAGACCTATTGACTTCTAGAACCCTACATCCTATATCATTTTCGGTTGTCGATAACTTCAGGCAAGCATAACTAAGTAAACCAAACGGAATATAAATCTAGGCGTTTCCAGGCCGTATATATGCCTAAACTTAAGTTACGACTACGTCGCCTGATGTCTACACCAAAACTTCTACTGTTTTAGGTCTATGTAACCTTGCATAACATCACGCTAATGCCTAATACATTGTACTATAATCTACAAAAGTGATATTTAAATCATACTTTCTTAGTATGATTATGAAACGGATGTTTGCCACCATCCATGGTTTAATATTTATAAGTATCACTTTATCAAAAGTCAAATTCAGAGTCCCAGGCCAAAATTGAATAGGCCTATGGTCAATTCAGTGCTGAACATTGAAGAAGTGAAAACAATATAAGAATTTAACGCATCTTGAAACATTTTATTTAGCTGTAGTGTAGGCTGTAAAATGTTTGTCATAATAATAAAGTCTAGACAGGAAGTGTATTCTAACTTTGGCAAGTAGGACACCAAGGTTAAAAAAAAAGTGAATTACCAAATTCTTTGATCTAAACTTGTCTTCTAAGATGAACAACATATTTTACGAATAATACATTATTCAGTGATAACCTAATTAAATAGAGAATCTGGTAGATATAGTTTGTTTCGAAATCTCTGCATTTTTATACCGTTGTATTTTACTTAATTGTCTTTAATTTTGCCTTAATTTATCATGCGTCAGCGGTGTCTGAATTTCACACACTGCCGTGCAGCTTCCATTTCCATTTTTCTGTTATTTGTGCATGTTGGCCCCCAGTTATGGCGACAGTTATAGCGCCGCTAGCGGCGGTAGGTGAATAGGTCATCGAAATTGAATCGGTCTATAGTGGCAGCTCAATACAGACAATATTGGATGTTGACACCTGAACTGTTCAAAAGTGTTAAAATAGACACACACACACACACACACACACACACCAAACAAAAAAAGAAAAAAAAAATCTCAAACAGTAAAACATTATTTGAATTTACACGTTCCCACACTCAAATACTCATAATGGACAATGGAAACATTTTTTTTTTTAAATTGACTTCCGAATGTCATGCACAGCTACATTTAATTTGGCAACACAAATCATACTGTTTCCTGTTTCAGCACCACAGCATGCGGCTTACATTGTAGTATAATTATACTGTACTATCACCTGTCCCTCCATGTCGTGTCAAGAGGGTAACTGTTCGACGTTATCATAATATTATGGATGTACAACATTCAAATTCTTCTCTTCTTCAAGGAAAAAATTACCCATTAATCACCGAGGACGTGCTGATTTTGCTACAACACGCATTTCCCATAGACACCTGCCCGAGTGTACTTGGGACTCATCCTCAACGGGTTAATCGTGGTCAGTTATAAACTAGAAATGTCGCTACAGCGACTGGTTATACCCCCGCCAAACAACATTTCATAAGCTTTGGTCAAAACAACATTTGATAAGCTTTGGTCAAAAAACTGAGGAAGTAGTTAAATCCGCAAGATCTTTCCTTGATCTTCTGCCATTAATATGCCGTTACCATGGCAACGTACTTTCGGGTACTGTCGAAAAATGCGTCTTGCACATCTACAACCAAAGGCACACATCTGTACCAAGTTTCATGGAAATTGGGCAAAAACTGAGGAAGTAGTTTGCAACACAAAATTTTCCATCATTTTGGCTCATAATATGTGAGCTGTTACCATGGCAACATACTTTTTGTCACTGTCAAGAAATGTGTCATGCTGACCTGTATCCTAAGACAAACATTCAATATGAATTCCATGAGAATTGGAAGAACACTGATGAAGCAGTTTTGCCATGAAGCATTTTGCCCTATATTTTACCAATAACATGCCGTTACCACGGCAACGCACTTTTTGCCACTGCGGAAATATGTGTCTTGCACATTAACATATTCAGATGAACACCTGTACCTAATTTCATAAAAATTGATCAAAAACTGTGGGAGGAGTTCGCGACGCAAGATTTGTACCCATTTTTGCCCATAATATGCCGTTACCATGGCAACGTACTTTTGGGTACTGTCACAAAATAC
This sequence comes from Diadema setosum, assembly GCA_033980235.1. Taxonomy (NCBI): domain Eukaryota; kingdom Metazoa; phylum Echinodermata; class Echinoidea; order Diadematoida; family Diadematidae; genus Diadema; species Diadema setosum. Next base: position 8,506,115 of record CM067074.1, on the reverse strand, counting down.
GTCTTGCACATCTACAACCCAAGGCACACATCTGTGCCAAGTTTTATGGGAATCGGTTGAAAACTGAGGAAGTAGTTCGCGACGCAAGATTTGTACCCATTTTTGCCCATAATATGCCGTTACCATGGCAACGTACTTTTGGGTACTGTCAAAAAATATGTCTTGCACATCTACAACCCAAGGCACACATCTGTGCCAAGTTTTATGGGAATCGGTTGAAAACTGAGGAAGTAGTTCGCGACGCAAGATTTGTACCCATTTTTGCCCATAATATGCCGTTACCATGGCAACGTACTTTTGGGTACTGTCACAAAATACGTCTTGCACATCTACAACCCAAGGCACACATCTGTGCCAAGTTTTATGGGAATCGGTTGAAAACTGAGGAAGTAGTTCGCGACGCAAGATTTGAAACGGACCGACCGCCCGACCGACCGCCCGACCGACCGCCCGACCGCCCGACCGCCCGACCGTACGCTGATTCCTATATACCCCCTTCAAACTTCGTTTGGCGGGGGTATAACTATACAGAGCATTCCAAAATGTCTTGGTATCAATCAGCCACGATTACATTCGTAATCCTCATTTTAGCCCGATACAGCTTTATTACCTTATGCCGACATATTATACGTGCACGGTTAAAAAAAAAAGAAGAAGAAGAAGAAGAAGAAGAAAACAATAACTTCCAGTAGGGGAAAGATAACAGATGCTTTCATCCATCATAGGGCACTTTCTAGTACTGCCATGCAAGAAAACTTGTCAGCATTATTGGTACTGGGCTGAAATTTTGGTATCAAAAAGGGAGACAAAAATTAGTCCCCATGCTCCATTATGACTTCTCACATTAAATATGTCCCTTTGGCAGGTCATGAACATAATTAGACAATTTTGTGGTCACAAGCTCAGCTTCACCTCATGAAATATCAATTATAGATTCACTTCCTTCTATGCAATTTGACCTGTCATTTTTAAAAAGTACTATTTTGAATTTTTATCTGCCCCATTGAACCTTGACATCACAATTGTCCTCTTCTACCTTTGATAAATTTCCACACGTGTAAATCTGCTCAACTGAAAAAAAAAAAACACCACCAACATCAACAAACACACAAGAAAAGAACAAAGGAATAGGAATAGAGATGATATTTATCAATATAAAGAAAGAAAATGATGAAGCCAGATACAGAGAGGAATGGAATACAATGTACATGTATTTATTCATTGCAGGTACTGAATAGGAGCTCAATCCACTATGCATTGCAAGCAATCAGCAGGTTTCAGTTCAAAACCCTTAAATTAGGCAGGGCTCGACACTAATGGTGGCCCGGTGGCCCGAGCCACCAAAAATGAAAGTCGGGCCACCAAATTTCAAAAAAGGGCAAATTTTTTTGAAAAGTATGTCAGTAAATTTGTAACTTTTTGTGCCGAAAATTAGCAGTTAATTTAAAGGATGGATGAAAAGGACTGAACGAGTGCTTGAGAGTGAGTGTTGCGAGTTTGTTGAGGTTTATTTATGAGTAGATATGTCCAACTTCCAATTCTTACTATGATAAAACTTAATTATTTGACTCATTAAAAGAAAAGACTTAATTTTTTTTATTGTTTTTTCGGGCCACCAAATTTTTCTCTCGGGGCCACCAAAAATTTGAACTTAATGATTTTGGTGGCCCCATCGGGCCACCAAACAAAAAAGTTACTGTGGAGCCCTAAATTAGGACCATAATATTTGTATCATGAGTAAATCACTTCATTCTACAGGATATTATGTAACAGCATTCAAAAATCCAACTGCAACAATGACAGGCCTACCCAATAACAATGTGTACACTGTAAAACATTGCCCGGATAGCAACTCTTGCTTGAGTGGCAAATATCACGGTTTCAAGAAGAATCCAGCTTGCAATGGGAAGTTGTTACTCCAGTCAGGCTTTAGCCTATGCTGTGGTTGCATTCTGCCACAACTTCCCATCACCCTGAGGGATCCCACATACATGCAGAGCGCATCAGCAGTCAAACTACAATGTATGCACACTCAGCACACATATTGCATGGTGATGGAATCTACAAAAATATATTAGAGTGAATTTCAAAATCAAATCATTTTATATAAGTAATTATGTCAACTCATGCACTAAATTAGTTTTGGGGCATAAAATGGCTCATGTAAGCCAAAGAAATTATGCATTTTGGTGACAAATTTACTACACCACGGTTATAGCATACATGTACATGACAATGGGTAAACTCAAATCCATTTTTTTTTTTTTTGTCTTTACAGGTGTATCATGTCTAATGCATTCTTCTTTTTTTCCGAAAAAGAGCAATGGAAGCAAAATAAGAGTACAACACACTTTGGCCTTGACCAACCTTGACAAGTTGATCTTGACAGACAACTTACATTGTACATATTCAGGCATAGGGAAAACATGACTATGCCGATGAATATAAAGACATTACAAACGTAAAAAGAGTGATTACAGTATAGTTCCTCTCATTCCATTCCAGTGTTATAGAAGTGGGGAATTTCATTTGGGTCCACATTAAACGATTACGGCCCTGGGGGAGAAGGATGATAAGTGGATATTTTAATTATCATTTTGTTCCTGTTCTTGTTGTTGTTTTGAGCCATAAGATGTGTTAGTCTGAAGGCAAAAAGAGCATAAAATGCAGAAGCACAGCATATCAGGGTTCGGAATGATCAGTGAAATACACACAGGGAGCTGCTATTCTGTCCCCTCTCTACCTGTGCCATGCTTTTTACAGCCAAAAATCACTACATGCATAATGCCAGTTTTGTACACATTCTGAAAAAAAAACCAATTCTTCTTCTAAATAATCATAACATTTGAAATCACAAAATGGACGGAAAATTGTGTTCTTATGCCATTTTTCTAAAATGTTGGAAAATTTTTTGATAGAATAGTATGATTCGGTATTAATAGGGGCTCTCATCAGTTCTTACAAAATCTTTACACACTCCTAACTTTCAACTTTTGAAAGGATAATGCTAAAGCTTTCAAAGTAAGTGTCATAATATATTCATGATTAGACTAGGCTTCTAGAGTGTCCAGCATTTCAGTTTATCTTATAATCCCTTCATTGTGGTTACGATGGAGTTTTACACCCTGGTTTTGTCTCATTCATTGTCCAAAGCACAGCTTGCCGAGATCGTGCATAGAAAGATCGTAATAACTTTAGAGCCTCTTTTCTTAGTAAACACTTTTCTTCAAGTGTGTACTTTCTGTTGAATGTCCACATGCATTGAGTTAAAGGGAACACAAACCCAAAGAGCAATGTGGATTGAGTGAAAGCAGCAACATTAGTAGTGCACATCAGTGAAAGTTTGAGGAAAATCAGACAATCGATGCAAAAGTTATGAATTTTTCATGAAATTTACGCATTGCATCAACTTGATACTGACACATGTTAAGGGTAGCAATTATTCCCCCTACTTTCTGAAAGCGGTTAGTCTAGTGCTATTTCATAATGCTAGAAAAATGACTTTTTGTGGAAGTTTTTTTATATTTTCTTTATATTGTTGTCCACACATGGTACGTCATAAACCTCTACGTAGTAGTCTCCTCATCTAGTGGTTCCAACATCAAAACTTTAAAAATTCCTAACTTTTGCATCGATTGTTCAATTTTCCTCAAACTTTCACTGATGTGTTCTACTAATATTGCTGCTTTCACTCAGTCCACATTGCTCTTCGGGTTTGGGTTCCCTTTAAAGCTTGAAGTCTGTTCTTTTAAAACCTACCTTAGCTCAAAATTCATGTCTGGGGACGTTTTGTTGGCACTGTGATGCAGGGTCACATACAGTCTTGACACATTGGCACATCAAACAATGATTTCACGTGGCAACTAATATGCATGTGATCTTTCATCTGTCTACTTTCTACTCTATTTCAGATATAATAAAGGGAAGATGTTATTATACAATGTATGTGTACAGTGTTTGTTTTACTACTATGTTTCATTTGACACCTGAAGAAAATGTACTACAAATGTAGTTATCCACTATACACTGCAGTCCTGAATAGTACGTCAGTATGTCACTGGCTGCTACCTGGTCAGCTCAGTGGGTGGTGGTCGCATAGGAACTTTACCTAAAGTGAAAAGAGGTGCTTCAAACTGTTCTTTTTCTTCAGTCGTCAGCTCTGCCAGTGGCGTGTAAGTCCTGGAGCTAGCCGCTTTGGGCTGCAGGATGGTAGGTACGGATGTGGGCTGCTTGCCAAACAGTCCCGTGCTGGGTGCTGCCACTGTTGCCTTGGACCCAGTCCCAAAAACAGAGCCAGAACTATTTCCTGCGCTCGATCCAAAAAGAGATGTACCAGCACCGCTACTTGTGCTAGCACCAAACACAAAGCCTTGTCAGCATTCTGCCCCACGGCATTAGTCCTGTTTAGTGGGGATGTTGACCCACAGGTACTGGTTCCTGATCCAATGCCTGTTGATGGCACCGAACTTGAAGTGCTTTGTCCTTGGGTCCCAAACGAAGAGCCACTGTTGGCACCGGCAGAGTTTGAACCTTCAGGCACTTGAATGTTGGCAAGGCTGAAACAGAGTATCACAAATTTAAATGGCACACATTAGCATACTCTGCAGAACTTGTTTGCTTCCTGTTTTGGTTTTGGTTTTCAGCACAGGCATGTTTCACAGGGTCATTTTCCCAAGCATACACATGTGGATCAATGAAACAGTCAGTAAAATTTGGAGGAAAATCAGAAAATTCATTGAAAAGTGAAGAACTTCGAAAGGTTTAGTTTATTCCCAGTTTTACTGTATCTGGTTTGGAACTCAGCTACAATTTGTGTATTCACAATAGCAGAGAGACAGAAGAAAATGCAATGTAAATTTGAGAAATCTCCATTTCTTTGATATACAAAGTACACATTCGTTTGACCACTTACTGGGATATGGTAAAGATATACAATGTAAATGCAATCTTGAGATGGTAAGAAAAAAAATCTTTTGTCTAATGTCCTTTGAAAAATAAATTTCCATGTTTGGTTTTTGTCATTTTTTTTTCTTCTTCATATCTTTCTATGACTGCAACAGCTGATACATGTATTGTTGTTTGTTTCTCCTTTAATAAATGTAAACATTTTGTTCACAAGCAGTCAGGTCCTTATCATGGCCACATACTACGTACAGATGAATGAGATGATCTTACACAACCAAACGCAACACACAGAGGTCAAACAGGGGAACGTTCTTAGTGTTTACTGGTTTACTTCGAGTAACATGGAGTTACTGTGTAACAGAAATACTCACAGCATCTTATTTCTCTCTTTCTATCATGATTACATTGTCACTTCACACACACACACACACACAAAAATGCATCTTTAGAGGTTACAGTTGTTATTTCTTTTCCTAACTATTGCTACAGTGCACTCCCGTTATAACAAACACTGTTATATTGTATAATGAAATTCCAGTTTACAATACACCAAAGTCAAAATTCAGGCCACAACAGTACCTGCTCTTTGTTTTTTTACTGTGCATTTAATTGGTTAAAATTTCGATATAATGAAAGAAAACTACCGATCCCAAGGACTTCATTATAATGGGAGACCACTGTACAAAAATCTACAAAAACTATGCAGTTTGGAGATAGGGATACTTATATAGTACCACTAAATAGAGATCATGCTGTTGCACCAACAGAGTGTTGTCAAGAAATTATCACAAAAATGAAATAGCACCACCACAATTTGAGTTTTTACATTTGCATGCAATAGCCTGAATTCTCATATAAAGAGGGCAGCGAAACAAAATTCAACAAGAATAATTATTAAAGACTCATAAACTTTGTATTGGCAGTCTGAATACCCCTACACTTTCACTGACTGTTTTACAAATCTGTCTGTATTAATTTTGCAATCCATGTACACTATGCCTGGAGAAATTTCTGCTTTTAGAATGAAACTGAAAAAAAAAACATGCAATTTTGTTGCCCGACAGAAGAGCATCTCAAATAGTAAACACATTACAATAGAAAACCTCAATTCATTTCAAGCTCATATCTCTTGATGAGGAAAAAGTAATGAATACAGTGATTAAAAAAAAATCCTTACTTTGGTCCAAAGATATCTTTCAGTGATGGTGCATTACTCCCAAAAAGGGAAGGTGCACTGCTCGCTGCAAATGGGTTCCTGTCGGCGATTCCTCGGTATATATCCACCTGTACGATAGACAAATAGAGTATACTGTATAGTTGCCCCGACATTCCTAAAGGAGCTGAAATTTATGCAAAAATATAATGCTTTAAAGATGAAAAATTAGCCAAAAATGCATATTTTACGAAAAAAATCAAAAAATCACACATCGCAATTTTTGTTCTAATCCAATTCTACAGCTTAGTTTTTCCTTCTGAGTAAGCCCACACACTTCAACTATTAAATCAAATACTTCTGCCATGAACGTGTGTATTATTTATCTAATCAAGAAATGTTGAATTCACTTATGTCTGAAAAAGAACGTCTCTGAATGAATTATCTTTTCATTGACGCAAAAAATTCAGGATTAATATGAAAACATGTATGGCCATATTTAGTTACCGTCTTACCCAAATTACCATTCCATCAAAATTTGTGAGTGAGCTGTATGAAATAATCGAGTGGTGGCTCATGAAAGAAAATTATACTGAATAACCATCAGAGATGTTCAAGTGATTAATGGTGTCATTAATGAAAGTGGGTTATGCTTGAGATCAAAACTGGTGATCAGTATGTCAGCGTGAGCCAGAAGACTATGATGATTGGCAACTTCAGTAGCATACTGTCCACAAAGATGAGTTCTGGTTGAAAACCTGAACTGGCGAATGTCTCTGATCAAAACGAATGTCCCTGACTGAAAATCTCTGAAGGGATATTCCCTCATTTGACACTTACGCACTGCATGATAATTTGTGACCCGCGACAACGGTTTCAGGCAAAAGTCGCAAGAGCAAATTCCCTCCTAGGCGGGGTACAAAGATTTTGACCATTATTTTTGTCGATTTAGGTTTTTTGCAGAAATCGAATCTTTGATATGTTTTCTACATCTACACTAAATTTCATAGCATAAGACTAAGTTTTTCCTATCGAAAATGGAATTTTAAGCACCCTATGTTGGATCGCACTCGTCAGTTTCGAGCTTCTTTCGAACGCCGCGCCAATATCCCCAGCGTTGCTACGGCGCAGGGTCTCGCATGCGATTGGCCGGTGCGTCGCATACATTTACATAATTCGGCTTTCGGAGACACCAGTTGCAGCGTTTGGGGAATGCTTTGTCCACGCGTGCGTGCACGATTACCTGCTCCATTGTTTTTGCTATAGTGGTTTATATACGCTCGCTCTGTAGTGCGTGCTCTTCGTTTGGCTTTCTATCCAAACTATTCTACCGCAACGTTCGACAACGGAAGTGAAACAAAAATGATGTAGCATGACATAACCGTGTGAAAAGAAAACTAGATATTCTCAAATTTGTGTACTTGTACATGTAGTAAAAATTGTGACAGCAGACTGACTCAATGGAAGGTAGATGAGAGGAAAGGAGCGGTCACATGTGACTAATTATATTCAAATACTACACGTCAAGATCGCACCAAACTAACGAGTCGTGTTTGTTTGTTTCTTTGTTTCTTTTAATTAATTAGCACCACCGAACAAAGCAACATATGCATGTCTTGTAAAAGCAAAACAAACAGGAAGCGTGACCCTTGCCAGCGCTAGCAATTTTCTGCCTTCAAAAGGGTCGCCAATGATATAGACAAATCAACCACAATGAAAACGCGATTTGTAAAAGTGTGGATCGATTCGCCACCGCTCCTGTTACATGCACACGGTCATGGCGTGTGGATGCCATTGCGTAATGCGTGCACCAAATACACATGTACATGTACACCATACAGCTGTACGTGCAGTTATCGTATTCGCCATGTTGAAAGACGTACTGTAAACAAACCCGAGCGAAACGCATTGTTTTTCGGCTCCATACGCTGAGCTCCGAGGAAGGTGCCCGGGAAATTTGACTCTCTCAGTGAGCCAATCAGAAGGCGATGTGGTTGCTAGAGGCGGAGCTTAACATCGATTGGCACCATCGTACGGATGGGTGATTCTCCCCTCGCATCGCCGCTCGGACATTGTCTTTGAGAGAGAGGTGAATCTTCAAAGCCTGTTTTCTCGCAATTTTGTCAGGCTAACAACTTAAAAAGTGCATTTTATTTCTCTTTCTATGCCCACTTATGGTGCCGAAGAATGCAAGTGTTTTATATCAATGCAAAGCTTAGGAAATGGGCAATGTGATTCAGTCAAAAAATGAATTTTCAAAATTCCCGACTTTTGCCTGAAACCGTTGTCGCCGGTCACATTTATTTGGGTGCTTATTTTACGCACTGACGTGCCATCCTGGAATAGCGTCAGCACAGTTCAATAACGGAAATGCCCACAAATCCTCAATATGTGCGTAATAACAAAAACTTTCCTGGTGATTGTGCCGATTTATAACAGCTATTATCCCGTAGATATGCCAATCAGTATCATTTGTGAAATTATGTATTTTAATCTTTGGATTAGAGGTAAGTTAAAAAAGGATAGACAGTAAATATGTAAGAATCTGCACAAATATCTATGACCGAACGTCTCTGAGCAAAATGAAAAACGTGTCTGATAATTACTGTTTCATGAAATAAAGACATCCACTATACAAATTATGAGAACATTACAGTAAAATTAGCTCTGGATGGTTATGGTTAGTATAATAGGAACAAGTAGAACAAAGTGTACACAGGCGTGTTATAATATTAAGAAAATTGAAGCTTCCTGAAAGATGTTGAAAATGTGAAGAAAAGTTTCAATTTTAAGGTTTTCTGTTGATTGAGCAAGTGTAAACACATTGCCATGACAGAAACTATGTTTTATGACTAGTAATAGGTCAATAGTCTAAGATTATAATGTAGTAGTCACTTGAGTTTACGTATTTTCGTGAGAGAAACAGAAATGTAAGAAAAACAGGTTTAGGTCAGGAACGTTCTCTGAACAAAACAGGATCTGTGCTCAAACCAATATTAATGACCAATCATGGCAAACTGAAGCCTAAGTTTGTAGCACATAGGTTCCTCAATCCAAATATAATGCCAATATCTTATAAAAATAAAACCCATTAAATACCGATAAGCAAAGATGTTTACATCAGAGACGTTACACGGGACGTTGTACATATTTTAAACTAGTACAATTAGGAGTAGATCTTTCATAGTTCCACAGTAGATGGCCCTCGTGTACATACATTGTTCTAGATAATTTGCGCAATCTAAAAGCAATGTTGATTTTATGATTTTGATCAGAGACGTTCATTTGTGCGAACATTGTTCTCCCAGCGCATGGTAAGTTGATTTTAATATCATTTTAACTCTATTTTTTTTTTCTTACGGCAAGATGGGTAGCCCTGATGGATTTTAAACGCTCTGAATATTAGAATATCTTCCTGTTGAGGATCTTTGGGTTCAGTCATGTTCGTGTAGCCTATAAGTTCCAGACCACGGCCGTGGTACTAGCAAGACTGGACGGACATCTTCGAGGTGCCATCTGTTTACAAAATAATGACTATCCCAACCCTGGTTCCAGGTAGCAAGCGACGCAGTCAGCACCATGCACTGATAGAGGACAATGAATACCAAGTGGAGGAGAAATTCAGTTCAGTGTTATAATGCGGACTCTGTTTTTAATGCAAATCACTACTTTACTTTTGAGCTTGTAAAATTACAGGTTTATACACTAAGAAATAAAGGTTCAAATTTGCACCAATTTGAAACAATAGCAGCACACCTGCGGTGCACAATTGCACCCTTAATTGTGATTAATTGCACCTTTAATTAACTGCCTATTTGAAGTTTCGCTAATTTCAGCAAACAAGTTCTCGCACAGTGGATAAGAATAATTATGCAAATAGGGTAGCTAACCATGTCATAACCCCCAATTTTCCATTGATTATTTACAAAAACTAACGACAAATTAATGTTTCTGTCTTTGAAATCTGAAACATGATGCTATTCCTGGTTGATTACCTTCAGAATCGTGATCAGTTACACATACTCGGATTTAAGCCTAGGGCCTAATTATGATTGAATAAAAAAAAATGGAAATTTAAAAATGTTTATATACAAATGTTATGGCAAGTTATGAGGGGGATGACATGCTCACTTTGCCATTTGCAAGTTCATAATGACCATCCAAAAACTGTTTCCTGAAAAATCCATAATGTCATAACTTCCTTATTTTTTGTTGAGCCCGTAAGATTTTATTCTTTCTTATAAGCGACTAACTTATTTTGGGGCTGAATTTCCCCTTTAATGAAGCTTTTTCCTTTAGAAGTAAGGCGAGATATTCTAGTGATATTTTCTATGTTTGTAAGCCAAATACACGAGAAAAGGAAAAAAATATGAACGTCTGTGATGAAACAAAGAAAAAAATCTTCTATTAACAATGTCCCTTACTTAGTTCCTCTACAACACTTATGTGTCGCCTTTGGGTAGACGGAAGAAAGCTTAATAATCCCATACCGATGTGAGGGTAAAATGTGATATCTTAATGTTATCATTGTCAACCTCTTGAAATAGGTTTTCACTTCACTTTTGGTCAAAAAATAGTTGCTATACCACAGTTTGGTGTTGTGGCAACTGCATTACATTGTTTACAATTTATATTTGCCATAGTACACATACAAAAAAGCGCATTACTTTTTGATGCTTCTAGGATGAGCAAAGGTTAAGTACAGCTTTCTGAGACGACATCATTCGTGGCCCAGGTACGGTCCTTGATCAAAATCAGAATTGACCTGATATACATATACATTCATATTTTAGGCATAGTGGTCAAATTGAATTAGTATTAGTAAATTCATGTTTACCTTTGTTATAGATTCGGAATTCACTTCAAAGCAAACATATATTATAATTGATAGCGTGTGGGTACACCTGCGTATAAACCGGAAGGTGAAATACGAAGTAGTCATCATAAACAAAACAATTCTTGACATATAGGCCTAGGTCCCTGTTAATAACTTCTTAATGAATGCTGAATGTTGTGTTTAATAGGAGCATTTTTTTAAAATAGGGAGCTTGATGTTTAATTCTAGTGATAACTTACAGCCGTAACGTCCCTGATGGAAAAGAAATGTCTCTGATATGAACTAGTTATTACGTAAAGTGGTCGAAATTGCAAGTATATCATGCGATTTTGTTGTCTGTCATTCAAAAGTGTTGTAAGATCTGAATAATATATCAAGAACAGGCTTGTACTTGATTTTTGGTGTAAAAATCGAAATTCCTCTTACAATTAGAGGTTTGTATTTACAATCGGTTAGTATGAAAAATAATTCAAGTTGAAATTACCATTCTGATTTGTTGACAAAAGATTAGCATGTTTGCAATAAAAGAATAATGTTGTTGGTTCACAAAACTCTTAATTATGGATCAATGGACATCGTTTTTTTTTTTATTGCCTATGTCTGAGGAACGTCTTATACTGATGTCTCATTTAACCAGGTTTCACTGATTCCGATAACCTGACTATCAAATTTAACTTGATTCACGAACATATTGAATTGATCAAAGTTTTTGTTTATACTCCTTATGTTAAAGTGTGAAATAAAAAAATGGTTTGGATTTGAATGAGATAATGAAATTATGTCGTCTTCAATATGGTATTCTGTGGGTGGTATTTGAGGACTGGTGTCGTTTACATCCGAATCAAGTATCAGTTCGTGAGCTTGTGAGTTCAAAAAAACTAATTATATCAGGGTTATTACCCTCTTCGCTATAAAGTGGCATGTACGGGTACATCCTCTTTGTCTTGTGCATAAGCAGACATAACAACAATTTCATTATTCATATCATTCACACTATTTGACTCAGCCATTGTGAAAAAGTTTCATAACAGTGGGTATTACATAAACTTGTTGACACAAAACTCTGCTTTTGAACTTGTTTGCTGCTTGCTGTTTAGAGAGAAGACGACATTCACCTGGCTGAGTTATGTAAGATGCTTGAGTAGCTGGCAAAGGAATGTCTGTACACAAAACATGAGCAAGCATTATGCGTTAACCGAGCTTGAAGTACGAATACAATTTTTGTCTTGAGGTAGGAATTTCACGGGATGATTTAAAAAGAAAAATACCTGTGTTTGTGAGTACAAGCAGCAAGAAAACTGTATAAAAAGCAGGCAGAGACACTGCAATGACTATTTTCCCCTTTGAAAAAATGTGACACATTTGAGTAGCTACGTACATACAGACATTGACAGCAAAAAAATGTCGGTTGTACGGTTACAACCAGAAAATAAGAAACACTTGAAACATGTTAACAGCTTGTGTTCACTGGGTGTGGAATAATGACAGGGGTGTGAATTTGGCTACTGGAATATCTGCATACCAGAAAAAGAAGGGACAAGTTCATGTGGTCACAAATAAGAATTGTGTCGATACATTTTGTGCTATTATCATAGGCATTTAAAAGTGCACGCTTGGCACACAAATGAAAGAAATTAAAAATCTTTGTGGAGCTTGCATTTGGCATTTCAACATAAATATACCTTCTATAAAAAACAGAAGGAATAAATGACGTTGAACACAATGTGCACAGATCAAAACTTACTATATCAAACAAGGTAAACGCAACTGTCTCAACCTCTGAGAATAGAAGCAGGAATACCATTAACACGAGAACGGAATTATACATTTCTTTAACCGATTCCAATAGAGACAATTTGTGGTCACCCCTCCCTCCTATACATGTGAACAGAATGACGAGCAGAGGTGACATTTTCTTTTTTCCTCTTGTCAACCCTTTTCTATTGTAAACAAGGAAAAAAGTATCATTATGATACAGATTCTGAATTACATATTAGTGGTACAATGTACCCAATGTCATTATTTTTTTGGTTGCTGTTGGAGAAAAAAACAACAACAGCAGCAAAGTTGGAGGTAATGTATTAAAATCATTCATATTGTGTTTAATATAACCTGCAGTTGAATGCAACAAGATTCATGTCAAGCCATTTACGTACATACCAATGCACAATCCGTGAAATTGTGTAGAAAAACAAATATTACATTATTTCACAGCATTAGGCGAGTCGTTGAACATAATTTGATAAGGGTAAAATAAATGACAATTATCCGGTTACAACGACTGCCTTGGTAATAACACAACAGTGGGTGGTTACGTATTTCGAACTGAGTATGATTAAGGTGTGAAGTACGAATTACCTGCGAGACCTATTAAGGACGACGTTCGTTTGTGTCAAAATCAATTTCAGATGGACTTTGGTTCAATTAATGTAAAACGATTTTACTGGTAAGCATACTATGGACGACGTCCGTTCATGTCCAAACCAGTTGTGAATTACAAATTAAATTTGGTTAACAAACTGAATGGAAAACATACTGTAGACGGTGTTCGTACGTAACAAAATCGACTAGTTTGGTATACAGAGCATTCAAATACAGAGTCACAGGTTGCATCAGCACTTTTCAGATCAAGTTCATTCTTCTCGCGAAAGTGATAACAATGTAAATCAGTATCAAAGTTCAGTTGTGTAGTAAATGAGGTTTAGAAGGGCACGTACATTTTATGTGGACTTCTTCAAAATAAATGTGGAATGGTGAACTAACCAGATAAGTTGCGCTAAGAGTTTGCGATAGGGGATTCGTCGCTTACCGTAAACGCTGCAGTTTTGTGCTGATAAATCGTGGGGTCAGATGGAGATGTTCAGAGGAAAAAAAAAAAAAAAGCAGAAAACTAACGAACGCAGTAAATGACTTAGCCGAAGATTGGAATGAAGATTCAATCTTTGTATTAGTCCCACACTGCTGTGCCTCTTTCTTTCCAGTAGAGCAGCACTCTGGTACCAGCCACTGATATTTTGGTGGAAACATTTCTTACCTTCCTCATGTTGTACGCGATTTTCGCGAGGGAAGTTCTCGTACCTTTAAGGGCGGGTGGGAGATCCGTGCGAACGGTTATTCTGCGGGTTTCCTGCGGGTCAGTGGCAGCTGAGGCGTTGGCTGACCGTGGCTGGCGCGATGATGGCGCGAGGGGCTGGGGCTTGGGGAGAGCCCTCGTTGGGTTGGGTGGGTGCATTGCGTCGGGGAAGTCGATGCGCATTGACCAGGGCGATGGTGGCGGCTTCGTCGTGGCTCAACCCTAGGTAGGCAAAGGTATCTCTAAGCAGATTCTCCACGTTTTCGTCGGGGGTTTCCTTTATTCCGTAGAACAGTAGGTCATGCGACGACAGTAGACTTCCATCAATGTCAATGTGTCCTGAAGCCTAGAGATTTCTTCCGCCTTTTTTTTTTTCTACCTCTGGAAGCCTTTTTTTTTCTCAAGTTCGTCGAGTCTGGCGGAGTTCATCGATGTAGAGTCTTTCAGTTCGGAAAGTTTTTTGTTGATAGCGGCAATCTCCTGTGAGAGTACATCAAGCTTAGCACACACAGTTGATGATGAGCTAGTTATGCTTCGCTGAATGTCTGCTAGCGTTGGCTCGGTAGGTTCGGCATTACCGCTGTCTTGGGGTCGCTGGCTCACCTCTCCCCGGGCATGTTGGGTAATGGGCACTCTATCCTTGCTGGTTTGTCGCGTAGTGCGGCTCGCCATTTTTGCAATACAGCACCTTGAGAACGATGAAAGTGTTCAGATTGGGGAATTTTTCGCTTTCCTTGGAAACTTCGTTTCAACGAGAGTCAACAGTTTTTGATAGACTATCAAAATGAGAAAAACATAGGGTCAAGCGGTACAGCTTCGTCAGGGATTTGGGTAAGAAGAAATGCCCCGGTGGCCACTATCGGAGAGAGTTAGCGATCCACGTCCGTCTCCATCGGTGACTGTGTCATTTATTGACATATTCGACATATTCGATTTACATAATTATTGACATATTCGATGTATTGTCTAGGGAAGAAAGTGTGACAAGAGGTTAACTTTTACTCAACCATATAGAGGGTGGAATTTCATAACTTATTTTCGACTTTGTCTGGCTGAAATTTAAACTATACATACTTTTAAAGGAAATCTGGACTTCCTATTATAAGCTACCATTTTTTATGGAATTAATGAACACTATCTTTTGATACCGAATGGCAGCTGCCTCTGCCTCTGATGAGATTACATTTGTAAACATACTTTTTAGGCAGGGTGATAGTAAACTTCCTCTCAGTTGAAGTTGAGATGGGGAACTGATGAGGTCTATAGGCCCTTAAGTGCTTGTTTAACACTTATACTGGGTAAATTCACATCAGAACTTTTCACTTCCAACTGACATGCAAGATGCGTGCATCTGAGATGCGTGCATGTCACACGCATCTATAGAAACTCAAATTCCATCATAGAACTATGTTTATCCACATCACCACAATCATACAATATCAGACATGATTATCAACAAAACTCCTACAAAATATAACGGGAAAAAACAGGGTTTTTTTTTTTGTTCTTCGATACAAATGTAAAACATAATGGCATCCCCATTGCTGATATTATTTTTAAAAAAATGATCAGTCAGATATATTACTATGGTTGAGACTATAGGGCACAGGTTTGACTATTAAACAAACAATTAGGCCCCTACACAAACAAGTAGAGGAAACTACAAATGTAATCATGGCAAGTTGTGAGGCAATGACGTGTGGACAATTATTTGCATATTCATATTGACTACAAATTAAGAACAATTTGGTGAAAATTAACGAGTCCTTGTAATTTCAAATGCTCTATCCGATTATTTTGATTGGATTTTAATTGTTGTGCTATTAAACTCTCCCTTTTTAGATGAACTGGCTCTAACTTGTTCGTAAATTTATTGTCCTTCAGCAAAACAATGTACCGTCCCCCCATGCCCCCCCCCCCCACACACACACACACTTCAGTGAAAGCTGCAATATAACTTCTATTTTTACATTGAATTTGCCCCCCCCCCCCAAAAAAAAAAAAAAAAAAAAAATCAAATAAAATTTGTTCAAAAGCATCACTGTCTGCAAAGGTATTACAGTTATCAGTACACACACACACAAATACACACGTTGTTTTACTCAACATAATGTAATCATTACACATGTGGCTACAATAGAAAAGTAAAGATTAGTTTCATCACTGTTTAAGTTTCACTTAAATCGCATAACCCATTTATAGGTATTGACAATAGAAAGTTTTGCTCAATTTCGTCTACTGCCCTCTAGACAGAAATTCGACAATTGTTTGGATGTTTGCTTCTTTCTTTGTTTCTTTCTTTATTTCTTTCTTTCTTTGTTTATTTGGTTGGTTGGCTGGTTTTATTCCTGCTCTTCAAATGACACATAACAAAAGAATACATGCATTTTGAGCATAACATTACTCGATATAAAGCTATAAAATAGCATATAGCTGTATTACAACGCAATTTAAAAGGAGATTGTAAAGACAACAGTGATCATAATTAGCTACATAATGATGGATATTCATTCAGAATATATTTCATTACTATAACCAGGATCTATGAGAAAAATAAATGGAAGATTTAGGGTAGTGGACTTTCAAATTATTACTATTGTAAGAAATGAACAGAAAAGCATGCAGGAAATTGCGATCATAAGCAACCTGCTTGATATGGAACGAGGCCTCGAAATGCAGTTTTACTACTTAATACATAACTATTAAGGGACGTGCCTACAGAATAAAATTTCATAATCAGCTGTAACGTTTTGTTATTATTGTTTGGTAATAGAGATTGGGGAAAAGCAAGAAAAAATGGTTTTGATTTCATTTGAATGTATCTGATTTTCTAAAGGGGCAAGTGTAGAAAGTTCAAATATTATAGGGTCAACAACGTATCCGGGCACTTACCCCCTGGGCAACTACCACCCGGATAATTACCCCCCAGGTCTATTCCCCCTTAGGACAACAACCCACCGGACAACTACCCTCCTAGGGCAATCACCCTCCAGGGCCATTACCCCTTAGGACAACTACCACCCGGTCATCTACCCTCCTAGGGCAACTACCCCCAAGGGCAATTACCCTTAGGACATCTACCCCCCGGATAACTACCCCCTGGGTAACTACCCCCTGGATGACTACCCCCCGGATAACTACCCCCAGATAACTACCACCCGGATAACTACCCCCTGGATAACTACCCCCGGATAACTACCCCTTGGATAACTACCCCCCGGAGAACTACCCCTGGGTAACTACCCCCCGGATAACTACCCCCAGGATAACTACCACCCGGATAACTACCACCCGGATAACTACCCCCGGATAACTACCCCCCGGATAACTACCACCCGGATTACTATCCCCCCCCCCCATAACCATACCCCGAACCCCCCCCCCCCGCCCCCTCCTGATATTTACCTACTGGACAACCCTCCCTCCCCGCCCCCCGAAAGAAGTACCACCCTTTGTGATTTTTCCATAAGTTCATAACACCATATCAGAAGATGCACCTTTCTCTTACACTGTCATCATTTACTCTTTTGGCTTGTCATTTTCTACCGTTATAACACATTAGAAGATAAACATAAGAAAACTAGAGTTGATTTCACTGCAATTCATATTTCCTTAACATTAGCGAGGGACCCTTTGATATAAAGCCATAATTTTTTGATAGGATCCGGGCACGGTTTTATGAAGTCAGTCCTGACAAGCTGTCAGTTCCACACAATTACCAATCGTTGTAGGTCGATCAAAGCAGGTCCATGGTAACAAGTCGGTGACTCGAGCTTATCAATCAAGCAGAACCCATGGTTTTATTGAAATTATTAGAAACTAACAAGATGTCATAACTGGCAACTTTTATCAAACGGTGCCCTAATCTGTCATAAGAGTAAGATTACAGCTTGTTTTACATACAAGTAGAATTGTGCTAGTTTTCAAATTGAATGTTCTCGACACTTTAAGGGGAAATCCAGTTCAAATATAAGTTAGTCTGATTAGACAGAGTAAAATATTACGAGTTTAACGGTATTTCTATTTTTTTTTTACAAAACACCCCTAGTTGTTAACGAAGTCTTTTGTCCTGCACCCTCTTTTTTAATAGATCTATAGAGAGTTGTAGTTGACAGAATCCTTTTTACATTATAGGGCTGCTCTGTTTTATCCCGGCCATTTCAAGAGTATTTTTTTTTTCACAAAAACTTGAATCCTTCTTGGAATAACATGCTCTTTAATATTTCGTAAGGGGTTTCTAATTTTCTCACCCAAAAGATGTTTAAAACCTGAAGTTAGGTCTCTACCAAAACCAGACGATATGTAGTGAAAAAAATGTTTTGTTTTGTTTTTTCAATTCAAATAGCAAACGTTGTTCGAAAATAACAATGAGAAACGTAATTTTCTGGGGGAGAGTTATTGTAAGAGGGGTGACTGTTTGGAGCCTAATTTTAATAAGGAGTAATTGTCAAGGGAGGTAATGCTCTGCGGTGATCATACCAAGGAGGTGACAATCTCTTCCCACATTCTTGATAATAAACTAGTTGTTAATGCCCAATGATGCAGTAGGGCAATTCTGAAATGAGCGTTAACGGTATAACAGTTAACAGTAGAATAGTTACAAAATTGATGAAACAATGCAAAGAGAGGAGTTGGACAGAGACGAAGAACACAAATAAAGATACAGTGCACTCCCGTTACAACGAACACGGTTATAACGAAATTTCGTTATAACGAAGCAAAACTTCTGGTCCCAAAATTATCGCCATTAAAGTCTATGGTACAAAATTCGCTTATAACGAAGACGGTTATAACAAAATTTTCGTTATAACGAAGTATTTTCTGAGCACCACTGTCAAAGAAAAATAAAGGAAATGTGCTCCGTTTTAACGAAATGCGGATCGCATTCGAAAATGCGTAGAGGAACAAGCATTTTTAAAGCGTCTATGCATGAGCGAACGCATCATTGAATGTTCACTCCGTGTATCACGCACAGTTTCCGAGGGGAACTTGCATTATTGTAATACAATAATCTGAATTCAGATAAGGTTTGTTTCATTGTTCCGAAGTCCTTTAATACAAAACACAGAGATTCTGATACAACTAAATGTCCGTAATAGTTCTGACATGAAATATTAAGCACATTTTGGCGTTATTCCATAACTAAGGTTCGTTAATCCGATAATAAAATATGGTCCTTATTCTCATTCTTATACGGTTCGTTAGTCTGAACATGATAGGAATTCAAAACGTTCGTTAATCGGAACATTACAAAAATATCGTTAATCCATGGTGAAAAAAGGAGAGTACACTAACAAAACTTAGGAACTGCAATCCTTATAATCGTCTTAAGACAAATAAATCTTCGAAATAACTAACCTTTCTCATTTTTTTTTTCATTAACAAAATTTCTTCGGAATAACGAACCTTATTTCATTTTCGGATGAAAAAGCCTTCGGAACAACGGACTTTCTGAATAGTGAACCTTTCTCACTTTTTGATTTATAAACCTTCAAAATGACGAACCTCATTTCATTTTCAGATCAACGAACCTTCGGAAAATGAACAATATATTATTTTGATCTAAATCATGAACTTTCGGAATAATGATTCTTCAGAAATGCGAAACTTCAGATAAACAAACCATCGGAATCCCGGGAATGGCGAAACTTCGGAATAAGGAGCCTTCGGAGTAGCGTACTTTAGTAAGAAAAGAACCTTTGGAATAGCGAACTGTAACCAAATCCTACACCGTCATTTTCTACACATGTGTGACAACGCAAACAACTTTATGCATTTTTAAAAATGTAATATTTAAACGAAATTAAAAAGGTATTCTCCCATCTCACATAGCTTTCCAGCGTATAATGAGGATTCAACGAATAGAATTTTTTACGCGTGGTTTCCTTCTTTTCCTTATACATTGCATATTATATTTGTTCGGTTATAATGAAATTTCGTTAAAACGAAAAAAAAAAAAAAAAACAAACAAAAAAAACAAAAAAAAAAACTGCCAGTCCTGAGCATTTCGTTTTAACGGGAGTGCATTGCACATGAACACACACGAGATAAATCCCTTGTAATGAGAGAAAGAGGAAAGGTGAGTAATGAATGACAGGAATAGACTACCTTCACGGTGGACAGAGAAAAGCGAGAGGGAAGAGGAAGATGATGGGTCAAAACCAGGGCACGTGAGGCGTGAGATATAAGCTCCTCAAAATAAAGAAGTGTTACATGGAGTTGTGGTAAACGATAGACGATTGTGGTTAAAAAAAAAAAATATTGCAAAAAGTAAAACTCATTCTGAAGTGTAACAATTCTTCAAAATGTCTTTAATTCAAGGTAAAGGCATTCAAACTTAAAGGGACTGTACAGTACTGGTTGAGGTGGGGATTCAACATTCTTAGATGAGATAGTGAGAAACATCTCATGAAATATGAAAGAGCATGTAATTTTAAAAAGGATTCAACGTTCATTTGATGAAAATTGGTGTTCAAATGCCTGAGATATCCAAAAAAGTGATAATAATAAAAGGCAACATGCCCCACCTTTATTAGGATCTCTTTGTTTCACCTTGTTTTTGAATATCTCAGCCATTTCAAAACCGATTTTCATCAAATAAACTTTTGATACCCCTTAGAATTGCATGATCTTTGACATCTCATATAGTGCTTTCTGAATATCTCGCGAAACGTTAAAAGCAAAATTCTCACCTCGACCAGAACTGTACATACCCTTTAAAACTTCTTTTATACTATACTATCAAGAGAAATCCGAAATTTCGGAACAGTAAAAGAAAATACAGATTTAGCGAAAATAGTTTTGGTTAAAGGCATTGACATTTACTGGATTACCGGGTAGGATATGAAGGGACAGCTTCGTGTTTTATGAACGTAGAGTCAGAATACAGAGGGAGAAATTAAGCATGTACATAAATCGTCCTAAATGCAAACGATACAAATCGTAAATCCTTAAGATGTTGTTTTCATAAGATGATGTCTCAGTATGGCATCTCCGTGATTCCTGGCAAATAATACAAAGAACTTCGTTTTCTGTAGTAATGATGTCCTTTTTATTAAAAGTAAGAGTCGGGGGGGGGGGGGTGGGGGCAGTGACCCGGGAGGTAGTTACCCAGGGAGTAATTGACGTGGTGCACTGTCCTGGGGGTAATTTTCCTCTTGATAGTTATAGGGGAGGGGAAGTTGTAGGCCTACTTATCCGGGGTAATCATCCATGGGGAGTTATCGGAGGGGGTAGTTATCGGGTGGAAGTTATCTGGGGTCTAGTTATCGGAGGAGGGGGTAATTAACCGGGGGGGGGGGGGGTAGTTATCCGGAGGGTAATTATCCGGGGGGTAATTATCCGGGGGGTAATTATCCGGGGGGTAATTATCCGGGGGTAATTATCCTGGGGGTAGTTTTCCAGGGGGGTAATTATCCAGGGGGTAGTTATCCGCGGGGGTAGTTATCCAGGGGTAGTTATCCGAGGGGTAGTTATCCAGGGGGTAGATTTCCTAAGGGGGAATTGCCCAGGGGGGTGATTGCCCTAGGAGGGTAGTTGTCCGGGGGGTAGTTGTCCTAGGGGGTAATTACCCTGGAGGGTAATTGCCCTTGGAGGGTAGTTGTCCGGGGGGTAGTTGCCCTAGGGGGGAATTGTCCTGGGGGTAATTATCCGGGTGGTAGTTATCCGGAGGGTTGTTCTCCAGGGGGTACTGTTCCTAGACCCGGTAAACAAACTATTGCTATTAGGTAGGCCTGCACTGTGGTAAGGCGTGCTTTAGTGTCGTGTGAAGTGATGACATCAACCTAAAAGCCTTTCAAATTTTCAAATCAAACTGATCGTTTATCAGAGACCTGTCATGGCTAGGCAAATATAGTTTCTTTAAGTAGTATATCTCTTTGTCTCTGCGCCTCAATTTAGGCCGTACTTGATAAAGTTTACCGGCTATTACTCAAACATGCCTTTAGAATGTTTTATCTGTATATTTTAATCATTATGCTCTCTTCGTGTTGCTATGTGTTTTTGCGCGGCTGGTAAACAATCAGTTTGATTTGAAAATGTATATGTCTTACTTCTTATGCATTCTATGATACATTGTTACGTCATAATTGAATTTAAGGATTTTGCACTCATGAAGATAGCGTAAATTTTGAGCTAACAACCGTGCGTGTTGGTATGTATTTTGCGCGGCTGATAAACGATCAGTTTGATTTGAAAATGTCTATGTGAACTCGTACATCCCAAAGGGAGTCGTGATGGCTGTTTTCCCAATGTCGGCTGGCTCGATCGGTATTTGATGATATGCGCGGACGAGGTCGATTTTGGAGAACACAGTTTTACCCGCGAGCGATGCAGCGAAGTCGTGGATGTGAGGGATTGGATAGCGGTCGGGTATGGTTGCATCATTGAGTGCTCGGTAGTCACCACATGGCCGCCAGTCACCCTCGGTTTTCTTGGGAACCATGTGAAGAGGCGACGACCAGCAGCTTTCGGACGCGCGAATGATTCCCAGCTCGAGCATATGGTCGAATTCGGCTTTAGCGATCGCGAATTTGTCGGGGGCCAGACGGCGTGGTCGGCAATTAACGGGCGGCCCCTTCGTGACGATATGGTGGGTGGTCGACGAGCCCGTCGCGTGGGCGACGAGTCCGTGAATGTCGTTCGAGTGAGGCAGGGATAGTTCGCTAATAAGGCGGTGAATCGCGATTGTGTTAGCGGACGAGCGATAGCTGGGCGTGGCGACATGGCTGTCGGAGAGGTGATGCCTTGAATGCTCCTCGTGGTCGCGACGTCTATGAGTTTTCGTCGGTGGACATCGACCAAGAGCCCAAAATGGCGAAGAAAATCGGCCCCCAGTATCGGCGTTGAGATATCCGCGACTACAAATATCCATTTGTAAGTTCTCCGCAATCCGATATCAAGGGTCAGTGACTTCTCGCCATATGTCCGTATGGGCGAGACGTTGACGGCGCATAATTGCGGGCCCTGACCAGCCCGTTGTCGTTCCTGTGGGGTGGGTGGAATGACCGACACTTCGGCTCCGGTGTCGACCAGAAATCGTCGTTTTGTATTGCAATCCGTCACGTAAAACAGGCGACTAATGTTCTGAGTGCCAGAGGATTCCGTCGCAGCTATTCGCTGGCTCGGTCGTTTCCCGGCTGTGAAGGTCCGGAGGAGGGCGGGAGGCCTCGACTACACGGTGGTCGGCATCGCCGAGCGTTATCGCCATACGTCTGGTGATACCAGCACTCGGTCGAATTCGTGTTTGTCAGCTAGGATTGCGGTCTTTGCCCACTAGGACGGCTCTGTCCTTGTTGCTGTCTTGGTCGATCACGACTGCGATCCCGGTGTCGTAGTTCGGTAGTGAGCGCGCTGACCTGGGCGGCCAAATCCTTCACTTGGCAGTGTAGCAGTGCGACGGGATCCTGCGTGGGCGTTGGAGGTGAATTTGTGACGGCTTGCACCGGTGGAGTGGCAGGCAGCGCGACCTCGATAAGGCGGTCGGCGAGTTCGGCCAGTCGCGTCAGGTCCATCGTCTCGTCAGTGGAGGCAAGCACGAGTTGAATATTCAGCGGCATTCTCTGCAGGAAGAGTTGCCGTAGCACTGAATTATCCTGTTTTGTATCGCCGACGAGCTGCTTCATGCGACGAAGAAATTGCGTCGGTTTTCTATCGCCAAGCTCCTCCTCCATCAGCAGTTGCTGCAAGCGTTTCTGCTGCGATGCTGAGGTTCGCCGAATGAGCGCCTCCTTCAGTTTCGTGTAGGGCTCATCTCTTGGCGGTGTGATGATTAAATCACGAACCTCCTGCGCGATGTCGGGTGTCAGTGACGAAATCAAATGTGAATATTTGGTTTTTTCGCTTGATACCCGTCGAGTAGCGAAAAGGGCTTCGATCTGCGCGAACCAGATGTGTGGGTCAGCGGGCCAATACGGAGGCAGTTTAACAGTGAGAGACGCGACGTTGACGTCTTCCGTTGTCGATGGCGTCGAAGAACCCTCAGCTGAAGCGTCGGTGCTGGACATCGTCGCTCCTTCCGTGATCACGTCGGGGTCACCAGTTTGTGAGAATGTGTTTGTAGATGTTTAGTGATTCACACTCTGCACTTATTTACGGGAAGGAGCCGAACACGTAATGATCTCAGCCGACGACACCGTGATGTAGGCAAAAGTATCCGTTACTTTATTAAATTTCTATCAGCACATTTAGCTGAAAAGTTGGACGCATTGGTTGTCGAGAGAGTCAGAAAAAATGAGCAGTTGGAAGCTGCAATGACGGAATGAGAAGTGAGTCGAAGAGGGAAGAGAGAGAGCATATATTTAAACAGGCCAGACCCGAAAAGGTCGTTGACCACAGCTGACCATGCCTCATGTTTTCATGTCTGACCCTCTTGTTTATGTCGCATAATGATGTTCGAGGGGAACGGTGGAGGAGAGGAGTGCTATTAATGGTCTTCGGTGAGTGAATTATCGAGGGCGATTCCATGAAGTTATGGTCAGCTGTTTATGTTTAGGAGCACAAGGCAGCGGAGATGACCCACAGAGAGAGGGCAAAGGCAGAGAGATTGGAGCGGAGAGAGAGAGAGATTGTGGGGGAGAGAGAAGAGGAGAAAGTTTAGCTGCTACACCATTTTCATCTGGCCTTTGACCCTAAAATTCATATTAAGATAATCAATGTCAGGCAGAACATGCATAAATATGTAGTAAGTTTCAAGATAACTTGATCCATTTCCTAGATAGTATTATGGAGGAAACAGTTAGTTCAGCATTTTCACTTGATCTTTGACCTTTTGACCTTTGAGGCAAAAAAAAAGAAAAGAAAAGAAACTTAACAGAGAATCTCTATTGGGTTATACATGCATACACCAAGTGTAAAAAAAAAATAATCCTGCTGGCATTGCATAAATATGAGGGAAATAGTAAAATTTTGAAGTGTTGCCCTTGACCTTTGACCCCTGATCTGTGACCCCATGAACCCTAAATTCTCTAGATAATCACTGCCAGTCAGTACATGTATATATACTATGTTCCATGAAGATACCTTGAACAATTTCCAAGGTACAGAGAAAAAAGTGAAATTTTAATATTTTACTTGATCTTTTGACCTTTGACCTTTGACCTCATGACCCCAAACTTTCACCAGAGAATCTTAATTGGGTAATACATGTATACACTAAGTTTCAAGAAAATATCAAGGAAATAGCGAAATTGTATGTATTTGACCTTGACCTTTTGACCTTTGACCTAGAGCATGTGCACCCAAAAGTTAATAGACACAACTTCACCCCCTAATACACATGCATGCCAAGTTTCATTAGGATACCTCTAAAGTTTTTTTTTTTTGGTTACGCTTGCCACAAAATTAATTACGGACGGACGGAAGGACGGACGGACGGACAACCCGAAAACATAATGCCTCCGGCACCACTTCGTGGCGCAGGCATAAAAATCGAGTGAAAATATTCACTCTCGAAGGAGTGAATACGAAAAAGAGTTATTTTAGAATGAATTTGGAGGGAATTTTGAGTGAAAATGTTCATTTTCACTCTTTTTAGAGTGACCTCAGGGATCACTCCAAAATCTCAAAATTCACTCTTTTTTGTATTCACTCCTTCGAGAGTGAATATTTTCACTCGATCTTTTTTAGAGAGTTTTGTTTGATATCATGTGAGTTATGCGACATAACTGTCTTGAGAATCAACGACACTGCAATTACCGGTAGGCCTGTAGGACTCCTACTGCTTGATTTGAGGACAATTTCTTGAGTTTCTGAAATTCAAAGTTTTTTCTTAATCATGTCATTTTTAAGATGGAAATAAAGAAATTAATGAATTGAATTGAATTAGAGTAGGAGAATATATACCATTTATTGGCTGGTTCCTTGATTTGGACTGCCAAATCGGTATGTTTGGCAACCAAGGGTCATCTTTATAGGTAAGTGAATATTTCAATCTCACTGCTGCTTCTGAACTGTATGAAATTCATGTCCGAAATTATGCGACAAAATAGTAATAATACACGTTTGTATAAAAATACATCGTTCGTGTGAATGATATTACTTTTTTTCATAGCTGTGCCTGATACACATACAGTCACTTCCCCCGTTACAACTGCCGTTACACTGTTTACGTGAATGATCCATATTACGGGCAGGTATCGTACGTAGTATCACAACGTTTTGTACGTGAAGTATTTATGGAATATAATAAAGACAACACTTGGTTTCTTATGTGTTAATTTACTGTTACGGAACTATTGTGGCAAAGTCTGTATTGTCAATCACGTCATGAATAATATGACTTACCTGCTTGACAAATGGTTCATTCTGCTTTATTCTGCTTAGCGCGTGTAAACAAAATAAGTAAACACGTACCGAACGCGATGTGATGAATCATTTGAATCAAAAATATTTTAATCAGAATTATTTTTGGTAAGACCCCCTGGCAGTGACTTGGTTACATATTTATGTTGTATTATACTTCATGGAAACTTTTAGTTAGAATGCTACATATATATATATATATATATATATATATATATATATATATATATATATATCAATTGTAAGGTTTTTGTCACCGATGGGATCGTATGTTTTGTTCAGTATAATTATAGTGGCCGAGATTTCACTGTGCATAGCATGCAAACTGACTTGCCCATGTTTAGTGGATCGAGCTACAATAGAGCTCCGATGTATACCTATAATACACGTAAATTCGACAGGATCATGCTGGAACATTCAACTCCCTAGCAGTTATCATGAAGTACATGTACATCTCTCAAACCCCCCACAGTGAAATTCGACTGCAAAAATCGAAATATATTGACAAAATGGAGTCATGGTTCATATTACACAAATCTTACTGAGCGTTATATTGTTATAAACAACGTATACATTGGAGGCGATGTGATGATCCATAAAAATTTCGGTACGGAGAAATCAACAATGTTTTAATCAAACAATTTTTTATAAGACACCCTGAAAGACATTTTATTTGATTCTATATTTGTGACCCTGCACCTCAAAACAAACAAAAAGTCGCCAGACATGAATTTTTAGTTAAGACCATATTCTGAAGGAGCAGACTTTTAGCTTTAAAATGATGTATAACTCAAATCAAATGGACTCTCCTAACTTATCTAAATATTGGAAAGAAGGCACAAACTCAGGAAAAGTGTGAACTGAGAAAAGAGGCTCTGAAGTACAGTGTCTATTCAAGCGCTTAATCTTTACCAAACCATGCTGGCTCTGAGATGAATGGGACAAAAAAACAAGAAGTAAACCACCAGAGTAACAACAATGAAGGGATTATGAGATTAAACTAAAATTAAGCATGCCTTATTAACACATTCTGTCCATGATTAGTGTTAACTTTCAAAGCAGTAGCACTATCCTTTCAAAAGTTATTAGAGTTGAAAGTGAAGAGTGTGGACAAGGTTTTTCAGAAATGAAATTGGGATTCTAAAGACACACCTAATCATGCTATTCTTCCAAAAATGTTCGAGATAAACTGCTAAAAAAACACACTTTCCTGCCCGTTTTATGATACCAAATTTTAGCATAATGTAAAAGAAGACCCGCTCTTTCAGAAAATATGAAAAAGTCTAGTTCGGCTAGGTTGACCCATTTCACTTATTTTCAGTCCTCACGCAAAAACATTGTGTGCGACTTTATGTTCGTTTTGAGGTGCACGGTCACATTAAGGTTTACATTATTCTATTTGGAAATGTCGTGTTACAATTGAAGACCTGAATATAAGAACGACCCAAGTCCAAATTTTGGCCAAATTCAGTTTGACATGGGAAATTGTAGCTTATGCATGGACTCATCTTATGTATAAATGATAAATCCTAATTACCCCCGGAAGTGCCTGAAAAGAATGAGTTAAATCTTATATTAATGTAATAATGAAGGACTTGGGTCATTCTTACATTCATATAATAGCGCCCTCTCTCATCCTTCTCTCATCTCTATAGCAGAATATTATGTGTATGAATCAAAGAACGACCCAAGTCCATATGAATCAAAGAACGACCCAAGTCCATATGAATCAAAGAACGACCCAAGTCCACCACACAAAATGGCCTCTCCACAATTAATGTAAATGTTAATTGTCATAATAATATATGTTCTAATTTGTATATACAATGTTGCCTTCCCATCACAGTTAAATAGAATATTTTTGGACAAATAAAAAAGATATGAAGTTATTTTTTTAGTTTACTCGAAATGGTCTTCCACGGACTTGGGTCGTTCTTATATTCATATACTCAATCATATATATATATATATATATATATATATATATATACATATGATATATATATATATACGAGTACTTTCTCCTGTTATCTTTTTCGTTTTGGTTATGTGTATGTGTGTATGCGTGCGTGTGTGTGAGCGTGTGCCTCATTATAGATCAAACTAGAATAAAGACAAGGCAGATTGGTAAGAAATTGCAATTATATTCCATGGTGCCAGCAATAGCATCATTTAAAATGAAATCGAGGGACTTCATCCCAATAATAATATATAGAATTGAAAGAGAATTTCCGGAATATAATAATGATCGACCTTCACAACTACATATAAATTTTCGTTTGCCACGGTTTACATGTGTTATCTTTGATATTCCAAATGAAATATCTTTGTACATGCATATTTTACAATTTCAAATCAATGAAAGGTTTTTATGGTACCTATATACTCACGTATGAAACAAGGGGTCTTGGCTCATCTGCAGGGTGCTGTTCGTTATTCCGAAGGTTCTTTATTCCGAAGGTTCGTTATTCCGAAGGTTCCTTAATCCGAAACACACAAATTCCCTATACCTAGAGGTTCGTTAATCCGAAAATGAAAAAGGGTTCGTTAATCCGAACATTTTTGTGGCGTTATTCAGAAGGTACGCTATTCCGAAGATTTTGTTAACCCGAAAATGAAATTCGGAATAACGAACCTTCGGAATAACGAAACTTGGGACTGAAGAGCCTTCGGAATAACGAACCTTCGGAATAACGAGCTGTAACCGTATGGAAGACGATACCGTAAAGCGAAAACTCTTGTCAATCTATCTCCACAGGCAAAATTCATAACATGTAGGGTGTGACCATCATGTCACAAACTATATACAGTGTTTGACAGTGTTCATACAGAGATGTGTGTACATGTGTGTTTGTTGTAAATTTTTAATACCGCTTGTATTCGCGTGTCTTTTCCCATTCTTCAGAATAGAACTCGAAATTTGAGTAATTTCGAGACAGTTGTGTATATATATATATATGTGTGCATATATATATATATATATATGTACATATATATACATATATATATATATATATATATATATATATATATATATATATATATTTGTTGCTTAACCCGTTTAGGACGGTTTGCTTTGGCGAGCGAACACCCCCACAGACGGACAGGTTTTCCAAAATCGAGCCCGAACCGAGGGTTACTAAGGGGGTGTGACTTACGGTCCCGCTTTACCCAATCATCAAATTGCCGTGTATGCGGTGTAGGAATCCGCTTTCTGATTGGATGGATAACGACCGCTCATGAATAATAATGTCGCTTCGCTTCGCTATCAGTGTTCGCGCGCGCGGTTTGAACTTGACGTACTGTACGATCGCCAATTTACGTTCCCTCGTCAACTCAAATGAATAGCGTCTTTTATTATTGGGCACCAGGCTATGCCGAGGGTGTCGCAAACTTCTACTACGTTATTGTCTTGAATTTACTGTTTCATGGAGGCAATCTTTTATGGAAACTGTAATCCGTTGATCAAAAGCCTTCAAAGTCTTTCAATGAAAAGCGATCGATCGGAGGATTGTGTACAGGCTTGCGTATTTCCATTTACACGACTATAAGACACGGCGAGTAAATCTCGTATTGTTGCGATATCAAAAGCACACGAACCCACTCTTAACTAAATGTTGTTCACAAAATTCCTTACCATAGCTAGTCAAGGAATTTTGGAAACAGATGGAAGTTTATTCATTGTATACAACGTTTGAAAATCTGTAACACCTTGTTTGTCCATGCTACTTGTATCCAAATACAAAGCTCGCGTGTCTGTAACAGAAGCACGTGGCTTTATTTCAACTCTAGGCAAACCATCAGCGATGTAATATCACAAGTAGAATTGGTGGTACTGATTTATCAAAGTCGAATTTCGTAATAGAATAACGTCCACTTGAGTTTATTTCTTGGTTCTGTTTCAGTAATTCCCATAAAGTTGACAAGAGCCTGGAATGTTCAATATTCAAATAAATCTTTGCATCTTTCTAACTTTCTTTGAGACGACTAATGCATAATCCATGCTTGCGCGATACCTGCCATCCCCTGAAGAAGTCTGTATAAAGAAGTTTGCTTCCTGAGATTATCAGTCGTGACTACTTACAAATTTCGATTATGCGACTTATAATAGGTTTTCATGGGATGCATAAAAGAGATCACCGAGTGGATTTGTGAGTTTATAATCGGGGTTTGATGCTGCCATTTTTCTGTGCGATCTTACGACTCTCTTACAACTTCATCGCAATGTCGGGAAGATATTATTCACTATGTATCAAGTGAAATGAGATTTCACACAGTGATACAAGACATAATTATTATAAAAAGTAATCACCAACCTAAATGAGTATCGTTAATTCTTACATAGAAGAAAACAAACTAAGAATAAAACACCGGTCCTGTTCAAGCCAGTTGACAGAACATGTATGAGCTCTTCAGATGAAACATGGGAGTCTATGCGATGAGAAGAAAAAAAAAGAGAGAAAAATAGGCTGGTCATCTAAATTTTGTTTGATGGACGGTAGATAATCTAAAAAGATTTTTGCAAACATAATGTAAAATTATACAAGATGAGGTTTGCCTACAACCTGTGTTTTGGTAATATCTTTCTACGTTTTATATATGTATACATATGTGTATATATATATATATATATATATATATATATATATATATATATATACATACATATATACATTTTATGGGCAGAGTATCTTGGAGAAGAGATCATCACCATCAATGATTATGTTAAATCTACAGGTTTGTATATGGGAATGAAGAAGGGGATAGCTGGAAAGGAAAGTGATGAGATGTAATGAGATAAAAATTGTTTTAATTCATGTTTGAGAGCTTTCACCTGTCCTGATGACGCAGCACTTTGCGTGTTCTGCATGCGGACCTCCCTGCTTTCTTCTCTCCTCTTCCTTTCCTGTCTTTTGTTCTTCGTAGACCTGCATTGTTACCGTCTTCTCTCCTCTCGGTACTGTTTCGCGTCTTATATGTGTGTGGGTAATGTGCGTACGAGTGTGTTGTCCTTGTCATATTTTCTCGGTACACGTGGTTCAGTGAACAGTGTCCAGGCATTAACATTGACATTTTATATACTTTTCTCCCGACCTGCGTATCTCAATATAACTACACATATATTTTTTACGAATGATTTAAATAATCTATATATCAAATATAATAGCTATAAAAACCCTCGAATAATATTATATTATTTACTCATTATTTATCTAGCGATCCACGTCCCACAAGCTTTGCTTTTTAGTGGATCACTATTTTCCATAATCGAATTTATTTTTCGCACGTCCACGAAGTATATATGTATTATTGTATATCATATATATATATATAAACATATGTTGTTATAAACATGTATTCATATTACATGAATCTTTGGCAAATGCTCGAACAATATCATTTCATGACATGTATACTTTGTACTATGTTTTGATTTCTGTTGATTGGAAATTTGTACTATGTTTCTTGATTTTCGTTGAATGGAAATAAACTATGATTGAATTGAATTGAATTGAATTGAATTGAATTGAAAATGAAGGGGCAATAATTGAGACAAATGTATTACAAAGGAAGAGCAAAACGGCAAAAAAAGGGCAAAAGAGTACAACATTATGCAAAGATTTTGCAGTCATTTTTTGTGTACGTTTGCCTTCCAATTTCGTAGTTACGTATAAATTCAAAATAGCCAACAAAAAAGGAAAAAAAAAATAGCGCCATGAAGATGTTCATTCAACCTCGTTTGCCTTTCACTTTGTCCTGTCACTTCAAAAAATGTAGCATTAGCACAATTCAAATTAGAATGCCCATCGAGAATTCAGATTCGCATCAATGTGAGAGAGCGTCTTTTCAAACAGGGCCGCAGGTGAGCATTTTCGAGTTCGTCGGAGAAGTTCATTCATATTAGAAACAACAAGGTTGGCCACCCGGCAGCTGATAGAAGAAGAAGACATGACCATGGGAGAACGGCGAGCACATGCCACACAAGCTTGAAGGTCTAAAATCATTACGTCACTTCAGAAAATAACGAAAAGGCGATATGTTTGTTGAAATAAACGACATTTCTCCCGACATTCTTCGATCTCTCATAGCAGACGGTTAATTTTGCTGAAATGATCTTCTCTTATGTCATGAGTGTAAATCAACATTTGTTTTATTGTGTATACCAGTCATTCCCCGATAAAAGACAGAAAATGAAGTACTATTCTCATTCAATAAGCATAATGTATAAAGGAAACGAGCATTTACTGCAATCGTTTACGAATATGAAAATGCTGCAATGTGATTTCACGAAGTCTAAAAGAATGAATGCAAGTAGGTGTACCTAAATACAGAGATGTATAATGCAATTATTATGAAAAATACGCAGCCACGATAAGTGCATTAACCACTTCAATAGCAGCATGAAAATATTTGATCACATCAGTATATGAGATGGACAAGAACATTCATGCTTTTATTGCTTGAAATTCCTTGCTCCTAAACAAAGTACAATGTTCAATTGAAGCGACGGGTTATCACATCTCCGTCTCTCGCAAAACTGAATCATCACTTCGCAAATTTGGAGTGCTTTCAACAAATTTAAATTAAAAAAAGGTTTATTTTTTTAAGGCATGAGTTACCATATTATACTGATTATAAATCGATTGAGCTACAAAACGGTAGTATGTTGCTAAAACCATTGTAACTCAATGATTGCGAAATCATTTGACTTGTGAACTTCCGAAAGAGATGGACTGAAAAACCCAGATTTCTAAACGTATAAATAATTGACAGAGCGACTATAGCCGCAAATTAGCATATTATGAAGAATTCATACAAAACTAGAACCAAGAAAGACTGAACAGTTGACATCACCGTTGTCGGTATCGTCGTAATATGGGATGTAATTTTATTTTGACTGCCTCTTTGAAATGCTGCAAACATCAAATACTGAACATCATAATTTTTATTTGTGAATTCTAACCGTATGAGAGAGAGAGAAAAAAAAACTTCTGCCGTATGTCTTGTTTCTCGCTTTATTGCAGCGTATGTCATTGTCGAAGTTTAAATTCTGTAATACATGTTCGTAACAAGTACATGAGAACTTGCACATTCGATTCCCAACAACCATAAAATCATTGGGATCCGTAAAAGCGGTTACGTAATACATACGAAGCACATCACTATAATGCATTCTATGGACCGGTGAAGAAAAAAGAGACTGTCTGTAATCGGCCTTTGAACTTCTCTATTATGCTCATAATCCCCGACTTTTCAGATGGCGTCTACGAGTGCGTCTAGGAATGTTTTTGTATCAACATCCTGTCTATTCATGGAGGTACAATGTAACCTGATACTCTGGCCACCTGGTCTATTCAAAGTGTTCTTGCCTATAACACGCGCACATGTTACGCCGTGTTTCACCATGATGTTATAAGACCCCATAGTGGCATTTTGGGCTCTTGCATTGTATCAAAATGATGACTATTATAAAGTATATCCTCTATTTGGTTCGTTGGCCGAGTAGATTTGTTGAACGATCTTATAACATAATCACGCTGTCATTCATAAGTATGAGAGAGAGAGAGAGAAAAAAAAAAGCAGACCAATCTTTCATTTGAGTTTGTTTCCTGGTTTTGTTTCAGCAAATATTTTTTTCCATAATATTGACAAGAGCCTGATGGGATGTTCAATATTCAAATAAATCACTGCATCTTTCTAGCTGTTTTTGACAACTGATGATGACTAAATCTGAAAAATCCATGCTCTTGCGGTACCTGCCATCCACACTGAAGTTGTTTGTGTATAAAGAAGTTTGCTTTCTGAAATTATCCATCATGACTGCCTACAGATATGACTTAGGTTTCCATGGGATAAATAAAAGATATCAACGAGCGCATTTGTGATTTCACTGTTGGGGTTTAAATGCTGCCAATTTTACTAGTGCAATCTTACAATTGACTTATAACTCTATTGTACTGCCTGGAAGATATTGCTCATAACGAATCACATGAAATAAGATTTCACACAGTGATAAGACGTAAGTTATTCATCATAATGATAAAAAGTCATTACTAACAGGAAAGACGATTGCTTTGATGAATTTGTATATTTATGAGGTCTTCCGGTCTTCAGGCGAAACATTGGAGTCTATGCGATAAGAAGAAAGATTGAGAGATAGAGAGAGAGAAAAAAAATAGGCTGGTCTTCTAAATTATGTTTGATGGATGTAATCCGAACAGTCTTTTGCAAACGAAATGTAATATTATACACAGCTTGGTTTGCCTAAAAAAAATTGTGTTATGGTAACATCTTTTTAGATTGTGTGTATATATTCATAATACAGGCAAAGTATCTTCGAGAAGTGATCGTCACCATCAATGATAATATTCAATCCATACATTGTAGGTGATAATGAAGAATTGGATTACGGGAAAGAGAGGGAGAGAGATGGAAAGGGGGGGGGGAAATATGGTGGTCTTCTAAATTTTGTTTGGTGCATGGTATCCGATCACACTTTTGTAATCGAAATGTAATGTTACACACGGCTAGGTTTGCTTGTCTGTGTTATGGTAACATCTTTTTAGATTGTGTGTATATATTCATAATACAGGCAAAGTATCTTCGAGAAGTGATCGTCACCATCAATGATATATTCAATCCATACATTTGTAGGTGACAATGAAGAATTGGATTACGGGAAAGAGAGGGAGAGAGATGGAAAGAGGGGGGGAGAGAAATATGGTGGTCTTCTAAATTTTGTTTGGTGGAT
The DNA here is from genome assembly GCA_033980235.1 of Diadema setosum. Classification (NCBI taxonomy): domain Eukaryota; kingdom Metazoa; phylum Echinodermata; class Echinoidea; order Diadematoida; family Diadematidae; genus Diadema; species Diadema setosum. The sequence continues at coordinate 8,471,095 of CM067074.1, read as the reverse complement.
GGTATCCGATCACACTTTTGTAATCGAAATGTAATGTTACACACGGCTAGGTTTGCCTGTCTGTGTTATGGTAATATCTTTTTAGATTATATATATATATATATATATATATATATATATATATATATATATATATATAACGGGCAAAATATCTTGGAGAAGTGACCGCCACCATCAATGATAATAACCAATCTAGTCAATACGTTTGTAGACGGGAATGAAGTGGATAGCTAGAAAGGAAAGTGATGAAATGTAATGAGATAGAATGAAGGAGCACTAATCGAAGCAAATGTATCATAAAGGGAAAGAAAACTGGCAAACTTGAGTTTACAAAATGGTACATTATGCAAAGATTTTGCAGTCGTTTTTTGCGTATGTTTGTCTTTCAATTTCATAGTTAGGTAATTCATAATCGCCAACAAAAATATAGTTTCATGAAGATGATCATTCGGCTTTGTTTTCCTTTCGCTATATCCTATCACTTCAAAAATGTAGCATGAACACACTTCAATTTAGAATGCCAATCGAGAACTCACATTCGTTGCTATGTGAGAGAGGTTTTTTGTTGTTGTTTTTGTTTCAAACAGAGTCGCAGGTAGCATTTCCGAATTCGTCGGAGAAGCTCATTCAATTTATCAACAAAAGGTTGACCACCTGGAAGCTGAAGAAGTCGGCAATACCATGGAAGAATGGCGAGCACATGCCACACAGGCTTGAAGGCCTAACATCGTTACACACTTCAAAAAATAAGGAAAAGACAACATGTTTGTTGAAATTACACCATTTCTCCCGACATTTTTCGATCTCTCATAGCAGAGGGCTAATTCCCCTGAAATGATCTTCTCTTCTGTCAAGAGTGTAAATCAATATTTATTTCATTGTGTATACCAATCATTCCCCGATAAAAGACAGAAAATAAAGTACTTTTCTCATTCAATATGCATAATGCATAAAGCAAACGAGCATTATTTTGCTGCAATCGTTTATGAATATCAAAATGCTGCAACGCGATTTCATGAAGTCTATAATTCGATTGAAAGCATGTACCTAAACGCAGAGGTAGATAGAGAGAAGACACATGCACAATAAGTGTTTAAACCACTTTGGTGATAGCATTTAAACATTAATTACATCAAATAAAGAGAAGAGCATTTCATACTTTTATTGCTCGAAATACCTTACTCCCAAAAAGTCGAGAGCTACAATTGAAGCGCTCCATAATCACATCTCCGTCTTTCGCAGAATTGAATGACCGCTTCGCAAATTTTGAGCGTTTTCTACAAATTTGAATGAAAAATAGAATTTTTATTTTCGGCATGAGTTGTCATATCCGATTGACTGAAAATGGATTGAACTACAACCAGTGGCGTTTGGCTAAAATCCTTGCAATTCAATGATAGCAAAATCATTTTGACTTATGAACTTACAAAAGAAATGGACTAAAAAACCCAGATTTCTAAACGTTTAGTATCGAGCGACTGCAGCCGAAAATAAGCATATTAAAAGAATTCATACAAAAAATAGAAATACAGACTAAACAGTCGAAATCACCATTGTCACTATCAACGTAATATGGGATATGATTATATCAAATATACTTTTTTTGAACTGCTGCAAATACCAAATACCGATCGGTTTTTTTTTTTTTCATAGACAATTTCTTGCAAATGCTATAAACGTATGAGAGAAAACTTGTGCCATGCGTCTTGTTTATTCGCTTTATTGCAGCGCATTTCGTTGTTGCATTTTAATTTCTATAATAAATTGATGTTTGGAACATGCACATGAGAACTTGCACATTCAATTCCCAACAACCATAAAGTTATGGTTACATACATACGAAGCACATTGCTAACATCCATTCTATATGGACCGGTACAGAAACGAAAAGACTGTCGGTAATCGACCTTCTCTATTATGCTCATAATCCCCTGCCCTTTTAGATTGCGTCTACAAGAGGGTCTATCTAGGAATGTTTTTGTATCTGCATCCTGTCTATTCATAAATATACAATGTAACCTGACACTCTTGCCAGCTGGTCTATTTAAAATATTCTCGCCCATAACACGTGCACATGTGACGCTGTATTACGCCATGATGAATATACGACTTCGATGAAGTAGCACTGCGTTGTTTGTATGCAGTACATCCCCTACTCTGTTTGTTCTTGGCCAAGTGGTTTCTTTTTTTTAACGATTTTATAACATAATCAGAATATTATTCATGACGGTAAAACTCTTCAAACAACTACAAGTTACATCGCTGTCATGATAACAAACAGACACAAAAACATTCAAACACATCACATGCAGGGACACGCAAAAGATTTACTTTTGAATTTATTCCGTTTGCCGAGTATTGGTAAATCCCAGGACTCGGTAGCGGAAGAGGAAGGCCAACATTTCATGCCAATAATGGTAAGCAGGTTGCCATGCCGAGATGGCTTTCATAGAAAATCCGTAAGTACGACATTACATTACTGATATAACACGAAGTAGTATGCCACAATACTTTATCATGTAAATGTGTGCTAATAAGGTAGGTGCGTGCACGCAACGGTCTTGACCGCCGCACGCACGCTTTTCACTTGAGTGTGGCAATTTGCATACCGATGCAAATGAGATCGCCAGAGCGTGCGGCTGGTCGCTCGTCATTGGTCAGTTTCCCGACCGTTGCGAAGGTCTGAATGTCGTGAAAATTGCACTCATGTTTGTCAATATTTTGCTTGTTTATAGACATAAGATATGACCAATCATCACAAAATGTACACAGATGGCAACTTTGATGTATGTAGTCCCACAAAATATAAATCATTTTTAACATAGGCATCGTATTGGTGGTGAAATTCTAAGTTTAAAAATGCCTGTTCATTTCACTCTCTCAGCCCGAGTATACTCGGGACCAGTCCACAGCCTGGAAAACGTCAGCCCGAGTATACTCGGGACACGTCCTAAACGGGTTAAAGTGATTGTTATATATACCAGTACTTTCTCGTGTTTTCTTTTTCGTTTTGGTTATGTGTATGTTTGTATGCGTGTGCGTGTGTGTGTGTGAGCGTGTGTCTCATTATAGATCAAACTAAAATAAAGACAAGGCAGATTGGTAAGTAATTGCAATTTGATTCCATGGTGCCAGCAATAGCATCATTTAAAATGAAATCGAGGGACTTCATCCCCATAATATTTAGAGTTGAAAGAGAATTTCCGGAATATAATAATGATCGACTTTCACAACTACATATAAATTTTGCCACGGTTTACATGTGTTATCTTTGGTATTCCATATGAAATAGCTTTGTACATGCATGTTTTACAATGAAGCATAATAATTTATAAACAAAGTCAAGCTTTTGTCTTTCTGCAATACTACCAGCATAACTAATGCTTCCTCAATAAAGCCTGCAAAGTGGCTCTGCACGTATTCCCACTTTTCAAATAAAGTTGATTCTTCAGGTTGTACAGTTTCTATAATGATATTTACCTGTCCTATGGACAAAGCAAGATAAATCGACTCAACATAATATGTTGAGTATTATAACTTTTCCTTCATTCCACTTTCCACGGTTATATATGCTATTGACATAAGTGAAAGACACCTATCTTTTACAAATGAAACAGCATACCAGTTTACTCGTAATGGTTGAGTCCATTTTCATATCTATGCTGGCGAAGCTGCATTATTATGTCAGAAGTTAAGATATGACCAGACGTCCACTGTGTCTTGCGTAGGGAGTGTCCCACCTGCTGCTCAACCATTTTAAGTTCGCCGTATCAAATATGAGTAATAATGTACACAAACAGGTTGCAAATGGTAATGATGAAGAAAAGCATATCAGCTGTGAGTGTGTGCGGTTTTTACCACACCATCAGACCATGGACAAGTGAAACCGGTCACCCTCATAAGTATGTCACAAACAGGTATAGAAAACTATCACTAGCAAAAAATTACACATTTTTTTTTTTTTTTTTACTAGTGTGTTTCTTACCCAAATTTATTACGAACTAGAAATGTCGCTATGCGACTGGTATGCCTCCGCTATAATGCATGATTCTCCTAATAGGTCTGTAGTACGTCTTGACAATATGTGTGATGACATAATTAGCAAAATATCAAAAGGACATGATTGTCACAAATATGTTCAATGTTCACTTTCCTTCAACTAGGTTTAATGGGATGAATGGCTATATTTTCTAAGAGAGCATGTATTTGGGGACTGGAGGATTTTTACTTGACTTTTGACTCTTTTATAAGTTTTATCAGCATTAAATGTGAATTCTCGCTATCGCCAATGACGTAAAAAGTACCCGGATGTTGATTTAAGCGTCATTTGCGGTGAATTATGGGATAGTCCGGTAGCAAAGTCACTTCCGTTCGTACGCGCGTGATACGTGATTAATGCTATTTACACACACATCGACTGTATTCTTCGTGTACTTCCGGTTTTCTCGACTTGAATTACAGCTTTAATATGATTTGGAATTTCTCCATTCTTAAGAAATTGCTGTTAATACGACTATTGGCTGTTGCTGCGAAGCTGCCATGTGTTGTTCGCACGACAATAAATGAAAAAAGTCTGCAGAAATAGGACCCTTACTGGCATGCGAGACGTGAAGTGGCCGCGTGGCTGAAATTTGCGGGTGACTCCACAGCGCAGTACGTGCACGCGCGACTTACTAGTAGTGGTAGTATAGCACTAGGTAGTAGTAGGCCTAGTGCCTACGTACATTGTACGTACTTACTTGGAAGAAGTTGCTTCGGAGACAGGATAAGTTCAAGATCACTGTTCGTTCCCGATTGTGTTCGCGTCATTTCGACAGAGAACAAATAAAAAAAGATGGGCATTCCATGACGATATCCAGGTGTGTGAATATTTTCCAGCATATTTTCAGCGTATGCAGAGATGACTGATCTGTGATGTGCACATCGATCGCATGATCAAGCAGTACAAACGCTGTACCGGTTACGTATGTGTGAGCTTATGCGCTGCGTGCAGTGGTGCATGCTAATCAAGGCCGGCCGCCGGCGGGGGACTACAGTGTCTCGAGTATGACAGGTGAGGCCTGGCCACTCGCTGGCTCGGGCGGTACAGCGGCCTACTGTACTAGTACCATAGAGGTGTAGTGTGGTCGGCGCTGCGCTATAGGTAAGGTACACGTACGCGCACGCTCGCGTTGTGCAAATTATGCCCCGCGCCGGAAGTGCCCTTGCTACCAAGTGTACTAAATCTTGACGAAAAGCCACATCCGGGTACTTTTTACGTCATTGGCGATAGCGAGAATTCTTAGGATTTTAACCTGACCTTTGACCCTTGACTCTATGACCTTAATATTCCTAAGAGAATCACTGTCAGGCAGACAATGCATAAATATGTACCTAGTTTCATGATGATACCTTGAGCCACTTCCAAGATATGAAAGAATTGAAATTTACCACTTTCAAGTGACCTTTGACATTTTGACCTTCCAAGAGAATCTCTATTATGTAATACATGATTGTATACACCAAGTTTCAAGAAAAAATCCTGCAGGCTTTGCATAGATATGAGGGGAAAAAGTGAAAATTGAGGAATTCACCTTGACCTTTGACCCATGACCTTTGACCCCATCACCCCGAAATTCTATAGATAATCACTGCCAGTCACTACATGCATATGTACTAAGTTCCATGAAGATACCTTGAAGCACTTTTAACTTGACCTTTGACTTCTTGACCTAATACTCTACCTAGAGAATATTCATTTGATAGTTCATGTATACACTACGTTTCAAGAAAATACCTTCAGGCATTGCATAGATATGGGGGAAAATGTTAAATTTTGAGCATTTGATCTTGACATTTGACCTTTGGCCCTGAGCATGTGCACCCAAAAGTTGATAGGCACAACTTCGCCAACTCATACATACACATGCCAAGTTTCATTAGGATACCTCATACGGTTTTTTAGTTACGCTGTCCACAAAATCGATTACGGACGGACGGACGGACGGAAGGACGGATGGACGGACGAAAGGACGGAAGGACGGACAACCCGAAAACATACGTATGTAATGCCTCCGGCGACACTTCGTGGCGGAGGCATAAAAAACTTTAAGCCCTTTGTTGACATCGTCTGCTTGCCATTATGTGGTTTGCCATGGTAGTTCTGACACTATACTTTTCGTTGGTCATTGTTATACAGAGAATACACAGTCTCCGTCAGGCACTGGGCTTACTTCCTCTTTCCCGGAAATGTACCGATCGTTACCTAGATATACAAATCTGTATAGACTCTCGCAGCCACTTATCAAACTCACATTTGTGATTCTGAAAAAGTTCAAAGCAAAGTTAATGTATTCTCTCCGTCATTACCATCTATCATTACAAACGAGAAGGAAGTCTTCATTTCTGCGACCATGCTTAACACTTTTGTATACACAGGTGACTCGACATATTATGCTCCGCCGACATTTGCTCTGCCGACAATTGTTCCACCGCTATTTATGCTCCACCGACTCTGTTGACGATTGAATTCTCAAGTACGTTTAATAGTTAATTCAATTTGGTACGGTCAAGTTATGAACCATCGATTCATTCGAATATTTCATTGGTTGTATTTTACAAAATTGTCTTGATTATCGTATAGCTTCTCGTTGGATTAATCATCACGCCATGGCCTTTCGATATTGAGATTCCGAGGTTAAAAGAAAAACAAATTGTTACGTTTATAATATCCTCCAATCTTAAATTGAAACTAGAAGAACGTTCCTTAGCGTGAGTTGCATTCTTTTAATTGACTCCCTCTATCTCGTCCTAAGACTAGCTCTTCGTCTTTCTCGAAAATAATTACCAAGTTAGTGTTCCCTATCAGTATTTTTTTTTCCTAGTCGTCAGCATGTTGCCTCATGAGTACGTAGATTATATTGGTCGCTATATTATCGCTATGTCCTGGTTTGTGGCATATCAGTGTAGATTTTGATGTTGCTGTTGCTGCTCCTGCTGCTGCAATTGTTATTGTTCATACACGGGGAGGAAAAAATGAGGAAAAAAGAGAAACGTGTGTATTAAAAGCAAACCGTCGTAAACAGCATTACAATAAATTTGAATACCATCGCTAATCAAAACAGTCCATCGCCAAGCTTTCACAATAGCACTGTCATCATTTGAGTTAAACAACTCAACACACAAATCACCAAATACGAACACTCCGGAGGACACTGGTTATACGAGACGCACACACATACAAGTAATAGCAAATAGCAACACTTTCCCGTAGATACTGCAGCAAAATCGAACCTCGTCGTAAATATACTACACGTATAAATAGTGTCATTAATAAAGAAAATGATAAACCACGAATATAACTACAGCATAGGGCATGGCTAGTAACTGATAAATGGGAATCAGTGGGAATGCTGGGGAATGATTGTTCCAATCCTTGTGGGATTCATTTAAGAGTACATTATAATTATATATATTGTTGTGTGAAAATTATTTGCTTCAAAATGGTCTCATATGCACGTAATGTGCAGTTCAATGTTTCCAGGTTAGCATGCCTGTACAGTGTGTCGGGGGGGGGGGGGGGGTCGTTAACGGGCCGTTAACGATCGTGTGTCGTAATTCCACTTTGTATGTATAGCAGTATAGCATTCATTGATTTGTTTTATTTCATATGTGTGCGTGTGTGGCATTCCAACCATGCCGTGTTCAATATTGTTAAGAGGAGTCCAATAATGTATTACTGCTTGTCTAAACTGTCTTTGCAGAGTGACGATGTGACTTGCTGGCATATTTCCTTACGCTTGAAATACTCGTGACTTAAAATAAATTTTCCGAAATATTTGGTGATCGGTCTTTCTTTATTAAAGATGGTCCTTCCCTTTTGCATTCCTTCCCAAATACCACAGAACATGATATATTCCACCAGAATGACAAGGTTATTGTAAATCTATAACATTTCCGTGATATTTGAAGGTTGTTAGCCGTTAAAATTCAAATTATGCACCAAACGCTCACCGTAACGCAGAGCTACCAAGTCTCACGCAGTCTGCGTGAGACTCAAGCATTTAGGGTCCGTCTCACGATCTCACGCATGGCGCCCATTATTCTCACGCATCGGGTGATGTCTGTATAATAATGAGCATAGCTCAAAGGATTGAAGTGATAGTTGCAATTGAAGGTATATATTTCCCTTTTGTCTTTCAAAACAAGTGAAAAATATAGTCACTTAGGTACATGTATGCACCTGATCGCACCATTAAGAGCTAAAAATTGAAAAAGCTCCCTAACGGGCCGTGGGAGGGGGGAAAACCCCTCCCACACCCTCGCTCGCGCGCACATTCACGCGCCGAGATGCCGAGTCATGAAAATCTCACTCATAAAAATGTTTTGAACTTGGCATCCCTGGTAACGTATTTTGTGTACTATAGGCACAGCTGCATCCATTAATCCTCCTGTGGTTGTAATATGATACTTATACTTCGAACAACAAATATGCATGTTAAAGCTGTCAGAAAAGAAGAATTCAATAGCTTCTCTTACTTTGTTATCAATGGCAAATAACAACACACCACTAATGAATAGTCGAAGAATGGAACCCGAGTTTAGCCCAGCCGTGGATTGAGATGGTTAAGCCGTGAAGCTTGTTTATTCGATCTGTGAATAGATCAAAACCGCAAACAAATATTAGCGCCTTGTTGCTAATACACATGTAATAACTTGGACATGTGAATCACATGTAATACTCATGCATGCCTTGTACACTGAACTTGGATTTCAGAATCACATGTAATACTCATGCATGCCTTGTACACTGTATGTGATTAAATCTTTGCATTGCTTTACATGCGTACACACACTGTAGACTCAAAGACGTCTCTTGTTGTCAGTCTCTCATAGTACAGTGTATATTGTATTATACACAACACCCGTGGATTTATATCTCTGTCACATATTGAAAAGCGACTAATAAATTGTTATGTTTACATTACACAGAGAGCATCAATTGAACATGCACACTGAATGTTTGGAGTTTGCTACTACACTTGTGTAGCGGCAGTATTGATTTATTCGAGAAATATTTGATTGGAACAGTTTAGGCTGTTACGCCGCTTTAAGGTTCAGACCGTTACCTTGGATATACCGTCAAGTGCGCATTCCTTCGGTTGCTTGCGCACTGATTTTGCTTTACGTACTAGTATGCTGCATGCGTACTGACATGATAGCTAGCCACGTAAAAGATATGGGCCAAGATGTAAGACACGATCAAAACAGAATGAGTTTGGATCTGTGATTGATTTACTTTAGGAACCTAAACAGTTTGGTAAGAGAAATTATGATGAAAACAGATGAATATTTGATTGCTGTAGCTTTGTTTAATTATTTATGTAGAGATATGTGTTGTGTTGTTAGCTCGTAATTGAGTTCAGAATTTAGGTTGACATAACGATTCGATACGGTGTTCGTATAGAAAGTGATTACACGTAGAGCAGTACGGTACGCTGTAGGTATTGATTATCGTACATGATTCCTGCTTAGCAGGCAGGGAAGAGAAATGTTGGAAGTGTGAGTGTATGATTGAAGTTTATAATATTGTGTATGTTTATTTAGGAATAATATAAGACTCCATATTCAGAAGAATATTGTGTCATGGTTATATAGGAATGAGAATCGGATAAAGGGATTCAACTTTGTTACCTTCATAGAGGGGTCTAGGAACAGTACCCCCTGGAAAACCACCCTCCGGATAACTACCACCCGGATAATCACCCCCCAGGGAAATCCCCCCTTAGGGCAACTGCCCCCCGGACATCTACCCCCCTAGGGCAATCACCCTCCAGGGCAATTACCCCGTAGGACATCTACCTCCCGGACAACTACCCTCCTAGGGCAATCACCCCCCTGGGCGATTCCCCCTTAGGACAATTACCCCACGGATAACTACCCCAAGGATGACTACCCCTGGATAACTACCCCCCAGGATAACTACCCCCTGGATAACTACCACCAGGAAAATTACCCCCTGGATAACTACCCCCCGGATTACTACCCCCTGGATAACTACCCCCCGGATTACTACCCCCTGGATAACTACCCCCCGGATTACTACCCCCGGGATAACTACCCCCCGGATAACTACCCCCCGGATAACTACCCCCCGATAACTACCCCCGGGGTAACTACCCCCCGGATAACTACCCCCGGGATAACTGCCCCCCGGATAACCACCCCCCGGATAACTACCACCGGGAAAAATACCTCCTGGATAATTACTCCACCCCCCCCCCAAAAAAAAAATGAAATGAATAAATAAATAATAAAAAAAAATAAATAAAAAGCCCTGGATGCCCCCGGATTACTACCCCAAATTTACCCCCTCCCTTGAAGAATACTCCCTGGATAAGTATGACCTATACCCCCTAGATAAATATCTCCCTCACCATGAAAGACAGTAGGAGTTATTGCCACGTTCTTCGACATTTTGTGTGCATTTCGTGCGATATAAGACTTTCATGTACTAGTATATCCTAGACGTCGGCCTACGCACACGTTTGTTTAACCCATTGAAAAATGATGGGTATTGAGCTCTTGCAGCATAGAATTCTGTCAGGATTGGCAATGGTTATTGGTTATTAGTTATTGGTTATTGGTTATCTGTTATTGGTTATTTGTGACTCTGCATCTCAAAACAAACAAAAAGTCGCCAGACATGAATTTTTAGTTAAGACCATATTCTGAAAGAGCAGACTTTAAGCTTTAAAATGATGTATTACTCAAATCAAATGGACTCTCCTAACCTATCTAAATATTGGAAAGAAAGCACAAACTCAGGAAAAGTGTGAACTGAGAAAGGAGGCTCTGAAGTACAATGTCTATTCAAGCGCTTAATCTTTACCAAACCGTGCTGGCTGTGCGATGAATGGGACAAAAAATAGGAAGTAAACCACCAGAGTAACAACAATGAAGGGATTATCAGATTAAACTGAAATTAAGCATGCCTCATTAACACATTCTGTCCATAATCAATGCCAACTTTCAAAGCAGTAGCACTATCCTTTCAAAAGTTATTAGAGTTGAAAGTGAAGAGTGTGGACAAGGTTTTTCAGAAATGAAAAAGGGATTCTAAAGACACACCTAATCACACTATTCTACCAAAAATGTTCGAGATAAACTGCTAAAAAAACACACTTTCCTGCCCGTTTTATGATACCAAATTCTAGCATAATGTAAAAGAAGACCCGCTCTTTCAGAAAATATGAAAAAGTCAAGTTCGGCTAGGTTGACCCATTTCACTTATTTTCAGTCCTCCCGCGAAATCAGTGTGTGCGACTTTATGTTCGTTTTGAGGTGCACTGTCACATTTGTTGTTTGTTATTGGTTGTTGGTTAATGATTTTCGGTTACCCCAGGGTTCTGTTGGAGGCCCGGGTTTTGTTTTTGTTGTTTGGTCTGTTTAGGAAACTAATCACTAAAATATTGCGCAAGCATTGTATTGGTTATTATTGTTATGCATGTGATACACAGCCTAATTTTCTTTTAAACCTCTTTTGTCTTCACTGTCACCCGCCATAATTGCAGAATTTGAAGCGTGTAGGCAAGACATGAAGAATCTTGCTGGCATCCAATGGTCTTAAACTGAATGATGATAGATTTTGAGTTTATTATTATTATCATTATTATTATCATATGTATATATTGGTTTCAAGAATGAGATGTTAAGTGAAGTTGATCATCAATGATATTATGTCCACATCAGTACTGTCTTTAGCACTGGTATACTTCTTCAAAAACAGCCCGTAACTCCAATAGGTGTTATAATTCATTATGAAATCTCATTTCGAAGTCATGTAACTCAAGTTCAACGGAATGTTAGAGATGAGTTGTTGTTGTTTTTTTTTTTTTAATCTGTAGCTGATGTGCTTAATCATGCTTTGACTTCTTCGCGGTTGGCTTATTTAAATTGGTTTCTGTGTATTCTTCAAAAAAATCACAAACTTTCAAACACAGACGGTGAATGTACGTATCATGGACTCGGATGCGGCTCGGGCATACCGAAATCATCGAAAATAAACGAAGAATCACTGTGGTTGCTAAGACTTCGTCGATACCGGTTATTTTTCGCTGTACAGCCAAACATTTTATATTCAATAACATCTGTCAGATGATTTATTTATTATTTGTAAGGCATCATTTACAACATTTTGGTATCAAATAATAAAATGTAATATACATACAATAATATGATTCTCATTATAGCTAGTTTCTTCAATTTAAACGATATTCATTTTTCTTCAATTTAAACGATATTCATTATCCAAACATCTGTGACATAATTACAGTACATATATATGAGATTACTCTACAGAATATGATATTATATTCTGTCGGAAGAAAAAATACATAATTATCTGAATGTATAGGTAAGTTAAGCATATAGCGATACGTATTTTGCACACGTGTGGTTCTCTCTATGTGTCTACAGGGAGGCCTACGTCGTTGATACAGATCGGCATGCTACATTACACAAAGCCATGGGCGTAAATCGGGGGTGGGATGGGGGTATACATCCCCCACCCCTGAAATGGAGGAGGGGGGATTGCCTGTTCAATCATCCTCCCTGAAATTTGAAGAAATAAACAACAACAACAGAGGAAGCAGAAATGTGATTATATCATTTTTCAGCATATTGCTTGACGTTCATACACCCACCTTCAGAGCAGTAAGAGAGCTGAACAGTATTCAATCTTGTTGGATGATGTATAGACTATTTCAAAAAAAAAAAAATCCTGAATACTTCTGAGTGTACAACACTTATATCACTTATATAAACTTTAAACTCGAAAGTTATTTCATGTACAAAAGGAAATTCCCTTTTAATTAACACTTTCCTCTCTTATTTTCACAAGATCAGTTGTTTATTTCTTAGTTTCCCAAATATTTCATCAAACCGTATTTGAGATATCTAATTGTAACTTTAAAAAGGCAAAAGCTCCCTCGAACCGGAAGTGTGGTGATAGCTCGCCCCCCCCCCCTTCATGCATGCAAGGAGACTGAACATAGACAGTTTTCCAAAATATGCCACAAAATATTTGCATCAAAACGTTTAAATGCAAGCAGAAAATACAGAATGTCCCTCGTGCAAGAGGGGGGGGGGGGCTGGATAGCGCTTATCCCCTTCCACATTTTTTGATTGACAAATTTCCAGACATTCAAAGAAAGTGTGCTACAGATTTTTGAATTTCAGTTCTAAAACTAAAAAGAGCTCCCTCGAATATGGGAGAGCTACTTTGCCACCCTCCCATTGCTTGGTCCCCTCTATAGACTTAATACACTTCGGGGAATGACAATTTCCTAATTCTGCACAAAAAAGGGTGCTTCGGATCGCTTTATTTCAATTCTAACAACGCAAAAGCTCCGTCGAGCGGAAGGGGAAATCCTTCTCCCTCACCCCAACCCTAAACTCTACTTCACTAGATTTTGTTCATACAGATGACTCGGAATAAGAGCTAAATTCCGTGATTGTAACATTTTCCTGAAAGAGCCCTATTTATTCCATTATTCCTTTTTTTTTTTGCACCAAAAGTTTGCACCAGATCGCTGAATTTCAGGTCTGAAAAGACTAAATCACCTTCGTGTGAAAGGACAAATGCCATTTATCTACCCCCTCATGTGCTTGCTTTTTCTTTTTGTTTGACAGACACCGTTCATAATATTCATAAAAATTAGTTATCCGGGGGGTAGTTATCCTGGTGGTAGTTATCCTGGTGGTAGTTATCCGGGTGGTAGTTATCCGGGTGGTAGTTATCCTGGTGGTAGCTATCTGGGTGGTAGTTATCCGGGTGGTAGTTATCCGGGTGGTAGTTATCTGGGTGGTAGTTATCCTGGTGGTAGTTATCCAGGAGGTAGTTCTCCGGGAGGTAGTTATCCAGGGGGTAGTTATCCGGGTGGTAGTTATCTGGGTGGTAGTTATCCTGGTGGTAGTTATCCAGGGGGTAGTTCTCCGGGAGGTAGTTATCCAGTAGGTAGTTATCCGGGTGGTAGTTATCTGGGGGGCAGTTAACCGGTGGGTAGTTATCCGGTGGGTAGTTGTCCTAGGGGGAATTGCCCTGGGGGGTGATTGCCCTAAGAGGGTAATTGTCCGGGGGGTAGTTGCCCTAGGGGGTAATTGCCCTGGAGGGTAATTGCCCTAGGAGGGTAGTTTTCCGGGTGGTACTTGCCCTAGGGGGGAATAGCCCTGGGGGGTAATTATCCTTGTGGTAGTTATCCGGGGGGTGGTTGCCCAGGGGGTAAGTGCCCGGATACGTTCATAGAGCTGTATACTGTTAGATTTACACACATATATGTACGTATACCGTACGGTCAATACAATCCCATACGTAACTGCAGTTAGAGGGCTAACTTATTCAATGTTTGTGAAGGGTTAGTTTCTTTTTTTTTTTTTTTTTTTGGTGTATCATATGGATGTTGAGGCGTCAAAGGAAAGACATTCAAGGGTTTAAAGGGGAAGATGACTTTGGATTTATTTTATTGTAAGAAAGGCAGGCTGCATTTCATGATAGTGTTGTAGGGATGCAATTGCATCATTTGAACTGAATTATGTGAGTGATAGAGATAAAGGTCACTTCATTATGTACGCTTTGTTTGAATGATCAAAGTAAACAAGTGTGATAGAGTCAGGTCATTTATAGAACAATATCATTATTTCATGGTGCAGTGTATTTGGACACTGAGAAATGGAGTACCATACATCAGATATTGAGTCAGAATACAGCTGTATGTCTCTACAAGACATTGATGTGTTAATGTTTATGACCGAACACTTGCATATTTAGTGCACTGCATGTGGTTGCTGTATATGGTTGCATGCATTTGGGTTAACAGTGTAAAGTTGTTACTGTTGTTTATGTTAGTTGCACAAATCGAAAGGTGTTTTGATTATTACAAGTATTAAGTATATTTGGAAGACACAGAAATAATGACACTCGACAAGCTGCTCAAGGTAGTGATAACTAAGCATTTACTATTTCTTTTCTCTTTTTATAGCGAACCACAAGTTCAGGTTCGACAGCAGTATGCAAGCACACAAGTACACAAGTTGGTGTGTTCCACAAGTTTTCGTTCAACACAAGTTCGTGTTTGTTACAAGTACACAAGTCCAGCTGGTATTGATGTCTTCAATAAATGAACGAACCTGTGCGTTCCAACTGTGACTGACTGAAGTAAACTTTCACCTTTATGTAGTACGTGTCTACATATAGTTCGCAAACTGGATCCAAAATTGAAGGTCCACTGCAAGATAGTCCCAGCCCATCTAGTGACGTTGCTGATGAACAACCGGTCGTCAGTGATCCTCCCCAGGATAGAGCTACCTCAGGATTGGTGGGAAACGCCCAGATTGGTGGTATTCTACCGGAACAAGCTATCCCGAGCGTACCAAGACGTAACCCTGACGATTCGGATGACGACAGGTCAACCACGCTATCATCAGCATCACGACGAAGCAACAGGTCCACATCATCTAGAGATAGCGGAAGGACTGCAGCGGCTTCCCGACTGCGTGAGGCCAGAATCAAGTTGGAGCTAGCGAAAGCAAGAAAGGAACAACTGAAAATGAAACAAGAATTAACATGAGAACAGTTGAGATTGAATGAAAAACTTGCAAATCTTGAGCTAGAACATGAAATTGAAAACGCAGAAATTGAAACACGTGTATTAGAATGTGAAGTTCATGATGTTGTTGGTAAACCACAGTACGAAGTTAATGAAAAGAAGGATGAAGTGAAGTCCTCAGTGTTAAATCCTGATGCTCGAGTGTGGTCAGAAGCAAAGGGTAATGGTGTCACATCTGACCCGGTAGAACGCAATTGTACCACGCCAAGTAGTCCAGTTGAATATGGTGGAGTTCATATGTCATCTCATGATTTGTCACATGCACCTAACGTTGCTGTAGATGATTGTGTGAGAAGCAGTGATGTGTACAATTCTAGTATGAATCCAATATTTCATGCCATTGTAGGACCGTAATTTTGTCATCGCTTACTTTGCCGTATACCTGGTTTGTCTACTCTCATTTTGTTGTCTGTCTACTCTCGTTTTGTTGTCTGTCTAGACCTTGCATTCATTTGCATTAGTTTGCTTTTCAGCACTGCCTTGCAGTCTGGCATTTATTCAGTTAAGTTAATGATATTCGGTTGTCACCTCCATGACCATCACTCCAGATACCTTTCCTGTTGCTCAGTTTTGTCACCTTCATTCTTTCTCTATTCAGGTATGTCCATTCATTCCATCCCACCCCTGATTCTTGAGTTGAGCCCAGACAGCTCCCATTATTATGTAATCACCCCTTCCTCCTTCGATCATCTCATGCCCCTCTTTACTTATTGGTTGATTTATTGAATAAGACTCCTCCATTTTATTAAAGTCCTCTGTTCCATTTGTTTCTATTGGTTGCTATAAGATAATTTGAATATATGTAAATATTGTTTATGTAAATTATGTTCATGGAGAAGTTTACCGAGGGCGAGTTGTCCTCGGAATAAATTCAGAGCATTACCAGACTTCATTGCGTTCACTTCACCTTATTTGCGTCGTCTCAGTTCTCAACATTAATTTATCTCCCTAATTTCTACAAGTATAGTTTGTTACAAGATCGAGAACATTTCTTCATAATTTCACATGTATTTTGACACACTACAACTGGTGGCCTTAACGCTATTTTGACCCCTCTACAACTGGTGGCAGCGGTAGTCGTACTTTTCCATGCCTGGGTTATTTCATCATTCTTCAGTTCTTATCCTCGATCATTTTTAACTTTGGGAGATAATTCATCACCGAGTTCCAAGGTTGCTACGCTGGTCAAATTTGTGCTATTACAGCCCGTCTTCCGCTGCTCATACGGTGAGTGAATGATGCTGTTCATAATTGTACCTGTTTGCGTGCAGCTTTATCTGGCCTCGCCTGTAATTGAGAACTGTACTTCAGTTGTCCAACTGTTATTGACGCTTAACCTGTTGAACTGAAACCAACGAAACATTCATTCTAGTCTGATACTGCCTCATTTGTGGGACTCTCCAGATTGAGACGCCCGACTTCATTTCTTCGCCCGTCAGTCCGCCACCCCTTTTCAGTTTAACCCCAACATGCCACGTCCAAACTCCAAGCCGGACACTTCCATCCATTCTGGCATCTGGGAAGGACCAGAGTCAACTTTCCACAGAAGTGTTGACCTTCTTTTCCAACGTGTGGACCAGCTTGAAAGAACTGTGCAAAATCTCCAAAAGCAGTGTGCATAATTGTCCACACAGACATCAGCCAAGTCCTCGCATAACACCTGTCATCAGTCTACACAAACTGAACTTCCAAATTCGACAACTCCCATGGACTTCAACGCTGTGAGACACAAAGTTTTCGAAAACCAGAGCAAAGACAAAGACATCAACCTACTGAAATATTTCATCCAACACAATGTCACACCCGAAGCAGATGAAATCCCAATGTTTGAGCCAAGGACACGACGTTACTTCTGGCAATTCTCACAATTTGTGATACATGATAATGTGGTGTATCGCAAAAAGATGGACAATGACCGAGTGACTGAGCTTTATCAACTTGTAGTACCTACCTGCCTGATTCCCGAGGTTCTTCACACACTTCACCCTTCATGCGGACATGTGAGCTCTGACCATACATGGGACACAGCCTCGAAATTGCTGTTTTGGCCCTACATGCACCGTGACATCACCGAGTTCTCTAAGAACTGCAGTCTCTGTCAGAACACGAGCACCTGTAGCGATTTTTCAACCACACACCAGGAACCTTCTGTTACCATCCAGAAAGCAGTCTGTGCTATCACCGAGCTGACCAAGGACTTGATCAACGTCACGAAGCAAAAACCGTCCTCGAAAGCCAGACAAACTCGCAGATACAGGACCAGGAGACCACGTTCTGCAGCGCAGCCAAAACATACTGCTCCTGATCATCATCATCAGCAGCCAACTTCACCTCCCTGGGTCCAGCGACACCAGACAGCTCCATTTGCCCGGCAGCAGCCTCAGCCTAGCTCCACCTCTTCAGCAAGAGACCGGTATGACTCTCATTTCCCCACCTTTGAGTCCCGTAGTAGCGATTCGCAGAGCGAGTCATCGCGTAGTTCGCCCCAAAGACACCAGCCCTACCCCTCGTTTAGGACAAGCAATTGCCCCTACTCCCCATCGACAGTCTTCCATTCTGATTCATCCTCTGGTAACCATCGCAGCTTCTACAGCATGTCTCCAAGGGAACACCACCATTCGCCATTAAGAGGACATGGTTATAATACCTACCCACCTGGCAGAGGAGATGAATACTCCTCGTCACCCAAGCATACCTACCTGCCCCCGGATGTTGGACCTCCATCATAGCCACATCATTTTTACTGAGAAGTATGCCAATTTATTTAAATTTTAATTGTAAAGATAACATGATTTGACAGATTTACCGGTACCCGCAGTCATATTGAGACCCAAGTAGATGCAGAGTTTGTTCACCGAGATCCATAAATGTATCCCTGATATAAATCTGATTCTGATGAAATGTTTTGATACATTTCTTATGCTCCCTTTAAAGTTCTATTATATTATGCTATTCATATAACTGTGGAGATCAGTTGGATAGGGTTGAAATCATACTTTTAATTATTCATGAAAATTGAATTTTGGATGTGATTTGTGTATTTACATGTGTAATTCCGTTGCCGCCAATTATATTGCGATGACCGTTACTTTCAAGCAGTTGATCTATCAAAATGGTGTTATCGCAGAATTGATTGTAATTTGTTTGTAAAGTCTCGTTTAAATCATCCATTCCAGTTAATGAAATAATTTTGATGTCTGGTAGAGTATATTTAGTCAAGTTTGCAATTATAATTTTGAAACATTTTAATTTTATTTAGTGATGTGTTTGAATCTATAATCGTTTAGAAGTTACGCTCTCATATGCGTTCTTGTTTGTTGGTTAAAAGAAAATCCAGGGATATTTGTAGTTTATTTTATGACCATAGACAAATTTAGTGTTAGCGGTTAATTTGTTTTGGGAAAAAAAAAGAAGAAGAAATTCTACGGTCATTTTGGCTTCAAGGTTGAAATGATTGCATGATTTTGATGTTGAAATTCATCAGACATTGGATTTTTCATGAAATTTGTAATCATTGTACCTCAGTTATAAATGAACCCCTCGTAAATTTGATGAGTACATGCCTATTATAAGGTATAAACTTATTTAGTTGTTTTGCGGTGAATTACTTGTAATTTTGTATTTTAGTCATTTAATATTACTTTATGTACATAGCGTTTAAGTTTTGAAAAAACATACTTCTGCTTTTGCAAACCACTGATATTTATTTTCATTTAAAAATTGAGGACAATTTTTGCGGAGAAGAAAGTTTATGTAGGACCGTTATTTTGTCATCGCTTACTTTGCCGTATACCTGGTTTGTCTACTCTCATTTTGTTGTCTGTCTACTCTCGTTTTGTTGTCTGTCTAGACCTTGCATTCATTTGCATTAGTTTGCTTTTCAGCACTGACTTGCAGTCTGGCATTTATTCAGTTAAGTTAATGATATTCGGTTGTCACCTCCATGACCATCACTCCAGATACCTTTCCTGTTGCTCAGTTTTGTCACCTTCATTCTTTCTCTATTCAGGTATGTCCATTCATTCCATCCCACACCTGATTCTTGAGTTGAGCCCAGACAGCTCCCATTATTATGTAATCACCCCTTCCTCCTTCGATCATCTCATGCCCCTCTTTACTTATTGGTTGATTTATTGAATAAGACTCCTCCATTTTATTAAAGTCCTCTGTTCCATTTGTTTCTATTGGTTGCTATAAGATAATTTGAATATATGTAAATATTGTTTATGTAAATTATGTTCATGGAGAAGTTTACCGAGGGCGAGTTGTCCTCGGAATAAATTCAGAGCATTACCAGACTTCATTGCGTTCACTTCACCTTATTTGCGTCGTCTCAGTTCTCAACATTAATTTATCTCCCTAATTTCTACAAGTATAGTTTGTTACAAGATCGAGAACATTTCTTCATAATTTCACATTTATTTTGACACACTACAACTGGTGGCCTTAACGCTATTTTGACCCGCTACACCATTAATGTTGCCTTTAGCTTGCCAAAGCCAGATTTGGTTACCTTTGATGGCAATCCGACCGTGTATCGCAGCTTCATTAACAGCTTTGAGGTTAATGTGGAACAGAAGGTGCTGGATGATAGGACCAGACTCACTTATCTCATCCAGTACTGCTCGGGTAAGGCCCGTAACAGCATCGAGAACTGTGTTCTCATGGAACCACGTGAGGGTTATGCTGAAGCGAAGAGGATTTTGAGAGAGCAGTTTGGACAACCGCACGTGGTGGCGAATGCTCACTTGGATAAGATCCTGAAACGTTCACAAGTCAAGCAGAACGACCATGCAGGACTGTGGGACCTTGCGCGAGATATGAAGCGTTGTGGGATGGTTCTAGCCCAGATGGGATATCTCGCTGATGCAAACGGCTCTGAGACACTACTCAAGATTCAACGTCTGTTACCCGTTCACCTTCAAGCAGAATGGGCGAGGAGAGCCCATGCCATGATGGTGAGATGTGTTGTGCCCAACTTCGACTTGATGACAACGTTTGTAGAAGAATCCGCCCAGTTGGCCAGCAACATCTTTGGACGAAACATCGGGAAAGCGATTCCGAAGAATGACAAGTCGATGAAGAAAGAAACACGACCAAGAGGAACAGCGTTTACAACTCAGAGGGTCGATGAAAACACACCACGTCCCGTCCAAGGCAGTCGAGATCGTCCTGAAAGGAGATGTCCTTGCTGTCAAGGAAGGCACAATCTCACGTCCTGTGAATCCTTCAAGAAGAAAGGGGTAGACGACAGACGAGACGTAGCTAGGAAAGCGAGACTGTGCTTCAATTGCCTACGACCATTTCACTTGGCTGTAGGCTGTCTTTCCAAAGCTCGCTGTGAAGTAACGGACTGTGGTAAGAAGCATCATGCTCTTTTGCACACAACATCCAATCCTAGTCGGAACTCTCCTCGGCAAGAGAACCGAGGGGACAGTACAAGGCAAGAAAACCAACAAGGGTTAAAGCAAGATAACCCAAGCTCTTCAAGTGGTAGTCAAGGAGACGAAAGGTTGGGTCGGTCATTCACCGCTCATTCCTCAAGAGGCAAGATCTGTCTGAGAGTCGTACCCGTAAAGGTTGGAGGAAATGGGAGACAAACTACAACCTGGGCCTTGTTAGATGAAGGCAGCGACGTTTCGCTCTGCACCAAGAATCTTGTCGACAAGCTAGGTCTCACTGGGACGGAAAGAAGCTTCAAGCTGTCTACGGTGGACCAGACAGGAGCAAGCAAACGCGGCCTTGAAGTTTCCATGTCAGTCCAAGGAGTTATGGGCCAAGAAACATTGACACTGGACAATGTTTGGACTGTAGACAGTCTTCCAGTCGCTGACGAATGTTTCCCCAACTCAGCAGATGTAAAGGAATGGTCACACCTAAATGACATCACCCTTCCTTCAATGGACCAAGGAGAAGTGGAGCTACTAGTGGGACACCCCAGAAGCGTTGTGGAATTTGGAACAGAGAGTCGGCAATCCGAAAGAACCCTATGCAGTTCGAACTCCACTAGGATGGACGCTTATGGGTCCCGTGTCCGGGAAGCGACAATTCACGACAAGTTTCCATGCGAATTTTACTCGCCTTGAAGACGACTCCCTCGAACAACAGTTGAAGCAGTTCTGGAGGGTGGACTTTGGTGGGTATCTTAATCAGGACAATGTTGGAGATTCGGTTGAAGATCTTCGAGCACTGAAGGTGATGAAGGAATCTGCAGTGATGGTCGATGGTCACTATCAAGTCGCTCTACCGTGGCGCGGTTTTCCACCTGTCCTGCCAAACAATCGTCGTTTGGCCGAGGCGAGACTTGGGTATTTGAAGAAGAGGTTGGAAAGGAACGAAGCCCTACGTGACAAGTATGTAGAGACAGTCAGCGACTACATAGCCAAAGGGTATGCAAAGGAAGTCGAGTGCATACCGTCGGATGTATCAGCTGAGAGCGCCACCCAAGAAGAAGCTTCAAATGAGTCAGTATGGTATCTCCCACACCACGCTGTAGTTCATCCCCGAAAGGAAGACAAAGTCCGCGTTGTGTTTGATTGTGCGGCGAGATATGGAGGAACTTCACTCAATGAACAATTGCTCCAAGGGCCGGACCTTACCAACAATCTAGTCGGCGTGCTTACGAGGTTTCGTCAGGAACAAGTTGCCATAGTCGCCGATATTCAGTCTATGTTCCACCAAGTGAAGGTTCCGCCCAGGGACAGAAACGCCATGAGGTTCCTTTGGTGGAAGGACGGTGACTTGGCTCAGGAACCAGCCGAGTACTGCATGACTATACACCTATTCGGCGCCACGTCTTCACCCAGTTGTGCCAGTTTTGCTCTACGGAAGACTGCCGAGGATAATCGCGGACAATTCAATGAAGAAGTGATCAACACAGTGAAAAGGAACTTCTATGTGGACGATTGTCTTAAGTCTGTTAAGGATCGAGCTGAAGCAGTGACTCAAGTAGAAGACATTCGTGACCTGCTCAGTCGTGGTGGATTTCGGCTCACGAAATGGTTGAGCAATGACCGCGACGTCTTAGGTTCCATACCTGAAGAAGATAGGGCAGCATCGGTGTCGAGCCTAGATATCGACGAGCTTCCTGCAGAACGCACTCTAGGAATCCTATGGGATGTTGAAACAGACTGTTTTGGCTTCAAGGTGCATCTCCGTGAGAAGCCTGCAACGCGACGGGGAATTCTGTCGATAGCCAGTTCCCTCTATGACCCCCTTGGGTTCGTTGCTCCCTTTGTGTTGCCAGCCAAGATTCTCCTTCAGAAGTTGTGTAGAGTAGGATTAGGCTGGGACGAGCCTATTGGAGCCGAGGATGAGAGAGAATGGCGAAGATAGATGGAAGACATTTCCATGTTGACTGACTTGAAGATCGAGAGATGTTTCAAACCGAATGGTTTCGAAGTCGTGTCAGCTGAAGTGCATCACTTTTGTGATGCCTCCGAAGTTGGATATGCGTCCGTTGCATACCTACGCCTGACTGACAGAACAGGACGGATACATTGTGCCTTTGTTATGGGGAAGTCCCGACTTGCTCCAGTGAAAGTGGTATCCATCCCCAGATTGGAGTTAATGGCAGCAGTGTTGGCCGTGTCCATGGATCATTTCATCAAGTCAGAGCTTGACATCCAAGTCAAAGACAGCGTCTTTTGGACTGACTCAACGTCTGTCCTTCAGTATATCCGCAGTGAAAGCAAGAGATTCAAGACGTTTGTAGCCAATCGTGTGGCAAGGATTCATGATGCCTCAGAGGTGTCTCAGTGGAGATACGTAGAATCAAGGTCTAACCCAAGTGACGATGGATCGCGTGGCCTGAAGGCACAGGAACTACTCCAGAACCAGCGTTGGCTCAAAGGACCAGATTTTCTGTGGAGAGACGATGACTGGCCCATTCAGCCAGAAGTCTTGGAGTTAAGAGGAGACGCTGAAGTGAAGAAAGCAGTACCGGTATATGCGACAGCAATGAGAGCTCAAGTCAGCGACCTCTTGCATAGGTACTCTTCGTGGAATCAGTTGAGGAAATCCACAGCGTGGCTTCTTCGTCTCAAGAAGCTTCTCCAAGTCAAGGCAAAGGGGGAATCCACGGATGATCTGAAGAAGCCCACTCTATCTGCCGACGAATTGAAACAAGCAGAGAAAGCAATCGTGACTCTGGTGCAACGCGATGAATTCAGCGCTATCCTCGAAGGAAAGATGAGCGGTACAGTCATGTCCAAGCTGAACCCAATTTTGGTGGATGGCGTCATTCGAGTCGGCGGAAGACTACAGAACGCACCACTGGATGATGAGACGAAACATCCTATCATTTTGCCCTTTGATCACCATGTGACGAAGCTCTTGATCGTTCATCACCATCACCTAGTAGGTCATTCGGGGGCCGGGATGACCTGGACAGCCCTCAGAGAGAAGTATTGGGTGTTGAAAGGAGGGGCAACCGTGCGAAAGGTGATAGGCAAGTGTTTCTCATGCAAGCGAAGAAATGCCAAGAAGATGGAACAATTCATGGCAGATCTTCCGAGTAGCAGAGTGACCCCAGACAAACCACCTTTCTCTTATGTGGGAATTGATTACTTTGGACCAATCGTGGTGAAGCAAGGTCGTAGCCGGGTCAAACGTTACGGGTGCTTGTTTACCTGTCTGAACTGCAGAGCGGTCCACCTAGAAGTAGCAAACACTTTGGACACAGACTCGTTCATAAACGCACTGAGAAGGTTCATTAGCAGGCGAGGTAAGCCATCCAAAATCATCAGTGACAATGGGAGCAACTTTAGAGGTGCGGAACGAGAACTTCGTGAGAACTTGGAAAGTTTGAGCCAAACGCGTGTGACTAACTTCCTCGCTGAGCAAGGCATTGACTGGAACTTCAATACTCCCACAGCTAGTCATATGGGCGGAGCCTGGGAACGGATGGTGAGGTCTGTTCGCAAGATACTTACCTGCTTACTTGGACAGCAAATTGTCAATGATGAAGTTCTGTCCACGCTCATGGCTGAAGTAGAGTCAATCTTGAATGCTCGGCCACTCACTCAGTTGAATCTTGACCCGAACGATGACGAACCTTTGACACCAAACCACTTGTTGATCATGCGAAAGGGCTCTAGTCTCCCTCCAGGTGTCTTCGATCAGAAGGACGCATATGGCAGACGCAGATGGAGACAAGTGCAATATCTCGCTTCTGTCTTTTGGAAGAGGTGGCAGAGGGAATATTTACTTCTGCTGCAAGAAAGGCAGAAGTGGAATGCCCCGAGACGGAACCTAGCTGTCAATGATTTGGTCTTGGTAGCGGATGAAACCACACCTCGCGGACAGTGGCCTTTGGGTAAAGTGGTTGAAGTGTACCCAGGAAAAGATGGACATGTTCGACAGGCTCAAGTGAGGGTCGGAACAAGATTCTTCAAGAGGCCAATAGCAAAGCTCTGTCTGCACGAAGCCGCTGAAACGTAATGATATAAGCGGATGACTTAATTGCAGTCTTCAGACTTGATACTCTAGCTTAAGAGTTGAATCGAATGTTTGATGTTTGTTTATTCAAAGGTTAAGCAATGGCCTTTGAGATGTAAGCGCGAGTAAGCCAATTTGACAGTTATTTTAAACTGTAGTTATTTGCATTAAGTACATGCATTTGTTTTTGAACGGTTTGTATGTGTATAGGAAGAATTTCTGCCGCCTAAAGATTGAGGTTAAATGACCATCCTGTAGGTTGCTCATTGGGGGCCGGTATGTAGCGGCAGTATTGATTTATTCGAGAAATATTTGATTGGAACAATTTAGGCTGTTACGCCGCTTTAAGGTTCAGACCGTTACCTTGAACACCGTCAAGTGCGCATTCCTTCGGTTGCTTGCGCACTGATTTTGCTTTACGTACTAGTATGCTGCATGCGTACTGACATGATAGCTAGCCACGTAAAAGATATGGGCCAAGATGTAAGACACGATCAAAACAGAATGAGTTTGGATCTGTGATTGATTTACTTTAGGAACCTAAACAGTTTGGTAAGAGAAATTATGATGAAAACAGATGAATATTTGATTGCTGTAGCTTTGTTTAATCATTTATGTAGAGATATGTGTTGTGTTGTTAGCTCGTAATTGAGTTCAGAATTTAGGTTGACATAACGATTCGATACGGTGTTCGTATAGAAAGTGATTACACGTAGAGCAGTACGGTACGCTGTAGGTATTGATTATCGTACATGATTCCTGCTTAGCAGGCAGGGAAGAGAAATGTTGGAAGTGTGAGTGTAAGATTGAAGTTTATAATATTGTGTATGTTTACTTAGGAATAATATAAGACTCCATATTCAGAAGAATATTGTGTCATGGTTATATAGGAATGAGAATCAGATAAAGGGATTCAACTTTGTTACCTTCATAGAGCTGTATACTGTTAGATTTACACACATATATGTACGTATACCGTACGGTCAATACAATCCCATACGTAACTGCAGTTAGAGGGCTAACTTATTCAATGTTTGTGAAGGGTTAGTTTCTTTTTTTTTTTTTTTGGTGTATCATATGGATGTTGAGGCGTCAAAGGAAAGACATTCAAGGGTTTAAAGGGAAAGATGACTTTGGATTTATTTTATTGTAAGAAAGGCAGGCTGCATTTCATGATATAGTGTTGTAGGGATGCAATTGCATCATTTGAACTGAATTATGTGAGTGATAGAGATAAAGGTCACTTCATTATGTACGCTTTGTTTGAATGATCAAAGTAAACAAGTGTGATAGAGTCAGGTCATTTATAGAACAATATCATTATTTCATGGTGCAGTGTATTTGGACACTGAGAAATGCAGTACCATACATCAGATATTGAGTCAGAATACAGCTGTATGTCTCTACAAGACATTGATGTGTTAATGTTTATGACCGAACACTTGCATATTTAGTGCACTGCATGTGGTTGCTGTATATGGTTGCATGCATTTGGGTTAACAGTGTAAAGTTGTTACTGTTGTTTATGTTAGTTGCACAAATCGAAAGGTGTTTTGATTATTACAAGTATTAAGTATATTTGGAAGACACAGAAATAATGACACTCGACAAGCTGCTCAAGGTAGTGATAACTAAGCATTTACTATTTCTTTTCTCTTTTTATAGCGAACCACAAGTTCAGGTTCGACAGCAGTATGCAAGCACACAAGTACACAAGTTGGTGTGTTCCACAAGTTTTCGTTCAACACAAGTTCGTGTTTGTTACAAGTACACAAGTCCAGCTGGTATTGATGTCTTCAATAAATGAACGAACCTGTGCGTTCCAACTGTGACTGACTGAAGTAAACTTTCACCTTTATGTAGTACGTGTCTACAACTTGTATGCGTGAAAAACACAGATTATACCTGTCTTACTGAAGGAGCAGCTTTGTATAATACACTGACTCATTGTGCTCATCTACCGTGTACACTGTACATATGCACATTAATCTGAGCACTTAATTTGGCATTCTTACACTGTACTTATTAGCTGTATTGTGCACATCCTGTCTAATTTGTACTTCTGCACAAATGTGTAATTTTGTACAAATACAGCATGTGTTATCACCCTTTAACTCTCAGTGATTTTGCTTCATACACTTGCAGTCACAAATCATACGGATATGGAAACAGAACTTACGTACAGCTGTATGTACAAGTCAAACCATATACTTATTCTTCTGTCAAACATCACTTGCATCTACACTCTGATTGTACTGTAGACACCCATAATCTCACTTTGAGCTAGGTAAATGATGCTGAATATTCTCAATGTAACACCTTACAACAAATCTACAACCTGCATTTCCATATTCGCTAAGCACTACATTGTACACTCAACATTGTTACCTCCATACCATGGATTCTACTCCAGAAATGTAAATTAAACCTTACAGCACACCACTGAGTAGATTCTTACACTTGAGATTCCACTTTAGGCGCTACATACACTGTACGGACTGCTGTCATTAAACACAGTTCTGTAATTATCTTGCAATTTGTCTTGCAATACATACAAACATCCACACTGATGCATGTCGATAAATCATACACAAAGAACCTATTAACGTGTGGTGACCTTTTCCCACTATCAGCTCTGTTCACCAACAACAACTTTGTCTCTTTGAACCATTATCGACATTTATATAACACACGAAATCTGTCTTAATGTCAATTTCTGTCACAACTGTATCTTCACACAACCACCACATCAGGTTGATTAAATGACATACACGCAGCTCATAAATTCCTGGCATTACATGCCTTGACATGAACGTGCATTACATGAACATGCACTACTGTTCACGTACAATACCTGTGTAACCACGTAGGTACCACGGTGCAACTTACTGGTACGCATGCAACAAATCCAACACTAGTAGGTCCATTTACACTTGCATAACGCAAATCTCTCGTTTGAAGAGGCTACACCCCCGTAAATAATGCCAGTGTATATCTTGGCAATCAATGACTTAAAAACCAAAGATATAAAACACCTGTTTCTTGACCCTGGCCTAATCTAAGCATCAGTCATCGCCACAGCGACACGGGGGGGGGGGGGCACGCGAGAGTAGGAGATATTTTTGGTTTTGGCATGGGCTATGTAGCTCCTTCCTATTCCTGTATTTTCGTTATTTACGGGTCAATTTTTTTCGTTCGAAATGTAAAATGGATGACCATAGAATTTCTCAATAGAATATAAAATTGAAAACTTTAGAAAGGATAGAGAAAATTGAGTTCACTTTGAATGGTCTGCCACAGGCAGATATCCTTATCATGCTCTTACGTAATACGACAGCTGCTGTAGTCATTAGACCCTGGCTTGACCTCCAGGTTTGTCACGCCTGAGCAGAAAGTTAATTTGCAATGGACAAATACTTCGACTCCTAACTCTCAAACGAAGAATCGTTAGGGGGGTATAGCACCCCATCAGCTTCGTTAAAGTGGGGTCTCGCCTTAAACGAGGGATTGACGGCATGCTTGGAAAAATCGCGATTTTTCTAAAATCGCGACATTTGGGTGCAAGTTGCTAAGCAAGTACACCCAAACGCCCTCGAAACATCGCCAGAAAAATCGCCAGCCGGAGTGCGATTTTTTGAAACATCGCAAAGTTTGAGGCGAAGTTAGCGAGTGTAAATCCAAGCTGCAGAAATATCGCGATTTTTCACCACGTGACTTTCGGGATCGGATTGCACCGGGAGTTTACGCGCGCTCCCGATACCTGTTTGTAACGTGTGTAGAGAGTCGGTCACTGGCCAGAGTACTAGTACACGGTACAGTGTACAGGTCCAAACGGCCGATCCTCGATCGGCTCGTGGTCTCTCACCTCCCTCTCCCTGATGAAACTAGTATGTGAAAATTAGTAGCAAACCTGAAGTTTTTCATGTATCCTCACCCCATGACGACTTAACAAAATAATGTTCTCCCAGAAATGCGTTGATTGTGGGAGTGCCCATACTGCTCACGGGATACCATGTTGGTGAAACAATGGCGAGTTCTTGCTGTCGCCTGATAAAATACCAGTCCTCACTTCCAAGTCCTACTTCTCACTTTCGTCATATCGGCGAAATTTCATGATCCTCCTGAATGCTGCTTTCATCAACTTTTCCATACTTAGATGAAGTTTTACACACCTACTACGTATGTGATACGTATGTGTTTTACTGTAAGTAAACACTCGAGAGAAACACAAATTCATGTGTGCATTGTACTGATAAAAAGCCCTGGCTCAACGTTCCAACCAGCTGGCTGTGAACAAAATATACATGTACTGCACTAAGCACCACTGCAGTGAAAACGACCAGAATAGCGCGCGCTTCCACTCAGCTATACCGTGTTGAAAAGAGGTCAATTACATATGCGCACTACCGACCAAAAAATCGCGATGTTTCGTGAAGCTCAAACTTCGCATGCTTTTGCGCGAGTGTAAAGGGTGGAACCAAATATCGCGATTTTAAAAATCGCGATGTTAGTAGGTGCAAATGCGGCTATGGTAACTGCGTTCAAATGAGTTCACAAGTTCGCTAAAGCATACTCTAATTTGCTTTCTTTTCAGTTTTTAATGTTCATTTCACATTTTCCGGTATTAAACAACTTACTCCTGTGGCGGGACTAGAAACTTGACTTGCATGAGTCTTCTGGAAAAACGGGCGAGTCAGCGTTCGCATCCCATGACGCGACCAGTGCAGTCTTGACGTCGGTCAGCTGCTAACTAACTAAATGGCACAATTAGAAACTGCGCGAAACGTGACAAATGACAACTTTCACTCATTGCGCAAGTCGTCTATGGTGTCCTCAAATTACTAATGAAGGAAACTCAAACGCAAATTTTGCTAACCAGAATTAAACCGCTTCGCTCCGCGAAACATCCTGATCTCCATCCAATGAGGAAATCTCTCCTCATGATCGCTTCAACACTGAATTTATCACATACAAATCACTCGTCGTATCCTTCAGCTGGGTAGATCACCGCGATTTTCGTAACTGGACGTCGATACTCAGCAGTTGGCGTTTTCACCTTCACATTGCGCACCTTACCATCCGGTCCCGGGTAGACTTGGATAACGCGGGCGATGGTCCGTTCGCGTCAGCCATCATCGCGACGTCGTCGACACGTACGTTGCGGCGATCGACGTGCCATTTCTGTCGCGGCGCTAACAACGGAAGAACGTCTCACGTCCAGCGATGCCAGAATGTGTCGACAATCCGCTGAATGAAATCGACACGATGCCTCGGATTTCTCGTTTCTCGGAACGGCCCTTGAGCGACGTCGCTAGATGCACGCCCCAACAGCATATCATTGGGACCTAGGTAGTTGCCGTCATCGGAATCGGTCGGAATCCTGCCAATTGGTCGCTGATTCACAAGGTTGGCGACCTCCAGCAGGCACGTATACAGCTCAAACGGTGTCAAGATCTGCTCCCCGATTGCCGTCTTCAGAATATACTTGCAGCTTTTAACCAGCGACTCTGCACTGCTCTATATCCGCTGGACTAAGTATAGATGTAAAGAGGTCCTACAAATGAGTACATCAAGACCAAAAAGTGGATTTTGATAGAAAATGGATGTAGTACCTTTTGCAACTGAGCTCTTCAAATGCTCTATATACTAAATTTGAAATTGATAAATATCTTAACATTGTTTCAAAGCAAAAACACTTCGATATCCATAGGGGTATGTGTTTCAAAGGACACAGCTTTCATACGACGCTATCACGTCCATGACATTGAATTCTTTTTTCCCTATATCCATTGGAATTTCCTTTTTTGGTGGCTGCAGAAGTGATCACTCATTAACCTTTTAAATGAAGAGAAATAAATAAATAAATAATGCGAAATAAGAAACAAAAATCTTTTTAAAAAGTGTTCATGCACACACATCTACATGAAATGTACATACATTGTGCTGTACATTTCGGTCTGATACGCAGTACAATCATGATTATAATTATAGACAAGCATTTTTTCCTTAATTGTCTTTATACAATATAAAGTAAAACGTATCAGTAATACAAGGAATGATGCAGAAGGGCTACAGTTTAAGCATGCATTGATTTGCATGCAGCCCTCGTTAATAATACACATCGGAAGAAAGAAAAAAATAAGAGAGGAGGAAGAATTGCGTAGAGATGAGAAAGAAGAAAGGAAAAGGGGAAAGTCGAGGTCTGTCTGCTTTCACTAATGGTTTGTACAAAGTTAGTTCACCTGGATCAGTTAACAGTTATACAGGTCATGGTGGGGTTACAGCTGTACATGATTACATGAGATTAACACACAAACCTCTATTGTGAGAAATACATAAATTTCTGAATAAATCACACAATGGAACCTTTCGGGTACCTATACTATCTCCTATTGGGTGGGACCAAACGTCCCTACTGGAAAGAACACAGTGGCCCACAGTGTGCTCACAGTGTATTCACATAGTCGCCTATTATGGGAAGCGCTCGAATTTAACATTGTGGAGATCGATTACACACTGCGATGTGTGTTTTTTTTTAGGGAGTTCACAGAGTAATGCTTTTTATTTTTGCATCACACTGTGAATAAATGATTCAAAACGTGTTCACCTTGTTAAAACGCTCGAAAACAGTGTGAAGGGATTTCACACTGTGCTAAAAATGCGCTCACACTGTGTTTTACATTGTATTTCACACCGTGGGACACTGTTCTTTCCAGCAGGGTGATATGCTAGGTGTGGGTAATACAATCTCGAATATTGCGGTTGTGTGATATAATGTTAATGTCGTTTGCTATGTTATTTATGAAAAAAACAACAACAACAATAATGTTGTAAAATCAGTGTTGCCCTATGGGTCCCAGCCGAGTACTGTCCTGACATTTACAGCTGGTTTTCATAGGTAGTAGCCAACGCCAGCGTCCCTGTAGTGTTTCGCGTTCCATGTCATTTCCCATAGCCCCTGATTGCTGAGCACATCTGGATACTTCCCCATCTCTGCTGCAACTTGTTTTGTCCTTTCTGTTCAAGCATAGTTCTTAGGTTACGGCACCTATACGTACGATGTAGACCTGGAAGATACGACGGTTATCGGCCGAGTGGGTTCCGGAAATTGGCTTTCCCCACTCGGCACCATGAGCTCTCCAGCTTGAGAACTAACCATCTCCCATGTCCACATTGATTTTTTTTTTTCTTTCTGTAAATGTAGGGTTTATACTGGATGGAGCTGCTAATAAGACGCCCAACTCTTCCTCCTTTATCCGGGCTTGGGACCGGCGCTGACCGCGATCTTGGTTTTCAAACCAGGGCGGAGTTGTTCCATACCTGAATATAACACACATGTAAGTCAACAGGGATATCAAGTACTACTGAAATCTGACAGTGGAAGTACTTTGAAACATGTAAATTATTGACTTCACGTTAAATTGAGGTATGATATTGTTTCACGACAACGCAAAATGAAGTTAACCGAGAACAGTAGTAATCATTTTCGAAATACTTTGTATACACTCATAACATTCATCTATTAAAACGATGGATTCAGCAATAATGACAATGATAATAGAATGCACTACTATCACTGTTTTCCATGAGAGTAAAGAAGATGAAAATCTCGTTTTCATATAAGAAAAGCCTGAACTACATACCATGTTTTCAATATATATATATATATATATATATATATATATATATATATATATATATATCATATGTATATTTGTTGCTTAAAGATATTGCTATATCAGTACTTGCTCATATTTTCTTTTTCGTTTTGGTTATGTGTATGTAAGTGTGTTTGCGTGTGGGTGTGTGAGCGTGTGCCACATCATAGATCCAATTAAAAAAAGACAAGTCAGATTTACAAGTAACTGCCAAGTTATTCTATGATGCCAGCAATAGCATTATTTAACCCGTAACATACTGAATTCTGAAATCCCCATAGACTTGATACACAGGCCCCCAGGACTGGTTCCAGTATGGAACGGTTAAAATGACATCGAGGGACTTCACCTCCATTATATTTAGAGTTGAAAGAGAAGTTCCGGAATATAATAATTATCGACTTTCACAACTAGATAAAAATGCCCGTTTCTCACGGCCGGTTTACATGTGTTATCTTTGGTATTCCATCTGAAAGCCTTATATGAAGCTCTATACATATTTGTTTTACAATGAATCTTTTGTTTTTCTCTAATAATACCAGCATAACTAATGCTTCCTTAATAAAGCCTGCAAAGTGGCACTGCGCGTATACCCACTTTTCGTAAGTTGACTCTTCAGGGCCCCGTTGCATAAAAGTTACGATCAAACGCAAGTCAAGAAAATCTTACGCAACTTGATTTTCAACCAATCAGAATGGAGCATTTGGGACTCAGTTATGTTTGATCTTCTTGACTTGCGTTTGATCGTAACTTTTACGCAACGGGGCCCAGGTTGTATAGTTTCTAGAATAATATCTTACCTATCCTGTGAGCAAAGGAAGAGCTGATAAATCGACTCAGCATAATAATATTCCTCCTTCATTCCTCTTTCCAAGGTTATGTATGCTATTGACATGAGTGAACGACACCCATCTTTTACGAGTGAAGCTGCATACCAATCTTCTCGTAATGAGTAACGTGTCCATTTTCATATCTATACTGGCAAAGTTGCATTACCATGTCAGAAGTTAAGTTGTGACCAGACGTCCACCGACTGTGTCCCAACTGCTGCGCAGCAATCTCAAGTACACCGTATCGAATATCAGTAGTAATGTCCACAACCAGTTTGCAACTGGTAATGACTTTGGAAAGCAGATAACTATTATTACAGCTCTGATTGTGCACGGGATTGCTTTTGCCACACCAAGGACAAGCGTAACCGATCACACTGGTAAGTACAATGTATGTCACAAACAGGTATATAAACCTATCACCAGCAAAAAAAAAAGAAAGAAAAAGACATTCCCCCTTTTTTCTTTCTTTTTTTTTTTTTGGGGGGGGGGGGAGGGGGGCTTATGTGTTTCTTCTACTCAAATTTATCACGGAAAAAGACTTAAAGCCCTGGTTGACATCGTCTCCTTGCCAGTATGTGGTTTGCCATGGTAGTTGTGACACTATACTTGTCTATCTATCACAGTCTATACGTTGGTCATTGCTGTACTACAGAGAATGCACAGTCCCCGGCTGGCATATTTTGATTTGATTTGATTTATCGGTTTTTGTATCATCATTGTACATGCACATACATGTACATGTATATATGAATACATAAACCTAAGTTGTTAACAAAATATAGTGCTTACTTCCTCTTTCCCGGAATTGTACCCATGGTTATTACTCAATTTGTACATGTACAAATCTGTATGTACTCTCGCAGCCACATATCAAACACACATTTGAGCATGTGGGTATGTTCACATGGCTTTTGAAATAGATATAGATATTCTGTCAATTTTATAACATTATTTTGTAGTCTTACCTGGTTCAGATTTCACTGTCATAGTCTGTTGTTCTACTCCATTCTGAAAAAGTTCAAAACAAAGCTACTGCATTAAATTATTTCCGTCATTACCATTCATTATGACACTATAGTACGAGGTGATATAGTTAAAGATAAAGTTACACCAATGAAGCTTCTAGATTTGATAACTGACATTAAACTCTCTTGGAAGCCACTTATAGTGATTGTTATGCAATAGCTTTTATCACATTACTTTTCCCTCTCTCACCCTCTTAATGTTATATTCAGCTCTACGTTTACCTTATCTTAATTATGTATCATAGCTTTGAGAAATAACTCATGCAACTATAATATCTCAACACACTCTCACGTCTCCAGCAGAAAGCCCTTTGCATAATTCCCAATATATTGTGGCGGTCTCATACCGATGTTTTGTTCTCCGAAAACAAAATCTTAAAAATTCTGATCTCTATCTAAATATCATATTGATCAATTTATGTACAAAACCAGAAATAATTCATTACCTCTCCCTTTCACTAGCATGTTTGCAAGAAACCGTTCCTTCCATAAATACCCCCCTATTCCTTCTAACGAATTTCATTTGCCGTTAACTAGTTGTGTTTTTTTTTCCTCAGGCCATTTATACTCCTATATTGGCTGGACTTAGATATGGGGATTATCTCAGTCGATGTCTGTGGTAGTTAAAAAGCAGTTTAAGCTCTGTCAAAATTATTTTTAAGAAAGAAAAATATTTGCAAAAATCTGTCTGAGTGTCATCACCTAAATTAAAGTTTTACATATCGCTATTACAAAATCGTAAAAATGTGCCGATTTTTTTTTTTTTTTTTTGGTTGCATTGGAACCATTTTTTTTTCTCTTGAAATCAAGTAGTTAATGTTGAGTATCCATACGTTTATTCATCAATTTATTCCAGTCTCGTTATAGTCGTCTATCATTTATCTTCACACCAAGTAATGAGTTTCCTTTAACTCTCTCCCTGCCTCTTTTTTTTTTTCTTTTCTACTGCATGACATCCAAATACTGTAGGATTTGTTCAGGGTGTTTGTGTCGGGTTAGTTATACTTTCGTTTCTTAGTTTGTGTCGTAATTCCTTTTTTTGTAAAGCAGTAGCTATTAACATTCATTTAATTTGTTGTATGATACGTGGGGGATGTACCTCAAATACGAGCGTTGCTTTTGAGCATACGCTCCTTTTCCATTATTTCTGTATAGTTTTAACACTTTACATATTTCCGTTATAATACACTCTGATGTAGTTTATGTAATCATCCTCTATAAAATAGTATATTTTCTGCTGAAAACGGAAAGAAAAAATGATTGAATGAATGTAACGAGCGTATCGATACATAGCATAGAAACACAATCACAACATGTGTATAATATGTTTTGATACATACGAATTGAGACGTAATACAGAAACATAAACACAACATATCACTGTAAAGGTCGACTTTATACTTCAAAATCTAAAAGGCATTTAAAAGGATTGTTCTAAGGGTGACATCATGGGCGTCAATTCGATGCAACCAACAATACTGGGGTCTTCTAGGAGACGGTTATTTTTTTTTTTTTAGTTGTTTTATTTGTTTCCAAAACATGTTGCCCAAACCAAAGGTAGCTCGAACTTCGGTATCAATTGACAAGCAATATAGAAATGATAATGATTATACTGATGATCATAATGATAATTATTATACAACAATAATAATACTCCTAATAATAGAAATAGAATTAATATCA
Organism: Diadema setosum; assembly: GCA_033980235.1. NCBI lineage: Eukaryota > Metazoa > Echinodermata > Echinoidea > Diadematoida > Diadematidae > Diadema > Diadema setosum. The sequence goes on along the minus strand of CM067074.1, from coordinate 8,434,814 downwards.
GTTATAATCAGAATACTACTAACAATGACAAAAATGATGATAATCACTACCTACTCAGGGGCGTCACCAGCGTTTTCTCGAGAGGGTGCGTTTTGACACTAAAAGTAACTTTTTTTTTTAATTTGGTGTATTATTGGTTCCTGTATTATCATGTACATTTACATAATCATATGCATTGTATAATTATATTATACAGTGCGTATCAAAAAAAAAACGCAACAAGATTTGATTTCAAATTTGTGAAGATTGTGTTAACTTTACACCAAAGAGAGTAGCAACATCGTAAAACCACATATCTCCTCTTTCCAATGATATCTTATTTATTCATACACGGTCATGGATGGCTGAGTAATCATTCTTTTTTGACAATGAGTCAAATTGGACTTGGGACCAAGTTTAGTCACTGCAAGAAACTATGCACCGTATCCGTAATTAACTTAACAAATGGAATAATGAGATTAATAATCGCAACTTACCATTGTCTTCTTTTGGATATCTCTTTTTAACATTACGTCCCATGCCCCTCAACATGGCCACCATTCCTTTCCACACAGAGATTAGCTCTTCTCTCCATCTCTCTCACAGCCCTCCGAATCATTGGGGCTTGGTGGCGTAGAGCTTCAAACTCATCAGTGATTCTCTGTCTCAGAGTTGCAATGTCAGGTGGAGGGGTAGTGAACACTTTGCTCTTGAGATAACCCCAAAGAAAAAAGTCACAACAAGTCAGATCCGGAGATCGTGGTGGCCACTCCACATCATGATAGACGGCAATGACCCGATTTCCAAATACCTCAGCCAATCTGTTTCTTACTGCAACTAGTCGATGAGATGGTGCGCCATCCTGTGCCCACCATAGGCGTCTGAACACACCCCTTTGTTGCACAGGAAAATTTTCAATCAATTCAGGAATCACATGTTCATTCAAAATTTGTAAGTATCCATTTCCGTTCAAGTTGTTTTCAAAGAAGAAAGGCCCTAGGAGCAAACCGTTTCCACAGAGTCCAGCCCAGACATTCAGCTTTTCTCTACGAAAATCGACGTCATAGTTAAATGCAGGGGATTACCTTTAGGAGCATACTGGCGAACATTATGTGTTGTTACCTTTCCGTTCATCCAGAAGCTACTTTCGTCTCCAATGACAAAATTGCTTAGGAACCGGCCATCTGCGTGACACTGATCGATAAACCACTGGCAAAATTCTAGTCTTCGTGGCAGGTCTCCAGGCAGAAGTTTGTGCCTTGCATTCATTCGATACGGGTGCCATCCGAGGTCCAGTCTTGTGATCCCATTAAATGTTGCTGATGGAAGTCCCAATCCATTTCTTCTGGCACTGTCATTTCTTGGATTCTGCTGAAGGAGGTTTCTTACTGCATCAACGTTTTTTTTCAGATCGTCCTGTTCGCTGCCTTCCAGAGTTTCTTCTGTTACGATTGAGGCTGGTCCCTGTAGCCTGGTACTTGGCCACATTTCGCAATATCGTGCTTCTGGGTGGAGGATCACGGTCAGGAAATCGTGCTCGAAATGCGTCTTGCACAATCCTTGAGTTTTGGGTGCGAGCATACTCATTCACCACAAATACTCTCTGCTCTGTGGTCAACTGAGGCATCTTGGACACTGATGACAACTTAATGAGCAAATTACTAAACATGCTTGTTACAGGGCTAGTGCCTATGAAAAGCAGATCACTGCAACAAATATTCAATATTGATTTTTATGTAAATTCTCACCTGGACAGTCCAAAAAAACAAAACAATGGAGCATCGAGATATTATGGTATGTCTCACCTGTCTGAACATTCCACAAAAGAATGAGAAAAAGGACAAGGAGATATGAGAATTCATGCTGGTCTCATTAACTGAAACTTGGTCCCAAGTCCAATTTGACCCATTGTCAAAAAAGAATGATTACTCAGCCATCCATGACCGTGTATGAATAAATGAGATATCATTGGAAAGAGGAGATATGTGGTTTTACGATGTTGCTACTCACTCACAAATTCGAATTTTAATCTTGTTGCGTTTTTTTTTTTTTTGATACGCACTGTACATTTGAAGAGTTTGTTCGCAAAAACAGATAAGTCCAATTTTGAAGATTTTGAAGTACGGTCTCTGTCATAAAGTACAAAATAACATACCTTTTAAATGATATATTGGTCACTACATAATAAAAGGTACATTTTTGTAGTTATGGTCAAAAGAAGCAAACAATTTCTTATTATTCTCTTTATTTTTCTTGTCCTTTAATCGCAAATATCTCCATTTGGCAAATATGGATTTATCGGTTTCTGCGAACAAACTCTTCATGTGTACATACATTGTTTGTGGCACGTATTCATAAGCATTGTACATTACCTTTGCAATGTACACAATATTTTCGGATGTGGAATTGTGCGATCTGGTGCACACTTGATATTGTATCCGTAGTATCATTTTAAACATCATACTTCAAGACTCATCAGTACTGCCCTCTACAGGTGCCTTCGTTGACACAAGCAACGGACATCACGTTCACCCTTTGATCGACAATACAATAGACACAGCATTCAATTCAATTAATGATGATGACTTTTTTGATACGGCCGGGCCTTCTTTGGCAGAACGTGAAGCAAATGTCACTAAAAATGATACTTTTTTGATAATTATGTTTCAGATAGTTTTAATTCATTGTAGCAAGAATTTGAATATGATTTTGACATAGAAAACCAACTTCAAAGTCCATCTTCTGAATATCTCACTGTCAACCAGTTTAATAATGTTGTTAAAGGCAGCCGATCGCCATCCCTACTGATACGTAAACTCCGAACGACCGAAGTTTGTGCATGCAATTGCGCAATGCCAGACTCGGTGCTATATCCATAAACGTGTGGAACAATGCTGCCACTGAGACACGTGTGTGTGTGTGTACGCATTATACACAAACATTGTCACCGCGAACTGCGGTGATTGGAGGAGAGAGGCCAGAAAACGCGCGCGCGTGTGTGTGTGTGTGTGTGCGTGTGTGTACGCATCATACACACATATTGTCACCGCGAGCTGCGGTGATTGGAGGAGAGAGGTCAGAAGCCGTGTGGCTCTTTTGGCCTCTCTTCATGCGCATGCGCACTGAGAGTGTGCGTCCATTCGGAAGCTCCCGTGGCTCGCTCGGACAGCCATGGAGGAGATTAGCACAGAGAGCTCTCTTGTAGCAACAGAACTCTTAAGAGTTCTGTGCTTGTAGCCCACAGAACTCTTACGTTTTGTTCGCTGACCCATTGAGCCAGGGCTATTCTCATTCGGGGTCACTACATTTGATACAGAATGGGGGAGGCAGCGTGTTGCGTTCGTCTCCGTGCCGCACAAACCACTCGCCACGACTGAGTGTCTTTAAGGAGTATGATGATACCACCTTTTCTCTTATACATTTCAACATTAGAAGTGTTAATAAACATTTTGAAGAATTGCAGTTGTTTTTGAATAAACCCATCAGGCAAAAATTCTCAGCGATAGGTTTGACTGAAACCTGGCTTTCCCAGGATTCAAGTCTTCCATACGCTCTCGACGGATATGATTTTGTAGTTTATAACAGGCAACACAGGGTGGGTGGGGGCGTTGCGTTATACGTTTCACAAATGTATGATTATGTAATCGTGATGAGGTTAACAGCATGACTGATTCGATTGAATCTCTTTTTATTGAAATATCCGTTCCTGGCAGTAAGAATATTATCATAGGTGTATAGAGACCTCCAAATGCAAACACTAAATCATTTTTAGATTATTTTTCGGATTTGGTGAAGAAACCAATTTTTATTCACAAAAAAAAAAATGTTTCATTATGGGAGATTTTGATATAGACTTATTATAAAAACAAAATAATATGTCACAAGATTTTTGAGAAATATTTTTATCTCCTTCTTTTTTGCCTTTGATATCTAAGTCCACACGAATAGTTAATGAATCCGCCTCCCTTATTGATAATATTTTTTTTTGGGTAATATTCTTCCTCCTCCCGATTCCCTACTGCTTTTAGACATTACAGACCATTTTTCCCCCATCTCTACTAGTTTCTCTTTAAATGATACTATTGATAATAATATGGTTGTTTATTGAGACGAAGAATCACTCATGAAAATATAGCCAGTCTAGGTGATGACAGACTGGTCTTGTATCTTTGATACTAATGATGTAAATTTGTCTTTTGAATATTTTATGCAGAAGTTTCTTCGACTCTTGGATATCCATATTCCAAAATGTAGACAAAAACAATCTGATTATAAAAGAATACCTAGGCTTCCATGGATCTCTCAATAACTTTTACGTTCAATAAACAGAAAAAAATAATCTACATTATAAATTCAAAATGAAACCTACTGTGCAATCAAAACTTAAATATACTAGTTATAAAAATACGTTGACGAAAATTATACGCATAGAAAAGAGAAAATATTATACCAGGCAGTTATATTTGTATAGGCAAGATATGCAAAACACATGGAAGGTTTTAAAGCAAGCAATGAATATATCAAATGATAAATATAATATTACCAAAATTAGGTTTGGAGATGAAATCATTGAAAATTCTCATCAGATTTGTAATATTTTGAATAATCATTTTTCTTTAATCGGGGAAAATCTTCCAAGCAATATACTTCATTCAACGAAACATTTTTCTAAAATTTTTGGTCCACCAAATTCTAGTTCAATGTTCCTTAGTCCAACATATAAGCAGGAGATAATTGATATCGTTTCACATTTTAGTTCTAAAAAAGTGCTGGACATGATGACATCAGTAATTTTCTTTTGAAGGGGGTAATGTCTTCAATTGCAGATCCTTTAGCTCACATATTCAATTTATCTCTTTCCAATGGCATTATCCCTGAGAGTATGAAAATAGCAGAAGTCATTCCCTTGTTTAAAAAAAGGCGACAAATTAGGTGTTAATAATTACCGACCGATTTCTTTGTTATGTACATTGTCCAAAATTCTTTACAAAATCGTTCACAAAAGTGCTATTGCTTTTTTAAAATTCAATCATATACTTTCAAATTCTCAGTTCGGATTTAGAGAAAAATACAGCACAACACATGCATTATTAAAGTTTTGTAAAAAAAGTGGCACATGCTATTAACAGATCTTCGCATCTAATAGGTTCGTTCCTGGACTTCTCCAAGGCCTTCGACACTTGCATTAATCATGATATTTTACTTGATAAATTACATCATCACGGAGGGCGTGGGAAGGCCTTGGAGTGGTTTAGGAGCTACCTCATGAACAGGAAGCAATATGTCTCTTTGAATGGGTATAATTCACAAATGTTGAATATCAAATGTGGGGTCCCACAGGGAAGTTTATTAGGTCCGCTTTTCTTTCTCGTTTATATAAATTATTTTTGTAGGTCATCAGATGTTCTTTCCTTTATTCTCTTTGCGGATGACTCAAATTTATTTTTTTCGCACAATAATCCTCTTACTCTTGTAAATACAATAAACTCTGAATTAGAAAATGTCGCCCAATGGATAAAGGCAAATAAACTATCTCTCAATCTTCTAAAAACAAAATATATGTTTTTTAGCAGTTCTACAGAGAAACTACCTGTTGACATTGTTTTTGATGGGACTCAACTGGAAATTGTTTCCCATATCAAATTTTTGGGAATAACAGTTGATAATGAGCTGTCATGGAAATTCCATATTGATAGTATATGTAAAATTATTTCACGAAATAATGGTATGATTAATAAGGTTAAATTTTGTCTTCCTTTGTCGTCCCTTATTACATTATATTCATCTCTCATATTGCCATACTTAAATTATGGTATTCTTGCTTGGGGAGATACATATCAAACATTCTTAGATAAATTACTTTTATTACAAAAGAAGTCACTCCGTATTATATGTCATACTGCATTTCTGTCTCATACTGACCCGTTATTTTTGAAAACAAAATATTGAAAATCAAGGATTAGTATCTGTGTAACGTAGGACAATTTTTGTTTAATTATGATTAGAAAAATCTTCCAAATATATGTGAAACAATGTTTCCAAGAAATCAGTCCGTTCACAATTACCCAACAAGGTGTTCGAATGAGTTTCATTTGCCCTTTTTCAGAACTCTTCTGGCTCAGAACACCTTTATTTACGATGAGCCAAAGTTTTGGAACTCACTTCCTAATGATACTGTAACAGCACGAACTTTGAATTCTGTCAAGAATAAATTGAAATTATTTTTATTGAAATATCATAACATATTACCGGACTAGGTTTGTTTCATTAACTCAATTAAGTTATCACTTATCTTTTTTAAAAAAAAAAATAGAAATATATGCATTAATCATTACACATCAACTATTTCCTATCATGAGAGTAAAATAACCTGTCGAATATAACTTCTCCTCAAATATGACAGTCATCGAACAATGCATCATTGTGTCTATTCTTTGTTTTTAATATGTCCGCTCTTTTGTAGTTTTTCTGGTATATGTACCCAATCCTTATATTCACAATATCATTCAAGGGTGCGTCTTTTAACTCCTATACATCCTGGACATCTGTTTGCTCGTGTCCACGATGACGTGTGTTGCAGTTTCATTTTCTTTTGTTTCCCTTTTCTCTTTTTTTTTCATTCTTTCCTGTTATTTCATTTCATGTCAGTTGACATTGGTTTCTTTGATTTTGTTTCATATATTTGTTTGTAGTTTCATGACGCCATTATTTGCTTTTTTAAGTATTTCTGAGGGTCCCATATCGTACAAGCTTGGCTTTTTAGTGGGACCCTCCATTTCCATTCCCATCCGTGTAAAATGCATATGTATATACCTTATAAATGCAATTTATGTCGTTACTCATCATCATATTTATCATGTTGATGTACGTTTATCGAAATTACTACAAATTTGTTTTATTTATGCATTGAATATAATTTATATTGGTTATTTAATGGAAATAAAACTAAATTTGAACTTGAACTTCAACTTGAACTTTATTTTTGTATTCAGTATTGGATACGAATTGTCACGGGAAGTTTACATTTATTTTACGTATACGCCTAAGTCCCGACACGGGCAAAAATACAATTTACAAGATGAGATTACCAAAAAATTCAAAAGAAACATCAAAACAAAAGTCCATTTTTTCATCTTAACTGTTGTTGGTGACGCTTTTCTCTTCTCAACTTGTTAACCTCCTTCCTCTGATGATCAATTTTCATGCTGACATCATGAGTGAATTTCCGCCATTCATGTCTGTCATCAACATGGTCTCTCCAGTTGTGAAGGACATCGGCTCTCCTCAGAATGTCTTTGATTGTATCTTTGTATTTCAGATGAGGGCGTCCTATACTGCGACAGCCATCATCAAGCTCTCCAAAAAAGAGCTCCTTGACAGGTCTGGCAGCTTCCATTCGCACAACATGACCAACCCATCGTAGTCGATTTTTAACGAGGGTGGTTTCAATGTCAAGTGTTTTTGCCTGTTCCAATACTTCATCATTTGTGACAAAGTGGTCCCACTTGATGTGGAGAATAGACCTAAGGTGTCGTTGTTGAATGGTCCTGAGCTGCTTTATATGGCGCCGATAGAGTGTCCATGTTTCACTCCCATATAGCAGTAAAGGGGTCACACATTGGTTATACACTTTGAGTTTTGTTTCAGTAGTCAGATCCCGACACTGAAATACTCTTTGCCTCAATCTTCCCATTGCACATGATGCGGCTTGAATGCGTGCCTTGAGTTCTTCATCTACTTTGCAGTCTTTTGTAATGTAACTGCCAAGATATTTGAAACGGTCAACTCTACAAAGTTTATTTCCATCAATGTAGAAATCAACTTGCTCTCCCACACTCATTGTCTCTGTCTTCTTAATGTTTTACGTAAGGAATTGACAAATAGCCATGGTTTTATTGAACACACAAAGTGACGCACACACCCACCCACAAGCGCGCCGGAACACTTCCGTTTTTTTTTTTTTTTTTTTTTTTTTGGGGGGGTGTTGTTGTTGTTTCGTGGTTTTTTTTTTCGTTTTTTTTTTTTTTTTTTTTTTTTTTTTGGGGGGGGGGGGGGGGCACACATGAGATCCTCGGTGAGGGAGCGATATGACCGAGCGGTGGGGGGGGGGGGGGGTTGAGTGTGGGAGGAGGTATCATACCCCCTCCCACGGTAGGGCTTTTTTTTTTTTTGTAAAAGCAGGGTACAAAAGTCACATTTGTAGAGCATGTAAAAGCAAATTTCTGGGAATTAAACATAGTAGAAAAATTACTGTAAAGAAACTGTGATTATAACATAGGAGGTATACAGATGTGACGGTGTGAGATCCTCGGCGAGGGAGCGAAGCGACCGAGTGGGGAAGGGGGATACCCCCTCCCACGGTAGGGACTTTTTGTAAAAGCAGAGTATAAAAGTCGCGTTTATAGAGCATTTGTAATCAAATTTCTAGGGAATTAAACACAGCAGAAAAATCACTGTGAAGGTCTATGATTATATCATACGGGGGTACATTATGTGACGGTGTGAGATCCTTGGAGAGGGAGCAAAGCGACCGAGGGGGTGGGGGAAGGGTGTGGGAGGGGAATACCCCCCCCCCTCCCACCCACGGTAGGGACTTTTTGTAAAAGCAGAGTACAAAAGTCGCGTTTGTAGAGCATCTAAAAGCAAATTTCTGGGAATTAAACATAGTGGAAAATTCACCGTAAAGGACTATGATTATATTATAACATACGGGGGTAGATAATGTGACGGTGTGAGATCCTCGACGAGGGAGCGAAGCGATCGAGCAGGGGAGGGTGTGGGAGGGGGATATACCCCCTCCCACGGTAGGGAATTCTTGTTAAAGCAGATTATAAAAATCACGTTTGTAGAGCATTTTAAAATCAAATTTTAGGGAATTAAAAATAGTTAGAAAAAGAACCGCGAAGGACTGTCATGATAACCTATGAAAACTATTCATTTTATTATAAGTACGGGCAAAGGAAGCGAGCCACTTTCACTTTACTATTCGTCATGTCCGTCTGAACTGTATTAATAAAAAGTTTTAAACGTGATCCCATTGTTCGAGCAATACAATTTGTTCTTATATTGGCATAGAAGCATAGAAAAAAAAGGAAAAATGCACAGTGTAAGGTTTCATAAATGTATGTTTCAGGGGACACACTCGAGGACGCGAGGATACCATCTATAGATCAAAATTACTCATAATTTGATATTAGTGTATAGACATAACAATGTAAATTCGGGAGCTATTTCTATGTCCGTTTACATGCTTTGTACTGGTCCAGTCAAAGTTCTCCTACAGACTTTGACTGATTGTGTGTACGCTTTCTACTTATAATGTTTATGTAATTTATGTTCTTTTCCTATGCTGTTTATGTATTTTATGTTTTTGTTTATGTTGCCAGAAATTTATCTCCATGTGAATTTGCCTACTCGCTGTTCTATCCGTGAACCCGGGGCTGTTAGTGCTTCCCTTGTGCCATTATATTTCATTCCTTTACAAACTCGTCAGTTGACATGCCTTCATATACTTTATGACTCTCCTTATGGCTAATCGACTCAATGCAGCATTTGCTTCCCTTGATGATGATGAACTCTTTGATTTGTTTAGACGCTTCCCTTCGGAATTAAGTCGTACTCAGTTACATTCGTCTGCTTTTTTTGATAATTTTATTGCCAACAATGTTAACGCATCTTCAAAAGATTTATATAATGCTTTTGATTTTGAACATGACTTAACTCCAACTCCTTCTAAGTATGTCACTGTTGATCAATTCAAAGATTTTACAAAGAGTTTTTCACAATGCACTTTTTCTATGTTACATCTGAATATAAGGAGTATTAATAAACATTTTGATGAATTACAGATATTATTAGATAACCAAAATAAACATCAAATTTCAGTGATAGGCTTATCTGAAACATGGTTATCATCTGATGATAATTTGCCGTATGCATTAAATGGTTATGATTTTATTGTTAATAACAGAGGGAACAGGACGGGTGGTGGAGTTGCGTTATATTTATCTCAAAAATTTGAATATGGTGTTTGTGATGAATTCAATATTATGAATGATACTTTAGAGTCCCTGTTTGTGGAAATAATCATTCCGCAAAGTAAAAATATTATGATTGGTATTGTTTATAGACCCCCAAGTTCAAGTCCTAAAGATTTTCTGGATTGTATATCAAACTTATTAAAAAAAACCCATTTTATTAATAAAAATATTTTCATAATGGGTGATTTTAACATTGATTTGGTTAAGAATGATGATAATACATCTCAAGAATTTTTTGAAATGTTTTTGTCAGCTTCTTTTTTGCCATTAATTTCGAAGCCAACTCGTGTTACAAATCATTCCGCCACCCTCCTTGATAATATTTTTACTAATTCCGTGCAGATTTTAAATTCTTCCATAATTTTATCTGATATTACTGATCATTTCCCCATTATAGCATGTTTTGACCTTAAACATTGTGTTGATAAGTTTCATTCTTTTTCATCCAGGCGTAGAGCTACACCAGAAAATTTGGCTAGTCTTGGTGCTAACCTAGACAGGGCTGATTGGTCTAGTGTTTATGATAATGATGATATAGATGTATCGTTTGAGAATTTTTCAGGGATAATTAATAGACATTTAGATGAATATATTCCCAGATTAAAAGAAAAGTCAGTTAATTATAAAACGTCCCCCAAATTACCATGGATTACAAAATCTCTTCTTCGTTCAATAAATAGGAAAAATAGGTTATATTATAAATTCAAAATGAAAAAACTGAGAAGTTAAAATATAAATACACTTCGTATAAAAATATTTTAACGAAGATTATACGGTTGGAAAAGAGAAAATATTATATGATTCAGTTAGAAAAATATAAACATGATATGAAAAATACATGGAAGGTGTTGAAGCAGGCTATGAATATATCAAAAAAGAAATCAGAAATTAAAAAATAAGACATGATAATAAAGTTTTTGAAGATCCTAATGATATAGTCAATATTTTTAACTCTTATTTTTCAATGATTGGAGAGAATTTGGCAGAAAAAATACCGCAGTCAAATATACATTTTTCTGAATTTTTAGGTCAATCCAATTCCAGTTCTATTTTTTTTGTTCCAACAACAAAATATGAAATAATAGATATTGTTACCGCAATGAATAACAAGCGAAGTGCCGGTTATGACGATATCAGTAATTTTATTTTAAAGGGGATTATATCTTCAATTGCTGACCCACTTTCATATATTTTCAATAAATCCTTATCAAGTGGTGTTTTTCCTGATTTTATGAAAATAGCTAAGGTTTTCCCTTTATTTAAAAAAGGAGATGATTCTGATATATGTAATTATAGACCTATTTCTTTGCTTTCATCTTTATCTCATGACGCAAATCTCTCGTTTGAAGAGGCTACACCCCAGTAAATAATGCCAGTGCATATCTTGGCAATCAATGACTTAAAGTCAAAGATATAAAACACCTGTTTCTTGACCCTGGCCTAATCTAAGCATCAGTCATCGCCACAGCACCACAGGAGGGGGGGGGGGGCACCGCGAGAGGAGGAGATTGTTTTGGTTTTGGCATGGGCTATGTAGCTCCATGGTGCGTGTGTGTGTGTGTGTACGTGTGTGTGAGTGTAGACATTCAGCGTATGCAGACAGAGCATGCCTGTACTGCAGTGACTGGAACTATTGTCATTCCATTTTGTCTCTCCCCTTCTCCCTCCCCCATCTCTCCCCCCCTCTCTCTCTCTCTCTCTCTCTCTCCCTCTCTCTCTTTCTCAGCAGGCTGATTGTAACCAGGGAGGTAGTCTCACCTCCCCGTTGTAACTCACTGCCAAATAGCACATTGTCAGCACCGGCAAACTGGCAATGCTCTCCTTCTTATTCATGTATTTTCGTTATTTACGGGTCAATTTTTTTTCGTTCGAAATGTAAAATGGATGACGATAGAATTTCTCAATAGAATATAAAATTGAAAACTTTAGAAAGGATAGAGAAAATTGAGTTCACTTTGAATGGTCTGCCACAGGCAGATATCCTTACATGCTCTTACGTAATACGACAGCTGCTTTCTCAATGATCCAGTCAGCAGGCTGTTGTAACCAGGGAGGTAGTCTCACCTCCCCTTTGTAACTCACTGCCAAATAGCACATTGTCAGCACCGGCAAACTGGTAATGCTCTCCTTCTTATTCCTGTGTTTTCGTTATTTATGGGTCAATTTTTTTCGTTCGAAATGTAAAATGGATGACCATAGAATTTCTCAATAGAATATAAAATTGAAAACTTTAAAAAGGATAGAGAAAATTGAGTTCAATTTGAATGGTCTGCCACAGGCAGATATCCTTATCATGATCTTACGTAATACGACAGCTGCTGGAGTCATCAAACCCTGGCTTGGCCTCCAGGTTTGTCAAGTCTGAGCAGAAAGTTTATTTGCAATGGACAAGTACTTCGACTCCCAACTCCCAAACGACAAATATACGCACCCCACTTTGGCGAAACCCAGGTGGGGACTCGCCTCAACCGAGAGATTGACGGCATGTAAAATATTGGAAAAATTGATATTTACAAGAACAATTAATTTTTTGAATTTGCATAATGTTTTTACAAATTCTCAATTTGGGTTCCGTCAGAAACATAGCACCATTCATGCTCTTTTAAAGTTTATTGACCACGCTGCGCACACTATTGATAATCATTCTCATCTTATTGGTATCTTCCTGGACTTCTCCAAGGCCTTCGATACAATTAATCATGAAATATTACTTTATAAACTGTCTCATTATGGAATACGCGGGAAGGCCTTGGAGTGGTTCAGGAGTTACCTACAAAACCGAAAACAATATGTATCTCTGAACGAGTACAGCTCGAGTTTAGAATTCATTAAATGTGGCGTCCCACAGGGTAGTTTATTAGGACCTTTACTTTTTATCATTTATATCAATGACTTTTGTAGATCATCTGACATACTCTCATTTATACTTTTTGCTGACGATTCAAATATTTTCTTTTCTCACCAAAATCCAGATACTCTTGTACGCATAGTTAATTCCGAATTGAAAAAAGTAACTCAGTGGATAAGAGCTAATAAATTATCTCTTAATCTTCAGAAAACTAAGTATATGTTTTTTAGTAATTCTTTAGAAGATTTAGACACAGGTATTGTTCTTGATAACACTTTGTTAGAACGAGTTCCTCATATAAAATTCCTTGGTATCACAGTGGATGATAAACTTTCGTGGAGGCCGCATATTACTAACATTAGTGCAATAATTTCACGCAATATTGGTATTATTAATAGACTCAAGTTTCATATTCCATTGTCCTCTTTGTTGACGTTGTATTTTTCTCTAATTTTACCTTATCTTGATTACGGACTCCTAGCGTGGGGTAGTGCCCATCAAAACGTACTAGATAAATTACTTTTGTTACAAAAAAAAAAGGTTATTCGTATTATTTGTGGCGTCCCGCCACGTTCCCATACAGAGCCATTATTTATTAAACATGAGATTCTGAAAATTAAAGATTTGTATTTTTTTCAACTTGGTCAGTTTATGTTTAATTACAATGTAAATGCACTTCCCAGTATTTTTAATTCAATGTTCCCACGGAACCAGTCTTTTCATGATTATCCCACTAGACAATCTAATGAGTTTCATTTACCCCTCCTGAGAACTTTATTGGCTCAGAATACATTTATATACACTGGTCCTAGATTTTGGAACTCACTGAGCTGTGAAATAAAAAATTCCCCATCTTTGTATTCTTTTAAGCGCAAGTTGAAACTTTTTTTATGAAATCCTCCCTGACATGTTTTTTTTTTCCATTAACAGCTATAGTTTTTTTTTAACCTCAGAGTTCATCATCCACCCACCAATCATTCAAACACTGAATTTATTATTACGTAAAGAAGTAGCCATTACAATCCTTGCTCAGCTGCATGCAGCACCAACTCTATGAAGCACATTCTCTACCATCCTCTGTTCCATTTCCCTTATTCAGCGTGTAGGTATTCTCTCATTCTCTCTTTTCTTCTTTCTTTCCTTCCATACTTTTCATCTATTCTGGCAAGTTGTGTCATGTTGTAGCGTTTCTTCTGTTTTGTCCCGTCCTGTCGTATATTATATTCGTCACAAGTGTTTGTAAATAAGTAATTTATAGGTTTTATGAGTGGTTCACAATCTACAAGCTTTGCTTTTTAGTGGACCTCTCTATTCTTTCTTCCTTTTTTTTTTTAACTGAAGCATGACTTTGTATTATTTTTTTTTGCCAGTATGCGCTCCTATGTTTATTGATACCATTTATTAAGACAAATGCTCTTTGTTTATGATGTAAAACCTGATTTATCTTGTTATGTTTTTGTTGAAAAAGAAGAAAGAAGAAGAATGAAAATAAATGAATTGAATTGAATTGAATTGAATTGAATTGAATTGAATTGTTAGTGTATTATTCGCCCCGTTATGGGCGAAAAAAAGTCGCATTGTCAGTTATGAAATTGACATCTTTTAAAAAGTGCCTTTATTGTTCATTTTGGTCTTTCAATAATTGATCAATTATTTGTTACAAGGGGCAGGGGGGGGGGGGAATCTCGTTTTGCCCCCTGATGTACTCTTCTATGAAATATTCCGGAAAAATTGTCAGTCCCAGAAATGTGTCGAGTCTTAATCTTTGGGTAGGAACCGAGCGGGGGAATCATAAATCAAAGAGGATGAGGGAACTTTTTAGTATATTTGACTTCAAGTGACAGGTATCTAAAATGCTTTTTGATGAAATATTCTGAAATTTGTCAATCCCCCAAGTTTGCTAAGTGTATGGTTGGAGACCTAACGGGGGAAGGTGCCCCTAACACACGACGAAGACTTTGCATTTTCAGAATTGAAATTCAACAATCCATGCACAATGAATGAAATATTTGGACAGTTTTCTATCTAAAAAAAAAATAAGAAACAAACTTTTCCTCATTTCGAGAATTATAGACTGATTTTTGTCCACTTGTCCTCCGGGATTGATGTTCCTGCATACGAGGAAGCTGTTGCATTTTCAGAATTCAATTGAAAATTGCTCACAAAGACATTAGGAATTTACGAAGCTCTCAATTCCCCAAGATTTTTTATTGTACTAATAATATGAAGGGAAAGGGCTAATTCAATGGAGATAATTTAATTTGATTATCCCCTCCTACAGGACGGAACTTTTGCATTTTTTAAAATGAAGTGACAGGTCCGGTGCACACTTGCAATAAAGCATTTGTACATCCATCAATCTAAAGGTGTATTAAGTCCATGGAAAATAGACCAAACCGGAGAGGGTGTGGGAAGGGGTATCCCCCTCCCACACGAGAGAGACTTTTCATTTTTAGACTTGAAATTCAGCAACGTGGTGCAATATTTGGACAGATGAGAATCTTCACATCAAGGGAATTATGATTATGGGAGGGGGCAAATGATATGCTTACCTTGCAATACTTTATATGGGGGAACTTTTTTTCTATCAATAAAGCAAGAAAATCTCATCTCTCGAATTATTAATTATGGGGGCAAAATTTCAATATGCTTGCGCCTCCAGAAGATTTTATGAGGCTAAGGCTCGCACTTGGGCTGGCAGATTCAATTTGGATTGGTCAGAAGTAAAGTAATGTACATAGACCCTACATCCTTGCAGCACACGTACACGTATCGCGCAAACGTGTATGTGCTCCGTACAGAACGATATGCATTGTACGGTTGATAATAAACATTGTAAAGTAGATATATATAAAAACAGTGCCGCCAGAGCCCGGGGTGCGATTTTTTTCCCACGAATTTCTTGTCCCTGGTGCCCAAAAAAACCCCAAAATAAATACAGATAATGAAAACATTATGATTATTTAGCGTCCGGCGTTGAGGTCGCTCACAGACTAAAGTGTTTTTTTTTTTTTTTTTTTTAAGGTCTGAAGGGGGGTTTGTTCGCAACCACCCCCCCCCCCCCCCGTTAAGCCCATGCTACTATCCGAACTATTTGAGGAGAGCATGATGTAATTAGCATCCCTCTTATTAATTCTTACTCGGGATCGATCTTAACACTTTTCGGATTCTATACAACAAATCAAAGACAATTAAGGATGAAGTAGTGTAATTATTATCATGACTAATTTGACTGTATTCCAATGTCATCTCTTTTGAAGCGTTGATTATTCAAGAAAGAGAACAAAGTTGTGCAAGATTGTTTCTGAACAACATTTAGATGTCGTTGGACTAATGTAGTTTCCAACATATTTCCTTAAAAGTTAACGTCATTAAATCAAAAGTCCTTTAATTTCAATTTAGAATTTAGTCTTCTACAGTATCAACAAGGCTAAGGGAAAAAACGCCGTATCTTCGAAGGAAATGTTGGTAGACCAATGTAGATGAAGCACGATATGTTTGGTTACATTTGCGTCTCAAAATAAATGTTCCGAATACAGGGGCATCGCGGGTGTGGGGGGGGGGGGGGTGCGGGGGCAATGACTTTATCACCCAATCATTCCCGAAATGTCGAAAAATTTTCTTTCTTTCTGAGAAGGAAAAAAAATGTCCAAATATCTTATCCAAATTGTGCACCACAACCATGGTTGAATTTCAATTCTGAAAATGCAAAATCTACCCCTCGTGGGAGGGAAATACCCTCTCTCACACCCTCCCCGTTCGGTCCTTTCCAACCTTACCACACATTTTACTGACGAATTTCAAAACATTTTCAATGAGAGCGTTAACCACGTCATATTACTTCAATGTCCTCTCGTGTGTATGTGTGTGTGTGTGTGTGTGTGTGTGTGATCTCTAATTTCATCAAACTACGCGATATTTTCTTTTGATTTCTATAAATGCAAAAGTTTTCTCCTATGCAGTGACAACATTCCTGGCAGGAGGGCAAAGTGAAACATATCATGTTGCTCCAATATAATTCCCGCAAATGCGATATTTTTTAACCATTATTTTTTTGATAAAATACTGTCCACATACTTTATCCATATTGTGCACCAGATCGTTGGATTTCAATTCTAAAAATGCAAAATCTCTCTCGCGTCACTCCAATTCCGAGAAATTCAAAGGTTATTTCATGTGGGAAGTGGATATCCTCTTTCAATCCCCCCCCCCTCTGCTCGTTTCCTGTCCTCAGATTTACTAAACTTCTTCGACAATTTCCCCAAATATTCTACAGGAAAGATGAATACGAAATATTTAAGTTTACCCTAAAAAAGAACAGTTCAATTAAATTATTTTCTATCGATAAAATTAAATACATTATACAAGGTGAATTGATAACTAATTAAATTTTGAACAAAATTACAATTTGAAATGACAAATCTCTGGATATAATGCAATAAAATTATATACGAATGATATGATAGCGACAAAAAACGAACAATGCACTCTTTGTCATTGTAACAAAATTGTAACAAAACCCAAGGGAAATATTAAATTTAAACATTCAAAAGCTCCCGCGGATGTTAGGAGACTACCCCCCTCCCCCCCCCCCCCCCCTTTGACCCTCCCCTCATTCGGTTCCCCTCCATACAGACTCTGTATACCTTTCGATTGACAGTATGTATTTTGTTCATTGATATTCCACAAATTCGTCGTGTGAGAGGGGGCTACCTCCCCTATAAAATACCTCTCCCCGTCAACTTCCACACATCATTACAAAGCGATGACGCAAAAACGATTTTGTCATTCGTATTAATTTTCTGTAAATAACAATTTTTCAAACCTTTTGATAGAATGCTAATGATAATGACAATGAATAACACTTACATAGCGCTTGATACTGATGTTTCCCTAAGCGCATTTATCCGGAGGCAGAAAAAAAAAACTATTGAGATAAGATACAGCATATTATACATATTATTATATAACAACAACAAAATTAGGATTGAGCAAACAGATAAGCTTTCATCACTCTCAGCATTACGGATATAGAGAGCAGGAGTTTATTCCAAAGAGTTGGGGGAAAACAAAAAAATCCTAGTGGCATTATAATGGGTACATTGTGCGGGGACCATGTGATAACTGGAGAATGGAGGAAGAAAGGAGAAAACGAGTGGAAGTAGAGGAGGGGAAGAAAATCAAGTCTAAGATAAGATGGTGCAAGATTATTTCATGTCTTGTAAGCAATATGAATAGTTTTAAGGGATATACTTCGATGTATAATGTGACCGTGCACCACAAAGATGAACAAAAAGTCGCACACACTGATTTTGCGCGAGGACTGAAAATAAGTGAAACGGGTCAACCTGGCCAATCTTGACTTTTTTACATTTTCTGAAAGAGCAAGTCTTCTTTTACATTATGGTAAAATTTGGGATCATAAAACGGGCAGGAAAGTGTGGGTTTTTTTTTTTTTTTTTAGCAGTTTATCTTGAACATTTTGTGTAGAATAGTGTGATTAGGTGTGTCTTTAGAGTCCCATTTTCATTTCTTAAAAACCTTGTACACACTCTTCACTTTCAACTCTAATAACTTTTGAAAGGATAATGCTACTGCTTTGAAAGTTGGCATTATGTATGGACAGATTGTGTTAATGAGGCATGCTCAATTTCAGGTAAATCTAATAATTCCTTCATTGTTGTTACTCCGGTGGTTTACTTGCTGTTTTTGTCCCATTCATCGCACAGCCAGCACGGCTTGGTAAAGATTAAGCGCTTGAATAGACACTGTACTTTAAGAGCCTCTTTTCTCAGTTCACACTTTTCCTGAGCTTGTGCTTTCTTTTCAATATTCAGATAGGTTAGGAGAGTCCATGTGATTTGAGATTAATATCATTTTAAAGCTTAAAGTCTGCTCTTTCAGAATATGGTCTTATCTAAAAGTGTTCATGTCTGGCGACTTTTTGTTTGTTTTTTGGTGCGGGGTCATATATGGAGTCAGTGGAGGGATTATTTGGAGGACTGGAGTAATGTGGTCGGATCTTTTGTAAGGGTCACAAGCCTATATAGCAGCTGTATTTTGAATTCTTTGAAGTGGTGCAATGCTTGAGGCAGGGAGACCAACAAGAAGGGAATTGCAGTAATCTAGATGAGAAGAAGCAAACGCGTGCATTAGACGTGCAGTGGAAGACTGATACATCAAATCGCGGATTTTACCAATTTTACAAATACCCCAAGCAGCAAAACGACATGAGTTCTTAATGTGTTGTTGAAAATTCAAATGCTTATTTGTAATAACTCCGAGATCTCTGACGGGTTGAGAGATGGGGATAGTACTGATCTTGATCTTGATCTTGATCTTGATCTTGATGTTGATCTTGATGGTGTACGTTGATCACCCCTGGTAGAGCAACACTCAACTTTGGTTCATAGGTCATGGTAGGAGGGACATTACTCAAAATGTTTGGATAATGTATCTTTAAATGAACGTGGATCAGCTATATTGGTTATTGCTTGTGTTACGACCAAAATCACTCTGAGAATGATCGCACAAAAGAAACAATCAACTAATGTTCAGGCGGTTTATTAACAGTGATATTGTGGGTACAGACTCGTAATCAGTTTTCATATCAGTACAATAATGATCAATAGAAACAATTACAAATCAGTAAAGGAATCACTTACACTTATTACATGCAATATCCCTGGAAATGTCCAAATACGATGTTCGATGCACAGATGAATGATCCGCGACGCACCGATGAATGATTCCTCCAACGTAAATCCAGAGGCGCTGGTTGCAATAATCCACGTTATAAATCCGGGGTAAAGTCCACGATATATGTCCAGGGCGAAACGTGCAAAATCCAAACGTTATGACGACCACTTCCAGTCGAGGCGTTGAATGATGATTCACTTTATATTGTCCAGCTAGGAATCCAGCCCGTCACAGCTTTGCCGTAATAATGTCCGTTGACACTAAAATATGGAGTCTATCTCAAATGTAGGCAAACTAATTCTCTGCAGGAAAAATGTCTCCAAGGCCTTATCTCCACAAACACAGTTTGTATAGCAGGTCAGCAGGTAACACAGGACTGACTATAACAAGTCGCCTCAGAGCCAGAAGTGACGTAACTCTCAGAGCAGAGGTGTTGGGTACTCTGCCTACCTCAGAATTTCTCCTGCTTATATACTATCCATTCACCCCTTTCTAGTACATTCTGTAATTTTCTCCAACCTGGGGCCACATACCTGAACATACTAGCAAGTCCAAATTCCAGGAATCCTGGATGACTCACTACCTAATATGTGCATAACATCAATGCCAAAATTAACTACCAATCACATTGGGTTACAAGGGCAGTGCCTCACTCAGCCAGCACTTCCTAGAATTTTCTGGAATGGGTTAAATCATTCTAGATTGAGTGAGCTATAATGTATTTCCTGTCACATGCAAACATGTACTGTAGCTACATTGTATACCACATAGAAAATTCTCCACTGATCTGGTCAGCCTGTATGTACTATATCTATATCATATAGAATGTTCTCCAGTAATCTGGTCACCCTGTGTACATACAATCTACACATTAAAACAACCATGCATACAGCCTTGATACATTAAACATGTACATAACTACTTGTGTGTACATTTGTGACACCATCCCCCATGGGAAAAAGAAAGCCTTGCCGTAGCAAGGGTTTCTTTTACCTTCAAAATTTCTTATTGTTATTTACAACGAATGTGAGGTACAATCCAAGTCAAGCAACAATAATCACATACTATCACATGCCTTTTGAATGGCTGCATTAATTCCATGTTCTCTTTTCATGGATACCAGTTACATTGATATTGCTTGGATTCTCGAAGCTTATACAACCATGTCAAACTGTTTTGCATTATACATTAATGGATATGCTAAACACATGTACACTGTAAATGATATGCGGTGAAAACTTTTCACCTTTGATACTCTCTTCATGTTACACTCTTGACAAAGCGTCAGCACTGACATTATTTTTGCCTGCCACATGTTTGATTTTGAGTGCATATGGCTGCGTCATCATGCTCCATCTGAACAATCTGTTGTTCTTCATTTTGAACCGGTCTAAAAAGACCAAGGGGTTGTGGTCAGTATAGACCGTGATCTCCCCTTTGCTATTGGTCAAGTACACTTCATATTGCTGGAGGGCAAGGATGAGACTGAGAGTCTCCTTCTCGATAGTTGAGTACTTCTTGTGGTATGCGTTCAACTTTTTGGAAAAGTAGCTAACCGGACGTTCAGTGCCTTCTTCATCTTCTTGGAGCAAAACCGCTCCCACTCCTACATCACTAGCATCTATTGCCACTTTGAATGGCTTTTGGAAGTCAGGAGCTGCCAAAACAGGCTCATTAGCAAGGACTGCTTTTAGTTTCTCGAAGGCTCTTTGACACTCATCAGTCCAGGTGTACTTTGCCTTGCCCTTCAGCAGGTTTGTTAGGGGGGTGACTACAGTGCTGAAATTCGGTACAAATTTCCTGTAGAAACCAGCCATGCCCAGAAATCTGAGCAACTCCTTCTTGGATTGGGGGATGGGAAAGCCTAGTATAGCTTCTACCTTGGTTTCTCTTGGCAATACCTGTCCTTGACCGACTACATGCCCGAGATACACCACTTTGGCCTTTGCAAATTCACTCTTTGCCAGATTAATCACCAATCCGGCCTCCTTGAGTCGATCAAAAAGTTGCCGCAAGTGTGTAATGTGCTCCTGCCACGTGTCACTATACACTAGAATGTCATCAATGTATACTACACAGTTGTCAAGTCCGGCAATGATTTGGTTTGTCAGCCGTTGGAAGGTGGCCGGAGCATTTTTCATACCAAATGGCATTACTTTGCATTGGAACAAGCCATCTGGTGTGGCAAAGGCAGAAATCTCCCTGGCTTTGTCGGTCAAGGGCACTTGCCAGTATCCCTTTAAAAGGTCTATTTTACTGACATATGCAGAATTTCCGACCCTGTCAATGCAGTCTTCTAGTCTGGGAATGGGGAAAGAGTCTGTTTTCGTTACGGCATTCACCTTTCTGTAATCTATACAGAATCTTTGAGACCCATCTGGTTTGGGCACCATGACGATTGGGGAGCTCCAACTGCTTTTACTCGGTTCTATTATGTCATGAATTTATCTTTGATGAGCTTCAGTGGGCCCCTAACTTCATGACCGTACACCAACTCAAATGGGCTGAAACCCGTCGACTCAATTGGGGAGTCCCTCGTTGCGAACAGCAGGAAAGGGATGCCCTTATCCCAATCCTCGGGATACTCCTCACAAAATGCCCTAATCATTGTCTTTAGGGTCTGGTGGTAGCGCTCCAACGCACCTTGGGATTGGGGATGATAAGCTGACGACTTCAGCTGCTTCACACCCAAACGATACATCACCTCTTGAAATATGCCTGACATGAAATTTGACCCTTGGTCAGACTGCACTTCCTTGGGCAACCCATACCTAGTGAAAAACTGCACTAGAGCATCTACCACAGTCTTAGCAGTGATATTTCTCAATGGGATAGCCTCTGAAAACCGTGTAGACATATCCATGATTGTCAAGAGGTACTTATGACCCGACCTAGTCCTAGGCAAAGGTCCAACAGAGTCGACTAGAACCCGACTGAATGGTTCTTCAAACGCAGGTATCGGAATCAATGGCGCCGGATTCACTGAATGCTGTGGTTTACCAGCCACCTGACATGTGTGACAAGTCTTGCAAAACTCCACATCCACATCCACATCCACATTCAACCCTGGCCAATAGAAATGCCTCATGATCCGATCCTTTGTCTTTCTGACGCCTAAATGGCCGCCAACAGGTAACTCGTGAGCAATCCTCAAGATCTCACCGCGGTAACAGGGAGGGACAACAACTTGACGGACCACCGTCCAATCCTCATCAGCTGGCCTATGGGGAGGTCTCCACTTCCTCATCAAAATGCCATCTTTGACGTAATAGCACTCAGGGACCTTTTCAGCCTCAGCCTCAGAACACGCCGTCTGAGACAAGCCTTTCAACTCAGAGTCTGCCTACTGTGCTTCAACCAAGGAAGACTTGCTAAACAGCCCATCACTGTTAGCCTCGGAGCCTAATACAGCAACCCCATCATTCAAATCCTTGAAAAAGGTTTCTGCCAACCAAACACCGGAATTCTCCTCCACATCAACAGAATCCGCATCATCTTGAACAGCTCTACGAGCCTGAGACCTAGTCACAACACAATCTGGGAAAATCCCAGGAAACTCCTCCTGCAACTGCTCAGTTTCAGCAACCACCACTGGTTTATCCGAAACAACTGGAGACGCAACCACCTTGTCCCCAGCCAAGTCATTCCCCAACAGGAAGTCAATGCCTACCATGGGCAACTCAGGAACAACTCCAACAGTGACAGGACCAGAAACTAGGTCACACTTCAAATCCACTCTATACAGCGGAACTGACATATAACTGCCATCAACAGTTTGAATCAAGACTTTTGCATTCACTGCACTATCTGGTGGAAAAGTCATACCACCATCCACCATCAACGACTGAGAGGCCCCCGTATCCCGCAGGATGACTACTGGTTTACCTGCCTCACAAGAAGTACATGGGGTCACCTCACCATCAAACAAAAAGCTACGATAGCTCTCATCCACCTGCTTCATCCTATCTTTGAATTTGGGAGATTGAATTTCAATGGCCTTTGTTCACTGAACGGGACACTATTTTCGGGTAGGACACTTTTTGACATGACAAATCCCACCTCCTTCTTTGTTTTGTTTTGCAACTTCCAACACTGTGACTTTACATGCCCTGTCTTGTTACAGTGAAAACATTTGATGACATTTGCACTTGTACTGGACCCTTTGTCAGATTGAGGCTTTGGTGCCGATGAAGTTTCAGAACTCGTGCCTTTTTCAGGACCAGCATTCTTTGGATTGCTTGATTGAATTTTGTCTCTCTTGTTTCCAGAGAAATTCCTGAAAGGTGGTCTGTTGTCATTTCTGTGGGTCAGCTCATACTCATCAGCCATCAAGGCTGCTTTATGCAAACTTGTCACTTTGTGATCATCCAAATGCGACATCACACTGAAAGCAACACTCTTTTTGAATTCTTCCAAAAGAACAACCTCACGTAGGTTATCAAAATCCTGATCCACTTTCAGGGACCTGTACCACCTATCAAACATCATTTCTTTTTCACGAGCAAACTCAACATGTGTCTGGCCTGGTTTGCGGTACGAATTTCTGAACTTATGTCTGTACGCCTCTGGCACCAACTCATATGCATTCAACACTGCTTTCTTGACTGTAGCATAGTCACGTGATTGCTCTTCAGAGAGAGATGAGTACACATCCGCTGCTTTGCCGACAAACACACTTTGAAGGAGCAAGGGCCAAAATTCCTGTGGCCAGTTCAAACTGTTAGCCACCTTCTCAAATGACACAAAATATGCATCGACTCTGTTTTCTTCAAACTTTGGAACCAATCGAAGGTTCTTGGCCAAATCAAATTCTGAGGGAGCCCTTTCACGATTTCCAACAGTCTGTTCATGAGTCAATTTCATCTCACGCAATTTCAGTTGTTGCTCCATTTCCTTTTCAATTTTCTTCATTTCTATTCTTTCCTTCATTTCCATTTCTCTTTCTCTTTCCCTTTCCTTCTTTTCCATTTCTCTAGCCCTTTGCTCTCTTTCTATTTCTAATCTCATCTTCTCTTTCTCCAGTTCCATTTCTTTCTCCTTCATTTGCAATTTAGCAAGCTCAAGCCGTATTTGATCCGAAATTTGAGCTTGATCTGGAGTGTCAATTTCTTCTTTGAGCTTCATGTGACCAGCTACCAAGTCAAGAATCTCTGCCTTTCTTACACCTTGTGGAACATCAACATTTAAATACTGTGCAATCGCAGTCAAATCACATTTGCGTAACCTTTGCAAATCTTTGAGGGACAAATCTGTCCTCTGAACAAATGCCTGAACATCCATTGTACTGATTGACATTGTCACAATGTATTACACACAGTATACAATTGAACAATCAACTCACTGGTATTTTGTCTGTACCAATATTCTGGATTCCGGAACGTTCCAAATTCTAAGTTTGGCTTTAAATTCACCTCCCGGACAAGCACCCAATTTTGTTAGGAATTCCAGTATCCGGTGGTTCTTGGGAAGAATGAGTGTAGATGGAGATCAGTTCTGGAAGTAGGGAGCTTGATTTGAAGAGGCTTCCAACTCCTGGTCCTTCTAAGTGGTTCAGGGTTGAATTCACCATGTCTTTCGAAGGGCAAATCAACCAGGCCATAGATTATTTTATGCATGGATATGATACTGTTCATGTGACGCCTATGTTCCAGGGTAGGTAGTTTGATATTCTGGAGCATGGTTGTTACAGAGCTTCCATAATTGTAATCGTTGGTTATGAAACTGGCAGCTTTCCTTTGTATAGCCTCTACTTTTTGGATAAGCCTCAAAGTGTGCGGGTCCCAAACAGGGCTACAGTACTCCAGGCGAGGGCGGACTAAACTCTTATATGCCTGCACTTTGACATTAAGAGGGGCTCTATGGAGGTTACGCCGTAGAAATCCGAGCATACTGCTTGCTTTGTTAGTGATGTTGTCAATATGTGTATTCCATTTTAGATCCGATGACAGGGTTATTCCCAAATACTTGTGTTGTGACACCTCTGCAAGGCGATGACCGTAGAGTGTATATGAAGTTGGAATAATGGTACGCCTTTTTGTGAAGTGGATCATCTGGCATTTTGGCAATTTGAATGACATTAGCCACCTTTTAGCCCACTTTTCTAGGCGCTGGAGGTCATTTTTGGAGAACAGCACCATCTGACGGTGAACAGATTTCATGGTATAGAATACAGTCATCGGCATAAAGACATACTTTGGACTCAATTCCAGATGGAAGATCATTGATGTATATTAGGAATAACAGGGGTCCAAGGACTGTCCCCTGTGGGACACCTGAAATTACCTGAGCAGGACTGGACTTTGCCCCTTCGATAACTACTGATTGCTCTCGTTTTGTAAGAAATGCAGATATCCACTTGTGCAGACTCCCTGTGATTCCATAGTGGGTGATCTTCTTCAATAATCTACGGTGTGGCACAGTGTCAAAAGCTCTAGCGAAATCCAGTAAGATAGCATCCACTTGCTTGACACTTGGGTTATCACAGGCATCCGAGATGCTTTGGATGGTGGTGATCAGTTGGGTTTCACAGGATCTTTTGGATCTAAATCCGTGTTGATAATCAGATAAAACATTGTGGTCCTCAAGATGATTTATAACATGACTATATACTATATGTTCCAGAATTTTACAGCAGACTGATGTCAGTGATATCGGCCTGTAATTTGTTGGATCTGAGCGCTTCCCATTTTTAAATACCGGGGTGATGTTGGCCCTCAGCCATCCGCTGGGAAGTGTACCTCTTTGGATGCTAGTATTATACAATTTTGTGAGTATGGGTGTTAATTCTGGAGCACACTGTTTCAGCACGAAGGGTAGGATTCCGTCAGGACCAGGGGCCTTGTGTGGTGATATTCCCTCTAGTAGCTTCAAAACTCCATCAGGATTGATCAGGAGAGTTGTGATGTGTGGTAGATTCGCACCTCTTATTCCAGGGATGGGTCCACGGCCTTTTTTTGTAAATACTGATTGGTATTCTTTATTCAGTAGTTCAGCTTTGCCAGCAGGGTGTGTGACCAGATTCTCTCCTTTTTGCAAGGCAGGGATTCCGCAACGATTGCCACGTTTGGTTTTGATATACGACCAGAATTTCTTAGGGTTGGAACGCAGTGACTCAAAGATGGCGTTCGACATATACTGTGCTTCTGCCTTGCGAAGAGCCTTGCGAACATCTGATCTCAATGATCTGTAACGTTTCCAATTGGCGAGAAGATCTGTTCTTTTAGCTGTATGGAAAGCTCTTTCCTTTCTGCGGATGAGGCGTTTAAGTTTAGAGTTCATCCAGGGGAGATTATATGTTGAAGAAGATAGTTTGGAAGGTATGTATTTGTCAGTGATATTCTGAATAAAGTTTTCGAAGCTTTGCCAGCTCTCCTCAATGGAGTTAACTTCACAGTTTTGGATGAAGGGATCTTGAAAGTTTTTGATATCCTGCTTCATACTGGTAACATCTGCCTTGTGGTAAAGGTAGACCTTGTGTCTGGTATGGCGTTGTGGAGAATGATCCACATCAGCTTCTGCAAGGAGGATGGAATGGTCACATAAACCAGGGGCTGTGAGAAGTGGCACAAAGATGTCTGGGTTGGAGACTAAAAATGGCTGGAGAATGTTTGATACATGATGCACTTCTGTCTGATGAACATGGTTGACTTCTTTAGCCATTTGGTGCAATGAAAAGTCATTGATGATGTCCAACAGGGAGGTGGATATGTCTCTAGGATACGTGCAGGCATTTGCAGATTTCCGACACATACTGTCCCAGTCTATATCAGGGATGTTAAAATCGCCCCCCAACCAAATAGTAGGGTTTTTAGAGAAGTCAATCTTTTCGAGTGAGGCACGCAGCTGTTGCAATGGTTCAGTACCAGAGCTTGGGGGTCGATAGAAGACTCCAATATAAATTGGCTTCCTATTGAATATCTGTATTTTTATCCAGAGGATTTCAGCATCTACATTCAGCTCTTCAATTTCAATGGCGATTAGGTCGTTTCTGACCGCAATCAAGACTCCACCACCTTTCCCCGCTCTTCTGTCTTTTCTGTAAGCGGTGTAGTCAGCGGGAAGGAACTCACTTGTGTTGATACTAGGTGTCAACCAGGTTTCAGTCATGATGATAATGTGTGGTTTGTGAGTAATCAGGCTTTCATGTAAAATACATGACTTATTAACTGCACTCTGACAATTTAAAATCATAACTTTTAATTTCTTAGAGGAGTTGGTATTCCCTTTTCCAGCATGCCCAGGTCTTCCATGACATTGGTTGAACAGGGGACTACTTGGTTGATTAAACACTGGCGATGAAGTATGGAGTGGGTTACCAATAAAGGACGAGTCAGAGGAGTCGGTCGACTCATTACTGCTAATGCTTGGCTGTGATGTGTGCTCACTCTCATCAGATAAGGAAGAAAATCTGTTACTGTCTTCAAAGGACTTTGATAAAAGAAACAGGCTGGACGCAAAATTTGGGAGGCCACAGTTATCACAACACCAGGAATATTATGATTGATGATTGGAGAGGATGCGAAACATGTCCTCATTCATGCCTATACACGACCTATGCATCCATGTTTCACAATGGTCACATACGATGCAGTCTTGGTTCCATCTAGCTGCTCTGGAGCACACGCCGCAAGGATACTTGGGTTGACGGGGACCAGGATTTAATTGTACATCACCTGACATGTTGATTAGAGTCATTGTAAGGAAGACTTGCGAGGCCAGGACGGTTTTGTAGGCAAAAATAGTATTCTCAGAACTCACGAGAAGTACCATTGATGTGCAGTAGATTGAATTACACACTGAAAATTTTTTCTTGTGTGTAGATGAAGAGCCTGGCAGGTGTTCAAAATAATGCCAAGATTCAGTAGGCTGAGATGAGTACTGACCCATGCCAATGTTCGAAGATAATAACAGACTCGACATTGTGTATGATGAAGGGTGGGCATAATGATAAGCGTACACATTACAGCCACTAGAAGATGGCATACCTCTGTACAGCAGAGATTGATTAAGCTCACTGGTTACATTTGGATTGCCTTTCTCCATACTCGGTGGTGAGGAGTAAACATTTCTTGGTTCCGCCTGGCTATCTGACATGCGCAGGGAAACCTCGTGTATGAACAGTGATGTAGACACAAGGAGGATGACGTGTAAACAGTTTGACTTTGCCATGTCAAAAACACAGTAAAGCTTATCGTACGCTCAAATAATATTTCCGTTGAAGCTTCAAGCAGTAACAATGAAATTCAAAAATTACTGAAGATGGATAATTCCATGGGTACTCCAATCAAACTCACTATATCACAATTACTTCACTGCGTCACTTATTTGCTACCTTTTTCAAATAATATATCAAAAATTTCAAAACCAGAATCAAAAGAGATTGTCAAAAACAAAAGAAAAAGAAAAATAAGCTCCAAACTATACTATAAATGTGTGCACACGTGGGAGACAGCAAAACGATGAGTATCGTGGATGCGCAGGTGGGTGACCAGCAGCAAAAATCAGGATGTAGGGAGACTTATTTTGTCGGCACTTCTGGTTTCTTCTTAATCAGTTAATGCATGTAAATGAGATACGTCACCGCC
Source organism: Diadema setosum (assembly GCA_033980235.1). NCBI lineage: Eukaryota > Metazoa > Echinodermata > Echinoidea > Diadematoida > Diadematidae > Diadema > Diadema setosum. The sequence goes on along the minus strand of CM067074.1, from coordinate 8,405,664 downwards.
GTTTCCACGAAAAAAATGTACAAAGCATACACTTCAGAGGGAAAAACAGTGATAGCACACAGCATTAGTGGTGTAACACTCACAGTGTCAATGAGAACAGTTAATATGTGATGTAATTTGTGCGTAATCTAGGCCAGGATATCTAAACTGTAAACATCGATGACGATGCCGAGGAGAGATTTTAAAATCTCTGAGAAGCTCTGGGTTCATGTAGCAGAAGTGGATATCGAGATGAATTTATGAGGAAGAGTTTATACTTGCGGTTTTCCTAAAAAGAGTGATGTAGAGTGACTGTCCGCTTGTTCAAACAAAATTGCAGGCATGCCTTGGCATGGGTCCACTCCCAGTACAAGTATGTTGAGCAAGGTTGGAGCGTACAGTGGAGTGGGTAGGCTTGCGAGTTGTAGTATACACAATGTACCGTCGGACACAGCACATGCACATGTGCAAATCCAGTTGCTTCCAGTAGCAAAGTACACAAATTTCAATCGATGAAATCTTGCTCAATCCTCCAGAAAAATCTGCTTCGTCACAAAGAATCCTCTGAAGTGACATCAAAACTAATATCTTAAACCATTTTTGTAAACCATTTTTGTAAAACAAAAATCGAAAATAAAAGAAAATCAACAACATAAAAATTAAAACTCAGGGAGCGACTGAGAGGCACGTCCTTTCTCGACCGTGACCTATGAACCTTTTTCATATCTTCAAGATCTTCAAGAGAAAAAAAAAAATCGGTGAGAGAACTTCCCCACCCGAACTGAGAATGCCAACATAAGAATTCCGATTTGACGCAATTCAACAGAAAAAAAGGATGTCAAAAAAAAAAAAAATGTGTAACAGAGCGCTGAATTTCAAGTCTGAAAATGCAAAATCTCCCAAACCTAGCTCCCCCGCTCATTCGCTCCGCTCCCTCGCACACTTCTCCCAATTCATGTGTTGTTTCCCCCCCCCCCCCCTTCCCCTCTCGTGAAAAAGGATCTTTACCACTATCCTGAACTAATACGCAATTGGTCTTTCTATGTGAATGTAATGGTATGTGTGTCCCCGGTTAACTCTTTGTGCGCCACGGAGTAAACCCGCTGTGGGTCACATTATTCCGAGAACGCAACGCAGGCATACGTTGGGGGAAAACAATGAATGTGTTTCAACGCCATGTAACCTTTTATTATTTTTTTCTTTCTTTTTTCGTTGGACCTGCAGTGACCAAGGTTGCAGGGAAAATTCTCTCGCCATGGTGACCACTCATAGCAGTACCTGTTACAGTGTTGTTGTTGTTTTTTTTTTTATCCAAACCCAAACAAATATCTATCAAAGTAAATTTGTGAATTGTGTGTGTCTGTGTGTATGTAATATGAGCTGCTTTATAAAACTTCATTGCTTGTACGCCATAGGTGCATACACGGAACAACTTTCATTCAAGAAAAACGGGAACCGTCACATTCTGATCATACTGTGTTCAATTGTTAGAGGTGCCAAAATGTATTTTTGCGTGTTTTAACTGTCTTTGCAGAGTGACGATGTGACTTGCTGGCGTATTTCCCTACACTTGATAAACTTGTGACTCAAAATATAATTCCGAAATATTAGGGAATTGGTCTTTCTTTATTAATGCACTGGTTAATTATTTCTTGAAAATAAAACAAACAACAAACAACCCCATCAATAAAAAAAAACAAGAACTTTGTTGCAACTGATTGACAAATTGCCCTACATCGGCGTAATTAAAACTGAATTGATCAGTGTTTTTTTTTTTTTTTTTTTTTTTTTTTTTTTTTTTTTTTTTTAGTAGTAGCCATGATAAAAAATCATGGGCGTACATACTCGAGCAGGATTCGAACCTACGACCTCCTGATCACCGGACAGGCGTCATCTCCACTAGACCACCGAGCTTTCGCCCGACAGCAAGTGTTGGTTCTAATCCTTATAGCATGCAGCGGGTACTGCTTTGTTATTTAAATTCATGAAATTCTTCCGTCGAGATGTTTTCGTTGCAACTGATTGACAAATTGCCCTACATCGACGTAAGTAAGCACTGAATTGATCAGTGTTTTTTTTTTTGTTTGTTTGTTTGTTTGTTTTTTTTTTTTAGTAGTAGCCATGATAAAAAATCATGGGCGTACATACTCGAGCAGGATTCGAACCTACGACCTCCTGATCACCGGACAGGCGTCATCTCCACTAGACCACCGAGCTTTCGCCCGACAGCAAGTGTTGGTTCTAATCCTTATAGCATGCAGCGGGTACTGCTTTGTTATTTAAATTCATGAAATTCTTCCGTCGAGATGTTTTCATTGCAACTGATTGACAAATTGCCCTACATCGACGTAAATAAGCACTGAATTGATCATTTTTTTTTTTTTTATAGTAGTAGCCATGATAAAAAAATCATGGGCGTACATACTCGAGCAGGATTCGAACCTACGACCTCCTGATCACCGGACAGGCGTCATCTCCACTAGACCACCGAGCTTTCGCCCGACAGCAAGTGTTGGTTCTAATCCTTATAGCATGCAGCGGGTACTGCTTTGTTATTTAATTTCATGAAATTCTTCCGTCGAGATGTTTTCATTGCAACTGATTGACAAATTGCCCTACATCGACGTAAATAAGCACTGAATTGATCAGTGTGTTTTTTTTGTTTTTTTTTTTAGTAGTAGCCATGATAAAAAATCATGGGCGTACATACTCGAGCACGATTCGAACCTACGACCTCCTGATCACCGGACAGGCGTCATCTCCACTAGACCACCGAGCTTTCGCCCGACAGCAAGTGTTGGTTCTAATCCTTATAGCATGCAGCGGGTACTGCTTTGTTATTTACGTCGATGTAGGGCAATTTGTCAATCAGTTGCAATGAAAACATCTCGACGGAAGAATTTCATGAATTTAAATAACAAAGCAGTACCCGCTGCATGCTATAAGTATTAGAACCAACACTTGCTGTCGGGCGAAAGCTCGGTGGTCTAGTGGAGATGACGCCTGTCCGGTGATCAGAGGGTCGTAGGTTCGAATCCTGCTCGAGTATGTACGCCCATGATTTTTTATCATGGCTACTATTAAAAAAGAAAAAAACAACACTGATCAATTCAGTGCTTATTTACGTCGATGTAGAGCAATTTGTCAATCAGTTGCAATGAAAACATCTCGACGGAAGAATTTCATGAATTTAAATTAAACAAGAACTTTGTTACCAAATGAAGAATGAATACAATTTCCTGTTTCGTACAATGCTTTTTAACCAAAATTTAATATGGAAAATGAATATAACTAATGAACCACGTTTTGTCTCAGACATTGTGGCGATTAGCATGTAGTCCTGAATAACTGATTTACGCGAATATTGTAATTTTCTAAGCCTTACGATAAATTCGGGTTTTCACAAGCTAGTTATGTAGCTTCGGCGATAAACTTCTTTAATGTTGGTACAGACTACGGCAGTGATTTTTTTTTTTCTACCCAAAAACAAATGAAAAACGATAAACGATGACGATAGACTTCTTATATTTTGGTACAGTCTACGGCAGTGACACTTCTTCAAAAAGAAAAGGAAAAAAGTGTAATATTGTGTATGTCCTCTCGCCACAAGGCACCGAACACAAGATGAGAGCATGCAGGGATGCTCACATATCTAAACATGAGATTATTCAGTCATTTTGTACGATTATTTCTTATCTTACCTGATGGTGCACTCATTAAAGCAAGTTCACGTTCGAATTGGTGATGTTGCTCCATCAAACGCCTAAATAACTCTGAAATATTGGACACGAGTAACAAAATAACAAAATATGTATTATTTTCTCTTTCGGACGATCAGACGCTAATAATATTCACAAATGAAAACAAAAAGATAATCTAAGCATACAATTTATTTTGGCAAGTATTGAGAGTATTGTTAGTATATGTATTCAATCATTCATGGGACCATGCAGCACAGACGCTACACACGCTATCGCAGTAGATTTGTCTCTGTCTTCTAGTCCCTGCCAACTGTACTGTACCACATTATCGTTCTGATGACAAAATAAAAATATGTATGAAAGCCACATTTCTTTTGACTGTGTTGAGTCCTACTTATTTACCTTCATGAGGGCCACGTGTAGGCCTACCACTTGAACCTCTTTTAGGTTGATTCAAGGATTGAGTTTATTGTGTTCTTTAATAGTCACCTACACCTGTCTCTCCTACACTTATTATTAAGGTAAGATGTAAACATTCTCCAGAAAAGCCAAGAAAAGCAAGACAAATATCCAAGGCGGTAAACAGTGGCCGCCATTCTTTCACTGGGAGAGAAATAACGAATTGAATCATAATTATGTATGCCAAGATTCACGTATCATTTTAAAATGGGAATCTGTGTTTTCAGAAGGTGATTGAAACTAACAGATATTCTAGGATCATTTTTCAAGCCTAGTGACATTAGCCTACCTAACTCGCTCTGTCTCTCTCTCTCTCTCCCCCCTCTCTCTCTCTCTCTCTCTCTCTCTATATATATATATATATATATATATATATATATATATATAAAGCTTCCGTGTATTGGCTGTACATTGTGGCAGATGACGAAATCATGGCATTGAAAACTGATAAACTTACCCGTTGCAGATCCAATGTATAGGCAAATGTTTTGTGTTGTTATTGTATTTACAGTAGGCATAGTCAATTTAGGATGGATAAATAGAGAAATCTACATACCATCAAAACTGGGTTTAGGAAATGGACTCCTATTCATGCTGATCTTAATCCCTTAAAATACCTAGTCTGATGCAGAATAAGAATGAGATTGTCAACAGACATACCCACTAACACACATGCACACAAGTAAAGAATAGAAATGTTATAGCACAGACTATATAGATTTGGGAATTGAATTGTAAACAAAATATTATCAGAAAATAAACTCCGAAAACAAATAGCAGTTTTACTTGTGCTTGATATATCTTGCTGTAAAACACACACACACACACACACACACAACTATTCCATCATTACATGGTGGAGATAATCAACCTAGAACATGTTTGAGGCTTTCTGTCCTGACGTATGAAGAAGTTTGAGAGTACCTTTTCTTTTTCTTCTGTGATACCAAATGGCAACTAGAATGGTAAGGAGGAGCACTATGATATACGCGATGGTAGTCGCCACGAGGACAGATGTCAAATTATTCGCCAACGGTTTTTCGGGCACGGGTGCAGTTGCCTCGGCCGTTATCCTTTCAGGAGTTCCTGTAAAGCCCGAAATATTTGTTAGTTTATTCATTGTTTCACTTATCAATCAGTTCATTCAAAAGTGCCACAGACGGAAGAAATGATGAAGAATAAAGGCATGGAAACATAAAGCACGAAATTGTTAAACTTGCTTTTGTGTACATTATCGAACGTCAAACACACACACACACACACAAAAAAGAAACATGTTCTTAAATAATGATGTGTACACATCAGACTTCGCCTGTAGCGCATGGTATTGCCTCATTTTTTTTTTAAGTGATAAAAACATCAACAATTGATAGGTGCAAACTAAAGATGTTTTAGCGAAAGTGTAGTGCAAAAGCCTAAAAAAACTATCATAATGATGACATAACAATCCCCTGTTCTTCTTTTGTGTTCGTTATCGCTATATTTGCATGTACTCTCATATCTGTAAACTATTAAACAGTGAAATATGACATAAAACCGGCAAAAGTAAAGGATAAATTTTCATAACGCAGGAGATAACTGGATGGCAAAAATGTGTTTTCCAGTTCTTTTTGTTTTCAAAGTAAAAAAAAAATGAATAAACCATGGATTCAGTCATAGTGCTTGTCTACTGTTAATCGAGATATCATGACATTACCGCATCGTAGATCTCCAATTGAAGACTTACTACCCTTCTAATAGTTCATTATCTGTCAACTGTGACTGGAAAGAGATGTATAAAATACATGTCATGTAGGCCTACACTGGTGGGTGCATATGTACAGGGGATCAGAACTTGCACTTTAGATTTTTTTACGCATACTTATCTATCCTAATGATCCAAAGGATCAATTGAAAGGAAAATCCACGTTCAATAACTTAAGTAATTTAAAAAATAAAAAAAAACTTCTTCATACACTATTGTGTTTGTGCAACGGATGTGTCGTGGTGATTTTACCTTGGTTGTAATGTTCAATGAACGCAGTTATTTTACTCGACCCATTCACAGCACTACCCTCTGCAAGGCAAGTGAGTTCGCTTCCGACCTCATATTTGGAAACCTGGAGGAATGACAGATTGCTCAAAGGTTCCTTTTTTGCTGTTATAACATTTGAAACTTAGTTAAGATGTTTTCGATCATTACTACATGAAACACACCTGAAATAGTCTCCGGGCGGAATTCTTCTTATACATTTTAAATTCATGTATTACTTTCTATTCGGTGAGCAGCTCCATGTTTTTTTTTATATACATATACATATATATATATATATATATATATATATATACATATATATATATGTATATATATATATATATATATATATATATATATATGAAGAGTTTGTTTGCAAAAACCGATAAGTCCATATTTAGGAAATGGAGATATTTGCGATTAAAGGTCAAGAAAAATAAAGAGAAAAATAAGAAAAATTTTGCTTCTTTTGACCATAACTTCAAAAATTTACCTTTATATGTAGTGACCAATATATCATTTAAAAGGTATCATTTTGGACTTTATAACAGAGACCGTAACTCAAAATCTTCAAAAATGGACTTATCGGTTTTTGCAAACAAACTCTTCATATATATATATATATATATATATATATATATAGCGTTATATTAGGCCCTATATAATCATATATATACATATGTATACATACATATATATATATATATATATATATATATATATTATATATGAATTATATGGGTGAGAATTTTGAACGATGTACAATTGCCAATTTTCGCAACTTATGACATTCTTTCCCTTAGAACACGCCAGGATGATCTAAGAAACCAGGTTTTTTCATGTCATCTCAAAGATTGGTAAATTTCCTTTCAGGAAATATATGGTTTGGTTGACTTTTGCCTGATATTTTTCATTTGACAAGGACTTAAAGCGTAAAAGTACGGCAAAAACGCTATTTTCACATTTTTGTTTTTCAAACTAATGATGTGCGTTTCTTAACGTACGTGGCATTTAATATCTGACCATGTTCTGGATCTGACATTTCATGGGTATGTACCACAAAATTATAAGAACTTTATGAGCAGGTATAAAATTACAGAAAACAATTGAAATATCAAAGTCCTAAACAGACGAACGTCCGTGATGCTTTTATTTCTATCGCTGCTGCAAATTCTACTTTGTTGTCCCAACTGTAATGTATACGAAAATTTGGTGTTCCACCTAATGAACATATCCTGCAAAAATTGTACGTCTGCTGGCTGTACATGGGACGTAATATTCTTTTATGCAAAATTATACTTAGTTTTCATCACGGACGTGCTTCCACTATTTTCTAACAAAGATCGTAGCCCATTAAACGTTATTGGCGATATTGTTCTGAGTAGTAATCAACTAAGATCTAGCCACACGATATGTTTGTTTTGAGTTTCCGTCCATCCTTTGTCAAATAGGAACCGAAATTATATTTTTAGACGAACCTCCGAGAAAAAAGAACGTCCGTGATGACTAAAACGTTTTCGAATGGGACACCATCTTGCTTTGATGGCGAAGGTACATTTTACCTTTGGCTCTCTAGCCGAGGAGATGCATGTCATTTTTGGAGCGGACTGAGGTTCGTCCGCAGTTTTTGGACCATGCAATTCAACGAAAACCAAGCAAATAATAAATATTTTCTCTGAAAATACACCTCCTGATCCCCCTCTGAGCAATACATATGTTGTAAGGATGTCAAATTTCTTATAATTTGCATTGACAATACCTTTTCAAATTTTTGAAAGAGTTAGGAAGGCTAGGTACTCTCTGCCGATTAGTTATCCGTCCTGGAACACGACCCTAGTAGTAGAACGAACGCCCGTGATAATTCCAGCGAACGTCCGTGACGTATGCAATCCCTCCGATAGGGATAACTTGTCCCGAAAGTGTCCTGTATTCTTTAAAACTTTTGGCTCCAATAGCGACAAATAAAGTTTTACAAAGTAAACAATGAGTTTAGAGCAGTAGTTTCAGAATTTTTAAGGTGCTATGTGATCATGATGAACAAACAGTTGAAAATTTACTCACAATTTTACGCTTGTTTTCCCTCTAATTACACAAAAAACAGCTTAACACTGAAAACAAAGTTATAGGAAAATGGAATTTTGCGTAATCTGTAATTTCTGTGCATTTAAATTTCTTTCTAATGAGGTTCTGGAGACAATTTGTACTGTTACACGTTCTGAAAGTTTCGCTCACAGACGTTCTGTCCGAGAAAGGAAATTTCTGATAATTACAAATATATCACTGCACATTAAGTTAATGTTACTTGAAAATATTACCAAATCACCGAGTCGCTCATACCCAAAAGTGAATAACGTTCAGCACTAAATTTACCTGTAATAACAAACGTAAAACGTTTTGGTCACGGATGCTCGTTGGTAGAATAAGTCAATGGATTACATAGTAGGAGATAGAAGAACAGTGCCACTTTTTAGTGACAGATGCTCCAAGTGTTTATCTTTTGAGTATGGTAGCTGCCGTCTCAAACAGAACACATCCAGTTTTGGTCTCCATAACGGACTTTCGCTGTAATTGTCACGATATTAAATGCCTTAATTCATTCTTATTTTTGTCTTCACGACGATTTTTCTCTCATTCCCTAAGTAGCCTGAACATGCTGCGACCAAACAGAAAAAAAAAAACAAAACAAAACAAATCCAAAAAGTGCTACGCAATCACATTCAGGATAATGACGGAAGAAGTCGGTAATGGGCATGTGTTGAAGAAGAAACGGAAAAGTTTCAAAAGGACGTGGAAGCAGTTGAATGAAAATGAGAAGAAACAGAGAAGGGATCGAGCTCCAACACACACAGAAAAGAATAGCCAGTGCACTCCCGTTATACCAAATTCATCTGGAGAAGTTTTTTTTTTTTGTGTGTGTTGTTTTTTATTTTTTTATTCATCGAAATGCCGTCACAAGCGAACAAAAATAATGCAGTTTACAATTATTGCCTGATGAAAACACGCAAATCCTCCGCTTATCATGACAGTGTTTTTTTTTACACTCATCAATGAAAAGCAATGTTAATCTGTAATTCTTGCCAAGATTTTGTTTCCTTTACATTTTAAGAGACAGAGAGATCGTCAATTTGTTTGTGCGTTTGTGCTTACTTTGAAAACACATGCTTAAAAAAGTAATGATTAAGAATAGGTTTAAGGTTGCACTTTGATACGTTCGCTCTTCCAAAGATTCGTTAATCCGAATGTCCAAAGGTTTGTTATTCCGAAATTGAAAAAAAAAATGTTCGTAGCTAATTCAAAAGGTTTCTTATTAAAAATGTTCTTTTTCCAAAAGTTTGTTAGTCTGAAAATTAAATATTAAGGTTCACTATTTTTAGGTCCGTTCTTCTAAAAGTGGAATGGGCCTGATATTCGTTTAGGTGAAAACGGTTATCATGAGGTTTTGAAATTTGGAGGATTTGGTTGTTAACTTGTTTCTCCACATTTAGATAAGCGAACCGGATATTTCATGTTCCAATTAATAAACCTTTCGATTAACCTTCGGAGATTCCTATCATTTACCGAATAAAAAAGCTTATGATTATACGAACTCTATCAATTTTCGGACTGACAAACTGTATGAATAACGCGCCTCCGAAATGACGCGCTACAAAATGTTTGTTATAACGAACCATATTGTATAATATCGAAGTCACAAACATCCATCCAAGTTATATGGACTTATTGTGTCTTGTTATGACGAAACTTCGCAGTATCGAACTTAATATCATTTCTGACTAATAAAATAATACAAATTCTCCTCGGTAACAGTGTGCAACACAAGGAGCAAACGCAGAGGGATTTCTTCCTAACGTATTCGTTTGCCCTCCCCAGCTAAACTTCGTATTTCTATAACGGAGCACATTTCTTTTGTTTTTTATGTTAATTTTTTGTCATATTTAGCTGTGACCATGTTCGTTATTAGTAAAATTTTGCATTGTAGACTTTAGGACCTGAATCTTTACTTCGTGATAACGAAATTTTGATAAATATATTCGTTCTCTTAAAAGGATGGACTACGTCTCTGAGATTACGCGTACGTTTGCACGTTCATTTACGAGAGATGGAAAAATTCTTTTCTTTGATTCCTCAGTATGAGAAGATAAACAGGCTTTTATAATTGAGAATTGGTAATATCTATTCAGGATTTTGCAGAGGAGTTTGTTCTCGACATGAAATTGCTGTTTGATGTGAGTAGAATGCGTTTCCAACTCGAGAGAGCTGCATTGTTCAATATCTTGTTTGTTCCCAACGTCCGTGAGCTATATACGAACGTCCGTGATGAAAACTATGCTATGTTTGTTGGGTTATAGAGACTGCCTAGATCAGATACATCTTAAAAAGGTATGTTATTATTTGGGAGTGAGGATTAAGGTATGGGATAGTGAAATAAGAGGTCAAAATATTGAGTTTCTGTAAAATGCGCGTAAAGTGGAGAAAGTGTTTAGCGGAAGAGCAATATTTCAAGAGAAATGACGAATTTGGTTAAATCATCAGTTGTCTACCATTACGTACAGGTTAAGAGTACAAGTTTAATATTCTGCCAACACTTACTCATGTCCATTAAGATGTTTCGTTACGATTTTGAACTGAATCAGACCTTTGCAAACTATGTTAAATGGTATTCAAATGTATGTGCAGTACTATTTTTCACGGACGTTCGCTGCTCTGGACATGGTAAACTTCCGCGGTGAATAAAAACTTGTTCCTCTGGGAAAATCCTAGTATAATTGGGTTTATATGAAAGCTTGAGTTATACTCTTCCAGGTAAGATAAAAGATTTGGAGAATTTCCTACTTTTTAAATTTTGCCTTGTTTTGGCTCAATTGTACATCGTTCAAAATTCTGACCCATATTCATAGGCCTATACATACATGTCACAAAAGGCCTGTTCAGTAACAAACTATTTATTTCGGGCTTTACGCTTGCAACCCTCACGAGATTTCTCAACGAATAGATAATGAAAAATAATGCATGTCTCTGACTGCTCCATTCTGAAACAGAATTAAAGCAAAACGAGCGGAGTTAAAGAGGCCGTACGTTTTCATACCACCGGGTTATACAATTTTAGCAATCGATATATCCACGCTAACGACAGGCCACTCTATTTTGACATTTAAACGTGGTCGTCGAGAATGCATCTAAAAGACATTGCAGCTGTGAAAACTACAAAATATTAAAAAGGTCTAGCTGTGGGCAATATCAAAACTGATATATTTCAAATCTATGCAAATAAATTAGAAATGGTTTGACTGTTTAATGCCTACTCTCTGTATTCCGGGGAGAAATATTCTTCACAGTTTCGAAATTGAGTCTTGACTGTTTCCTCCCCTCCACCCTCGGTGTTTTGAATGGCCCTATTGTTTCTAAATTATTTAGTGCCTACCTTTCGCAGGTCACACTGTAAACATCTGAGAACTACCTTTCCTCATAATTGTTTTTTTTTTTTTTTTCAGTGATGCTGCCTTTCTACTCTTTTTGACAACGGATTCGGAGTGCAGATGCGGACAAACACCGGAAAGCCTGAGATGTGATTCAGGGTATCATATCCAGCAATTAAACTAGATATTCCTTGAGACAAGTTTATGTTCACGAAATATGTATTTAGAAATCTAAGTTGACTCCATTTTTACTCCACTGCCTTGCCACTATTGGATAAGCAGTTTTCACCAGCCCCCCTCCCTTTTTTATTTTCTTGCTACACTTAAAAATCTAAGTGGGACAAAAGGCAAATAATCCTTAATATATTTGAGTAGCCATGGTTAAGGAACTTCTCACCTTTATGGACAGAGATACATTCCAGAGACCCCCTTCTTCTTGTTTCTCCTCCATCAAGTTTGTGCCGCCCTCGGTGAGGTTCCATGAGAGGTGAACTGCGGGGCGAACCATGTTAACTCGACATATAATAGTAAATGTTTCGGAATCCTCAATTGACTCAGCTACCGTGTAGATACACACTCCATCCCGTGTAGGTGTGCAGTAGTCAACAGTCGGGTGCAGTGGTTTGGCGAGAACTGGTGGAAAAGTGGTAATGTGAATTGATATCAGCTTCGGGAGTGGACCGGTGATCAAGAAGAAGTCAACAAGTCGGATTTTCAATCATTATTATGATTATACGTGACCGTGCATCACAAAACCAACAAAAAGTGGCAACCACGGGGAAAGTTTGAGGGGTGGCTGCCAAGGGGGGGGGGGGGAACACATTTCTTCTTCTCTTTCAGAACAAGTATGCAAATTTCAATCAAACTTAGTGGGAATAATCCTATCGGGGTAAGGACCCAAAGTTGTTCATGTGGAGCAGGTAGAGAGCCCTCAAGGGGAAAAGGATCTTTAAAAATATCTTCTCTCTAGACCCAAGATCAATAGAGTCCAGGCATGTTGTATGTAGATACCTTTATACGTTAAGAATATAGTTTGTTCATGGAAAGACCCACGATGACCCCCTTCGGCCCTCAGATGGGGGTGAAAGTTTGAGGATGGGGGCCAAAGGGGAAAGCACATTTTCATCATCATCATCTTCTTCTTCTTCTTCTTCTTCTTCTTCTTCTTCTTCTTCTTCTTCAGAACCAGTGGGCGAATTTCAATCAAACTTGGTGGGGATCATCCTTAGGGGGTTGGGTCTTAAGGTTGTTTATGTTGGGCATGAGGCCCACTCCCCCCGCGAAATAGGTAGAAATTTGTGCTCCAGACAGCAACAAAAAATACACGCAAGATACATGTTGTACGTGGATATCTTTATGGCTGAATAAAATAATTTGTTTCTGGGAATACCTAGGTTACCCCCCTTGGAGACGGTGGGGGGGGGGGGGGGCAAGGGGAAAACATATTTTTATCTTCTTGAGAACTAGTTTTGCGGATTTCAGAAAATCAAACTTGGTGAGGATCATTCTTATGGGGTAGGGTCCCAAAGTTGTAAGTAAGTGTGGGTCAAGTGCAAGGGAAGGGCAAGGGTAAAAGGCATACATCTTATACATGAAGATACCTTTATAGATGAGAAATATAATATAATATAATATTTAGGATGACCCCTTGGGTTCCTTGCGAGGTGAAAGTTTGGAGAGGGAGCAAACAAGGGGGAGGGGTACAGAATCACATTTCCATCTTCTTCAGAACCAATGGGCAGATTTCAACCAAAATTGCTCGGAATCATCCTTTCGGTAGAAGGACCCAAAGTTTTTTTGTAGGCCTAGGCCTATGTTTTTGTTTTGTTTTGTTTTGTTTTGTTCTGTGCGTGTTTTCTTTATTGCGAGAAGGGACCTTAATTTACAGGGAAATTGCGTCAAGTGTATTGACTGCGATACTCGGGTTAGCGGCTAGGCCCCCCCCCCCCCCCCCCCCCGGGCCTTTTGTTAATGGTTAGGGTGTTGCCATGTTAAAAAGTTTATCATCGCAACAAACTATGACCAAAATCTTGCAGATCGAATTATTTCCTTAATATTTGCCAAATGCTTACGATAGTTGGCACGCACTTTGGTCTTGTCATGGAAATGACATATAGCAATAAATCAGAGAAAATGCACACACAGAAAAATATTTCATATATTAAGGCCGTCGTACGCGTAATGGGGCGTGGGTATATCTTCTGTGATATTTCTAGATAGTTTGGGCAGAATGAAGCCTCGACTGGCTTGCTAAAGGGACACTGCTACTGTATAGTCGGCCAGTAAAAGGAAGGGGGAGGGGGTAATAATCTGTTTCTGAGATAACCCCCCCCCCCCCCACCCAAAAAAAAAGTAAATAAATAAATAAATAAATAAATAAAATCCGTATTTCTTCTTATTCACTTAGGGTGCATTGGTAGGAGATTTTTAAATCATTCCAGGAGAAAGAATTAAGGTGATCAATAATTGTTCCAGGCAGGACTAGTGTTCAGTGCTAATAAATTTGTGAATTGAGGGGGTATTTTTCTGGCATAGATATGTTAATGTATTGAGTTCCTGTTTTTCCTCCTCTGTTTTTTTTTTTGTTTGTTTTTTTAATCATTTGACAAGCAGTGGAAGCCTCTACCAACTCTAGCGTCGTCAATGAGTACGCAATTATTTTTCCAAGGGAGAAGGGGGAGGGATTTTCACCGAGCTCATGAGTAACACTTGGTCACTTGGTCTGGGCATAATTAACGAATTTCAGAATTTAGTGTTGAAGCTTGGTAGTCCCGACTAAGCCCCATCAGATGAAATAACCAGAATAAAAACCCACTGTTTAATAAAGGAGATGTATAGTTTCACACATCAGCATAGATTTGCATAAATCATTGTAAAAAGTCAAAGAATTATTGTTCATTTCTTTAAAAATGTGTAAATTTGCATCATTAATGACTTTCAAATTTTTGTGCTGAACTGCGGTTTTCCCAATCAAGCCCAATCAGATCAAACAAGCAGAATCAAAATGTACTCTTAGATGTAAAAGAAGTTTCATTTCTTAAAATTAACAAAAAATACATACATTTGCATAAATTTGCATAATAAATGAGTTGCATTATTCTGTACTAAGTTTCGCTAGTCTCATCCAAGCCCTATCAGATAAAACAAGCAGTATACAAATCCAATGTAAAATGTAAAAGAGGCATTTTCGATTGCATGAATTTGCATGATTTACTTATAAAATTTAAAAACAAATAGGAAATGTCCAAAGTGCCACCCCCCCCCCCTCCTCCAAACTGTACACCCGCTTTAACCCGTTCCTTCCGCAATTCTCTGAGTGCCTTTAATGCCCCCAAACGAGATTCTTTTCGCCCGTCGACAGAGAGGCACACAAGTTGGTAATCCAGCTGTGTGAAGGTAGTCAAGCGGTTCATCGTGTCCCCCTTTCTACGGTCAACTACATGTGCCCGTGAACAATGGAAATATCGATCGGGTGCGAGGTATGAATAGAGCGTGCGCTGATGAGCTCTCAGAATCTTTTGTTCTACACAAAACCAGGTACCTGAATGAGGTGACTGGGGTCAGCGAACCTACATTTCTAACTGATTTCAGCCTTGATCATTATGTACATGTTCGTACGAGTTTACAGTAGAACAAGCAAAAAACTAAATCAGAAAAAGGTAGATAATACTGTAAAACCCCCTTTTTTAATCAGCAGGAGAACAAATCCTGATAGAATAAACTCTGATCTTTTTATCAAACCCACTTTTCTGAGCATTTTAACACAAAGAAACATGAATTTAGGCCACTAAAGCAGGCACCCTTGTCTTCATTTTGGGAACCTGGTAAACCAGGTTCCCGTATATCAGTTGCTCCCACGGGAACCTGGTAAACCAGGTTCCCGTAAGGAACGGGTTAACAACATTGTATCAATTTGGAAATGTCCACTTGAAACCTTACAAGTAATTCTGTTTGTATTTTCTGTATTACAGTAATACCCACCGATTACCGTCAAGTTATTGTAACTAGCATATCCTCCAAAAACTTTCAGAGCCACGTAACATGAGTATGTAGTTTCGTCCCCTACTGATATGTTCTTCACCACCAAGGAGTACGTCGGCGTCATGCTGAATCTAGCACCCGCCTCGTTAAACACATCACTTTCAAGTGTGTATACAAGTATCTTAGCGTTTTCAGCGGCCGTATCCCCGAGGAAGCTGTAGCGATACCAAGTGACGGCTGCCACCGGCTCGTGAATTTCACATGGTAGCTCAACAGTCGACCCACTTACACCACTTATGGCTTGGAGTGTCCTGGCATTGTCTGGCGAAAAGAAAATAATAAACAAATGAATTAAAGAGATTTATAAGCACTGACGTTTGCATTTGTGGATATTAAAGTGGGTATATTGGACGGTGATGATGACGGCATTGATTAAATGGGAATGGCAGTGATGGTGGTTAACAACAATAATGACCAGATCGTGATGATTATATTCAGGCCCGGAGATTTTTCTGTTTGTGTTTGTTTGGGTTTTTTATTTTTTCGTTTATTTTTTTTTTCTAAGATACGTTAAGACAATGAATCTAATCGTTGTCAAATGGAAAAGAGAGTAATCAAGTGACGCTAGAAAGATCGGAAATCCTCGAACAGCTCGTGCATGTATACTAATGTATATGCACTCCGCAGAAAAGGTTTAGATTATTATGTGGGTTTGATTTATTATTTCTCTCTTATATATTTCATAACCGAGTGTGCTTGTTGTTCGCTCTATGAATATGAATATTTCATAAAATGATTACCTTCTTGTTCTGCGTGGTTGCGATGTATCTGGAGGACCAGTGCTTTGAAATATTAGGCAAGGTAACAATTAGAATGCTGCAAAATGACACTAGTCATTATTATTTTTTTTTTTGATAGACATACATCTATAGAAACTAGTGAAAAAAGAAAAAAAAATGAAACTAGAATGAGAGATAACCAACTTGTGGTGCTCCAACGAGAACTGTTTCCAGGCAAACCAACACCAAGAGAATATAGGTATACTTAACCGCTCATCTCGTTTCACTTCCCTGCTCTAAATATCTATCGATCCGCCTGTCGACGATTCGATAAAATTTGATAATAAATAAATCCGTACGCGCATCATAATGTTGGCTTCCACTATACAGTGTACTGCAAAACAAGACACACTCGAGACCTAAAACTTTCGTTAATTGGAGCCGACTGCCTTTTAAGCGGCATGATTTTTTTTTTCCATTGGCATTCAATCAATATTATATTGTAGACAAGAACTTGGCCCTCGCGATATTCGCGAAATTCAAAGGCAGGCGAACATTCTTTGTTTTACAGTATTGCTTGTCTTGTTTTCTTGTTTATTGGCGGTGATGGTTGAGAGGTTTTCTACGTACACAAGTTCAGCAAGCCCCAGCTGTCTGTGGCAGTGCAGGCTCTCATAACACAAAACCACTACGCAGCTGCTTTCTCAAAGTTCATGATGTAGCCGAAGTGGGAGCGCAATGGACTATTTGGCTCATTTTGTCCCCAAAAGCACCAAATTCGGTACACATCTAGCTCAACCCAAAACACTCCTATCATTGTCGGGTGCAAAGAAGGGCACCCTTTGGGTCTGTCATATAGATAAAATCAACTATGTCGGTCATCTCTATAATATGCTCAAGCGATGTATCGTTGCGCCATAGGGTTCGGACTATTCCAAGTTAAAGTGTTTCCACACACGTATGATGTCATTAAAATATTAATGGAAATTGTGATTTTTCTGTCAAAATTCATTGAGAAGTTACACACTTCTCATGTTACAACGATTTCCCTTATTTGAAAGATTGATAATACAATTCTTATCGTAACTCTTGTACATCAAAAGTGGAAAAGAAAACCGGTGTTAGTGCCTGAAGGGGACGCATTACTGGAATTTGATTGTAATAATTAGAAATTTGAAATATATTTCATTTCATTAATTATTTTTCCACACAAATTGTACAGTGTAAAGTGACACACAAATTATAAGTTATAAGTTCAGTATATACATAAAGCATTTACATAGCACAAAATCAGTTGAAATTATTCTCAATGGTACTTTTATCCGTTTTAATCCGATTTTGAAAGAAAAAACACCTATGATAATACAACAGGGCTCGACACTAACTTTTTCCCCCTGTTGATGTCTTGTTTGTGTCACTAAAAACATTGAATTTGAATATTTTTCTTGGCTTGAAAAAGAAATATGGTGTAGATCAAAGAATGCATATCAA
The DNA here is from genome assembly GCA_033980235.1 of Diadema setosum. Classification (NCBI taxonomy): domain Eukaryota; kingdom Metazoa; phylum Echinodermata; class Echinoidea; order Diadematoida; family Diadematidae; genus Diadema; species Diadema setosum. The sequence goes on along the minus strand of CM067074.1, from coordinate 8,387,843 downwards.
TCTAGTTTGAATTTTAATCGCCCTATCGGACCATCAAATTTCAAAATAAAATAACTTGTATGTATGTATATATGTACGTATATAGCAATCTTGGAATTTTGCACGTGTTGGACTACAAATGTTATTATTATAAGAGGAAGGAGTCTCGAGTACGTCATTTGCAGATCCAGTAAGAAGGTTTTTATTCACAAAATTTTCGGCCCGCCTCGGGCCTTCGTCAGTGTATTCGTTCAGCTGTGCGTGACAGTTGTATCACCCCTAAATGTATTATCAATGCTAAATGTAATATCGACTCTAAATGTAATACACCTTAACCCTAAATGTAATAACAGCCCTAAATGTAATACATTTTAACGCTACTGTAAATGTAATAATCGAGTCAACCCTAAATGTAATACATTTTAACCCTAAATGTAATACATGTCAACCCTAAATGTAATAACAACCCTAAATGTAATATATGTCAACCCTAAATGTAATATCGACCCTAAATTTAATACTTTTTAACCCTAAATGTAATATCGACCCTAAATGTAATACACTTTAACCCTAAATGTAATATCGACCCTAAATGTAATACACCTTCACCCTAAATGTAATAACAACCCCAAATGTAATACACTTTAACGCTAAATGTAATAACAATCCTAAATGAAATTCATGTCAACCCTATTAAATGTAATACATTTCAACGCTTAATGTTATTACGACCTTAGATTTAATACACCTCATTATAGAGAGTGAAACCAACGCAGAATATGCCGGGCAAAAGGTCAGGGCGTATACGAAGGGGATAATAGTATGACGCAACTTTCTCTCGCACTCTTGAAAGAACGGCAATAATTGCTTAGACTTGTTTTTGTTGTTTACCCAGGTAAAATCACACAGTCATATCAAATCCATTGTTTGCTGCAAAGTTAATTAGGTCCATGTGACACAGTTCATAAATCTATTACCTTTATTCAGTGTTCATGATTGCTTAGAGTTTTATTAAAAAAGAGAAAAATGCGCAAAATTAAGTCAGTTTGCCTTACCCATACATTCATATATTATATCATAGGAAAGTCAATATACAAATGGTGACTCAAAGATGATAAAAAAGACATTTATTTCCTTTTACTTTACTGGCATCTTTAAATTCATTTCGTGTACCCTCCCCACGACCAATTGTCCCAGTTTCGTGTCACTAAGTATCGTAGTGATTGCCAGGAGTAGTGAACAATGTCATGAGGCTAATATTTCGGACAGTGATTTGCTGCCATGTCAATGTGTGACAGATATTTCGTCATGAAACATTACATAAATAATGATGGTTCATAAAAAATTTGTGAAATCTTTCTAAATCTTTCTAATTTATAATTTTCTCAATCTACTCGCACTGTCATCCCATTTCATCAGTAGGTATATGTTTTTTCTTTTCTTGCAATAATATTATTCATATTCAGAATTTCCTTGCAAAAAAAAAAATTGCCCTTTTTTTTCCTTTTCATCAAAACTGTAAACAATCATGAACACTGAATGAAGATTGGGATACAAAATGTTTATGTGATTTTATGATAAAGATATAGATTAAAAAAAAAAACTATTTGAAATGGACCTCATTAGCTTTGCAGCAAACAAAGGAATTAATAAGACTGTGTGATTTTTACCTTGGTAAACAACAAAAACAAATCCAAGCAACCATAGCTCCTCTTTCAAAAGTGCTATAAAAAGTTGCGTCATATCTCTTAAAAAAAAATCTAGTGAAAATATTCACTCTTAAAGGAGTAAATACAAAAAAGAGTGAATTTTGAGTGAAAATATTTATTTTCACTCGATTTAGAGTGACGTCAGGGATCACTCCAAAATCTGTGATCCCTGAGGTCACTCCAAAATGAGTGAAAATGAACATTTTCAATCAAAATTCACTCTAATTTCACTCTAATTTCACTCTTTTTTGTATTCACTCCTTTAAGAGTGAATATTTTCACTCGATTTTTCTTAGAGAGTATCCCCTTCATATACGCCCTGACCTTTTGCCCGATATTCTGCGTTGGTTACACTCTCTATAACGAGGTTTTTAAATTTATGTAGGGTCGTAATTACATTAAGCGTCAAAATGTATCACATTTATAGGGTTGACATGAATTACATTTAGAATTGTTATTACATTTAGCGTTAAAATGTATTACATTTAGGGTTGTTATTACATTTAGCGCAAGGTATATTACATTTAGGGTCGATATTACATTTATCGTTAAGATGTATTACATTTAGGGTCGATATTACATTTAGGGTTGAAATGTATTACATTTAGGGTTGAAATGTATTACATTTAGGGTTGTATAGTATTACATTTAGCGCAAAGGTATATTACATTCAGGGTCGATAATACATTTATCGTTAAGATGTATTACATTTAGGGTCGATATTACATTTAGGGTTGAAATGTATTACATTTAGGGTTGTTATTACATTTAGGGTTAAGGTGTATTACATTTAGGGTAAATATTACATTTAGGGTCGATATTGCATTTAGGGTTAAAAAGTATTACATTTAGGGTTGACATGTATTACATTTAGGGTTGTTATTACATTTAGGGTTGACATGTATTACAATTAGGGTTGTCTCCGATTATTACATCTAGGGTTAAAATGTATTACAATGTACATTTATGGTTGACTCGATTATTACATTTAACGTTAAAATGTATTACATTTATTAGGGTTGTTATTACATTTAGGGGTAAGGTGTATAGCATTTAGGGTCGATATTACATTTAGCGTTGATATTAGCGTTGATATTACATTTAGGGGTGATACAACAGTATTTGCACAAGCGCAAGCTACTGAAAGGGGCAAGTCCACGCACTACCGTTTGGGTCCACATCATGCAGCAAACAAAACTACAGACTGGAGGGCCAATCGGATTTCAGGTCGTTCTTGACCCGATTGAACTTCACACAACATACTCTATACCTAGCTAGTCTGACGTGGCATACTGGGTTCGACCCCAGGAAGGCACACTGGAGCTGCAGCTGTTAAACGGCAACTCCGAGTCAGACTTTGCAAGGACGCATTGTATCGAGTTCGACCAGAGTTTTTTTTTTTGTTTGTTTGTTTTTTTACGTTGTAGGCCTTTTATGGCGTGCTAAGTATACCCCTGCTTTGCAAAATTGTTGTGTGTGTATAAGAATAATTATATCAAGGATGAAGATGAAGATGTGCTGTAGGTATAGTATGCGTGGAGCGATGCTTCTTAATCATCAAACTCGTCAAAAGAGGAAATGTCTCTAAAGTGGTGGAACTAGGGGATGCACAAAGTTTTTGACAAACACTTAAATCTAATTGATAAAAAATACAACATTTCGTTCCAAAAAAATGGTTAATTCCGTGTGCAGATTTTTTTTTTTTTATTTTGTTTACAATATTTGTACCTCTAAAACAGGGAACGTATTGTAGATTGCCTTTATTGTCATAAGGTCCCTACAATTTGTCTATAGACAGCTTGGCTTGTGATCCTCTTTTATCAAAAATATATCACAAACATTTCCCTTGCAGGTCAATTATCACAAACTGAACTCTATATCTGTCAGGAGAGAAATTTATCTTTGATTTTGCCAGTGAAGTGAAATTGAACCTGTTTGAATTTTGTAAAGCTTTAGAGCTTCAAAGTTGTCCTAGAAAGCCACTAGGTCAAACTGCAAAAGGCTGACTGCCTGGAAATTTACATGAAATGAGACCAAGCAAAAGTTAAAGAAATAGCATGGCAACAGCATGCCTGGTCTGCAGTATTATGTATTAACTCAGACTATAGAAATTGAGTAGAGGTGTTATGTCATAGCTCCCATCCAGGTGATAGCTAGGAGTGTTCCCTAGCTCAGTCGAGACTCAGCTATGTCAGTGTCACTAGGGTGTTGGTTGTAGGTTGTTTTGTCCACAAGTTCATGAGTAGAGATGTTATGTAACAGCAGTCTAGACGATGGCTAGACATATTGTGTACAGTTTCAATAGGGCTATATTTAAGCATGATGATTGGATGATTTCTTTAGTGTAGGAAAGGCCTGAAAAGACAAGTGTATGTGAGTGTAAGGGACTTTAGTGTTAATCTCTATTGTTAGGAGAGGTAATAAAAAGCTGATGAATGTAGGGGATCGGGGAGAAACACTTTAATCAGACATCCAGCATAGATCTCCGCTTAGGCAGCAGTCGTTTTTCTGGGGGTTTTCCACGTCGGTGAGATGCGAGCTCCAGCTGCTGATATGAACTGAACTTGGACAGTTATGATCCGAACTTTGGTACGGGGCTCAATCTCCATTTGCCTGCTCGTCGTCGCTTGAGCTCGGGCATCGCGGGTCAAGGCAGGAGTCTGCGTGGTTGCAGGGACTAGTGAAGGCCGAGGAGCTGAGAGGACCGCCGATAGGGTAGCGTCCAGCTGAGTGGCCAAGTCAAGGGATGCTTCCAAGAGACAAGCCAAGCGACTGTGCCGAGGTCGACGACGAGTGTATCCGGCATCGATGACGACTGAGCCAAGTTGAGGGGATCACCAGTTCGGGTCATCCAAGATAACCCAGTTATGTATTTGTGATTTGTTTCATACTATCTTTTATGCTCAATGTATTGTATGAACGAGAAAGCTACAAAGACTTGAAAGATTAAACTCGAACATAACTGTATACGAACAGTTTGAATTTTTATCATTTCGGTGTCAGAGTAGCAGAGAGAAAAAAAAAGTCACTCACGTGACAATTTGGAGGTCCCACCGAGACACTGCTACCTGATTAGGAAAAGTTATTCAGATACTCTTTTAACATGCTTTAGGCTTAAATGCGATGTTTGTGGTTGATTGAAATTCGATTGCTCATGCAATCATATACATTACCGTCATACATGTTGTTATTGTCGATATAACTGTTTGATCGGAAACATTACCCAGTGCGAATCGTGCGAGTATGTCGCCTTATGTGACAGTTTGATTGAAGTTTTTCTCCCCAAGGTTATGCCATTGGTGTTGCCTACTAGAGGCACATGTGTGATGTGGATTCGGGTATTGAATTTATGTGGAGTGTTGCTCCGTATTTCAAGGTTACGCCCTTGGTGTTGCATGTTATATGCATGTTTGATAGATTCGGGTTTGTGTGCATGAGTCTATGTGGAGTGTTACTCCTTTTTCAAGGTTATGACCTTGGTATTGCCGGTTAGAGGCAGTGTGATAGATTCGGGGTTTGCATGCATGAATGAATCTGTGCGCGAGTCCTGGGCTGCGTTTATCAACTTTCCCCAGTTTAAACGACTTTCGAAAGCCCTTTCCATAGCCCTTTCCATAGCCCTTTCCATAGCCCTTTCGAAAGCCCTTTCCATAGCCCTTTCGAAAGCCCTGTCCACTCCCTGTACCATAAATGTGCCGCTTGTTTTCGTCGGCTGCGTTTATCAACTTTCGATAGCCCTTTCCATAGCCCTTTCGAGAGCTCTTTCCAAAGCCCTGACTGCCTGTACTATTAATGTGCCTCTTGTTTTCTAAGAAGGGACGGCGAAAAGCAATTACCATCATAAAGACATATCTTCCTTTGAGAGTGAGGAGTCATGATACAATGCCACATGAATCAATTGTCTTCCTATCTGTGAGGCAGCTCCAGTTTAGCACATACTTCAAATATTTCTGAGTAGCGGCATGATACATGGGATCAAAGGGAATGAGACTGTTGTTACTTTATTTCTCAAACCTTGTTGGTGAGAGAAACATCTCCTTGTTCCAAGCATATGCGTGCATTACACACAGCTGTATGTATACACCTGTGTACACGTACTCGTGTGCACTTTACGTGGCGCGCGTCTTTTCAGAAACTGGAAACGCATGGTTGCGCAACCGCATTATAGGGCGACCTAAAGGGCTTTCAAAACAGCTTTGCGTTTATCAACTTCGAAAGGCTTTTACAAACAGGTTTCTGATAACCTGTTTAGGAGACCTGTTTGGATCGTCACAAATTTCGGGCTTTCGAAAAGGCTTTCCTAAAGGGCTTTCAAAACAGCTTTGCGTTTATCAACTCGTGAAAATTCCTTGAAAGCTGTTTGGATAACCTGTTTCTGCCGAGAAAGGAGAGTTGATAAACGCACCCTTTCGTAAAAGGCTTTCCTAAAGGGCTATCAAAACAGCTTTGCGTTTATCAACTCGTAAAAATTCCTTGAAAGCTGTTTGGATAACCTGTTTCTGCCGAGAAAAGGAGTTGATAAACGCCCCCCTATGTGGAGTGTTACTCCTTTTTCAAGGTTACGCCCTTGGTGTTGCCGGTTAGAGGCAGTTTGATAGACTCGGGGTTTGCTTTCATGAATTAGTTTGTGCGGAGTGTCATTGCAAGGTTACGCCCTTGGTGTTGCCTGGTATAGGCATGTTTGGTGGATTGTAGTGTTGGGTTGGTACAGTCCCAATTTAATTGTATACTCATTGGGAGATACAGCTCTGGTATGCTTTTGACAAGGTACTAGCCTGCTAGTGGTTTGGTATGTGGAATACTTGTTCAGTGAATTTCAGATATTTGTCATTTGCAATTGTATGCTCATTCGGAGATACAAATAGTTGGAAAGTACGCTGGCTACAAGATAGTACTTTTGTCGGACTTCGATAGCTAGGTGTAAGTCAGCTGTGGTGTTGTACGAGTACACGTCTGCTTAGTCTGGAAGTTACATAGTCAGTTTGGCTAGCGTTGAGCAAATCAGAGAGTTCTCTTCATTAGGTAGAGAAATGGGCCTTAGTGGTGGCGAATTGAGTAGCTTTGTTTCAGAGCGATGCCAGGCAATTGAAGCAGAGCTTAAAGCTGAACGCGAAGCTCGTGAAGCTGCCCGTGAAGCTGCCCGTGAAGCTGATCGTAAAGCACACGAAGCTGAGCGTGAATGCAAAGCTCTAGAAAGGGCGCGCGAACATGAAATAAAATTAGCACAGTTGCGTATAGAGGGAGAAACAGCGAATGTTGGTAGGCCCCAGTTAGCTGGCTTAAAGATAAAATGGAGTTCCTGTTAAGGTGCATTTCACCGAGTGAAACCATGATTCAAAGTATCTGGATATAACTGCTAGTCAGTATGATGCTTAGGGAGCATTATAACTCATGTTTGATAACTAGAACGTCAATTTAGATGAGAACTGCAGTAGTGACTCTCGGAAAATAACGGCTCGTTTAAACGGAAGGATTTGGTCTCACGAGCGCATGATTCACAACGCCCCCTTGCGGTCCCGAGAAGAAAGTCGGTTTTCGGATACTACTCACAGAACTCTTGAGAGAGTTCTGTGATATTCTACTGAAGTGTACTGTACACAATGTAAGCGCGACCGCATCCCAGAGGTTACGATCCGCGATCCGTTTATAGCTAGCAGAGCAAGCTGTCGACAACTGCGTACATTGTGTGTATAGCCCACAGAGAGTTCTGTGGTAAAGCCACTGTGTGCGTCTCATGTCCGACGTCCTGTAGTGTATATGTACGATACCCCTGTGCGGTGTATGTTGTGTGTACGTATGATACTCACTGTCGTATTTCAGTCATGGGGGCATGGATGGGGCCGCCAACCGTGTACATACTCGAAGTGTCTAGTACTGTGTGCATGTGGTGGCCATGAGCACTAGTACCCATATTGTACACATGCCCAGCACGCAACGCGCTTTCCACCACTCTTTGCCTTCCACCAAAAAAGTCGATACTCTTTGCTAGTCATGCTTCCACCGAAGAGTGGATTCAGTACACTAAACAATGTACATGTAGTCCGTGGCGATATCGTTCTGGCTTCAGTTCGCTATGACAATGCCACTCACTATTGGTACATGCGTGGCCGGCCGTGGCAAGCGAGCTGGCTTCTTTCGTTCGCCCCGTTGCGAGCTATATATTTTACATGTATTATGTACTTGGAGTCAAAAGGGGCCTGAGCTTTCGATCCTAGCAGAATCTTCGTCAGAGGCAAAATGACAAACATGCAGGGACAGCAATCACATATAAGGACTTCACACAACAAGAACAGACAGGGACAAGCTGGGTACACAGAACAAAGAAAACAAAGGAGAGGGTGGGAGGTCATGGGCAAGGAGCCCAACAGGTAAAAGGAGGGGGATTAAAGCAGGAGGGTGGACAGACAAAAGGCAGAGGAGAGGGGACAGACAAAAGGTAGAGGAGAGGGGACAGACAAAAGGCAGAGGGGGGTCAGTGATGATCATGAGGATCAAGGAGGCAACCAAAGAAGGAAAAGGATGAATAGGGAGGCAACATCAAAGAAGATAGGGAACACCAGAGGGATAAAGAAAGGGAAAGAGTGAAAAAAGCAACAGCAAAAGGAAGGGGGGGGGGGGGCTGGGCAAACAGTGAGCCCTGAAAGGTGTACCAGGAGGAGGCAACAAAGGGAAGAAATCAAACATATCAGAGTGTATACATATACACACAGTAATAATAATGACAATGAAAAAAACAGTAATGAAAAAGATATTGATAAAAGAAATAAAATAAAGCACATATGAAAAACTGGGGGAGAGAAAATTGTATACATTGTATGTAGATAAGCAGGCAAGGCAAGATAAGCGCAAGTAGTGTAAAAAGATAAGCGCAAGTAGTGTATTATGTACTTGGATACTGTTTGTATTCATACGACCAGCTACGAGCTGCGTGTTAGTGGACTGTTCTGCAGATCATGCTATAATAAACAATGAGATTCTCTCGCCATATGTGTTGACAAGAACAGATAAAATAACTCAAACAATCAAAGATAGTCCTCCCATTTTTCTTGTTTTTGTTATTCTGTCGATAAATGAGCTTCCAAGTAAAAAAAGAAAATGAAAAAAAAGAGTAAACAATAGTGGGCCTGTAAATTTTGTGAAGGACATGTTTGATGTTGTTCGTCGGGTGATTTGTCGACAGGCCATGGACCTAATATAGGCCTACTAGTACTAGTACACATTTTCGCACACACATAATACCTTGCGTATAGGATATACCTGTCCTCTACGATTACCGTCCTTTTTTTTTTTTTTTTTTTTTTTGCTCTGGAATATGCTACGGAAAAGTGAAATATTATTGAGATCACAAGTGACAATCATTCTGCCATCATTTCTTTTAAAAGCTGCCTGCTTTTCCCTAGCGAAAGTGTTTGCTTTGAGGTATGATTTCCAAACATACACCTCAAGATTGCACATTCACTTCATTTGATTTTTCTGCGTTATTTTCTTCTGCGCATATAGTTTTAGATTGCTCGAATCTCCATCTTGTTCTTCTCCCGGCTTGCTGGCGGTGACAATCATGGGATCAAAGCAGTAAAGCATGCTAAAACTGTCTTTGAGACGCTTTTGAGATGTAGGCCTACAGGTGCATGATTGACACAAAATTTCTCATGATCTCGGGTCTTTCTGCTCCTCATCATCTGTATCTATTCAAAGATATTTCTGTCTGGAAAAGGCACATCTGCGAAACAAGACTGAAATGAGGGAAACGATCATTTTGTTAGTGACGATACATGATCACACAATCAAGTAAAGAAATAATGTCAAGTAAA